>AZGZ01000010.1:121601-144062 GCA_001636715.1 Ascosphaera apis ARSEF 7405 | reverse complement strand
GTTACATATTTTAAGCACTTGAGGCTCAATAGTCCATACACCCCGAGAAAGGTTGTTGAAGCCAACAAAGCTGCATGATTGAGTGCCAGCGCAGGGCCCTTAAGGACGGTGGTCCTCTTCTTTGACTTTTTATTTTTCCTTTCAGGTCTCTCTTATCTGTCTCCTTGTTACCTTGCCCCTTTCTTGCATTCCTGGATATTTGATCATATACCCTGTCCTTTGTTTAACATCCTGACCCCCCTTCAAGTTCGTCTACTTCATTGCTATCGTTTTATTTTCGTGAACATGCTTTGACAGGCGGGCTTTCGATCCCACCTTTTCGGTTGCTTTGCGATTGTTGAAATACCTTTTTTTTGGACATTATTGCTGTTTTTCGTTTGAGTGGTTTCATCTTTGCTTTCGTCTTAGTTTTGAGACTCCACCCTGCTCTTCTGCATTTTCTGAGCGAACGCTTTTATGTACCAATTCACTCATCGCATATAGGATTCTGTCAACTGTCTGCTTCCTTTTACTCTTATTTTTAGTTTGCTTCCTGTTGATATAGATATAGACTAATTCTAATAGCCCGTGAGGGTGTACTCTGTATTTAAGACCAGTCCAACGATAAGTCGTGTGAGGGCAACAGTTTCATGAGAGTAGAAAAGAGAATAGTAAAACAGCCCGTTTATATATCTTTGACCAACAGGGTATTACACTCTGTACAGGATTTCTGTTCCTGACCCTTCGCTCTATCATGTCGATGTCTCCGCCTCCTTCTTCACCTTCAAGGTCTGCCACATCCCAACATGCACCATGCGTTCCTCAATCCAAGTTCCCATACTATCATCAGTGACAAAGCCGCACTTAGCATACATAGGCTCCATGACCTTCTGCGCATGGACAAGCACAACACCATCCCATTCTCCCTGCGTACCCGACGTGAGGGCCTTGGCCTTCTCATCAGTAGCCTTGACCTCGTTCAACAACCTCGTAATTTCATCGGGGTGTGCAGCCGCCCAATCCAAAGCAGACTGAATCACGAATTTCCCCAGACCTTTGCCCCTGTACTCTTTCAACAGGGCTATGCGGCCAAGTTTGATATACGGCCTTGTCGGCTCTTTGAAGGTCTTGTTCTCGATAAAATCATGGGGCTCGTGGGGTGGTGGTACTATGCGTAAGACACCTGCTGGTTGCTGTGATTGAGTATCATAGAAGACCCAGTGCCAGCTTCGAGAATCATCAAAGTCCAGTTCGTTTTCTGGGCTGCAGTGCTGCTCGTCGATGAAGACGGTTGTGCGGACAAACATTGCATCGTTGAAGATTTTAGGATTGGATGGAGGATTTGGGTTGTCTGGAGTTGGGCGGACTAGGCCCTCGCCTGGAGGAGGCAGCACAGCAAAAGTGAGCTGTGGTGATGTCGACATGCTGATTATATAAATGACTTGATATTGAGATCTTTTGTTTTCTTATTCCTTGTCAAGCTGTTTGGGACAGACTGTGTTTTCTTTCAAATATCTTTCAATATGGATGTCCAAGTCCATTCCAACAGCTCCATAGCGCAACGGCCGACCCTTTTAAAGATGCAGCAACAAGCCTTTTCCCTCTCCTCCACTCCCTGGATCCGTCATCTCTGTTCCTGATATCGGGCCAGGTGCTCCACAATCCATCAGACGGAACAGACTTCAAGGCAGAGGACAAGAGATAGATTTCACGCCCTATGTTTGATTCCCTGTTGCTAGCGATGGCATTTGTCAGACTTGGCCATCCACGATGCCTTGAAAGCTTGACGGCCAGCACAGGTCATATTCAGCGATTGGGCCAATTGACCGTGAGAATTTTCGGTTGTGATGGCCGATATAGGAACTGATATGGTCCACTCCATGGATGAGAACTGATAAGGCGTGTCGCAAACCTGTCGCAAACCTGTCGCAAACCGCAAGCCGTGCAAATCAGCTGTATGGAATCTCTCCGCGGAGCTCCCATACAAAAAAAAAATATTTTACTGCAAGACAGACAGACAGACAGACAGGGATGCGCAAAAGCTGTCGCAACAAGGGTCCAACAAAGATCATCTCGTTGATTATTCGAAAATGTCTCTCTACTATGACGCTGCCTCGATACTCTCGAGTGATGCAAAGGTCGGTGGCTCGTTCAAGTCCCGGCTCTACAACTCCAAAGACCTCAAAGCTCCCCCGGCGCAAATCTATGCCCTGGTGGCCGAATGCGCCAAATGGGACATCTTCTTGAAGGAAGTCATTGAGAACGCTGGTGTTTTGGAGGCTGAGCGAAAGGTGTGTACTGTCATGCTGTTCTACTTGCATCTGATCACTCTACACTCCCCTTATGCGCGGGCTAACTGACTGACCTGAAGACCACCTGAACCTCCGTCATACTGCTATTAGCTTACACCATTACTTGCACTGCTACTCACCCATGACCTCCTCCTATCGAAAAAGGGCGTTGCTGCTCCTGCAAATCACCCACTACGTGTTGCGATTGAAAAACACAAGACACGGCTTCGTGCCGAATTTACAAAGTTGCGTGTCAAGCGTGGTTGTGCAACTGTCGACGACTTGAAAGCATGCATTGCGAAAGAGAAGAATATCAGCTCTGGCAAGGATGCCAATTCGGAGAGCGTGAATCCACGATGGGTACGGATAAATAATGTAGTTACGACGATAGAGCATGAGTTGCAGTCGACATTCGCATCATATACACAAGTTGATTCGTTGCGCGAATTGGAGAGGATACAACAGGAAGACGCACAGAAGGACAAGAAGTCAAGGCGGCGTGTGTATTATCTTGACACCAATATACCCGACCTCATTGCCGTACCTCAGTCGACAGAGCTCACCATTCTACGAGCATATAAGGAGGGGAGAATTATTCTACAAGATAAAGCATCTTGCTTCCCGGCATACCTCTTGCTAGGAGATTCAGGATCGGAATTCTCTGGGAATCTTATAGATGGATGTGCTGCACCTGGAAACAAGACAACCCACCTGGCTTCATTGATACGAGCTGGTGTATCCCTGGAAGACAAGAAGACTGGGCTTTCGCAGCGCATATATTCTCTTGATGCGTCAAAGCTTCGCTCAAAAACACTGAAGAAGATGGTTCATGTTGCTGGTGCCGATGACATCGTCACTGTCCTTCAAGGGCAGGACTTTTTGGCATTGGACCCACATGATGAGAGGTTTGCGAACGTTGCTGGTTTGCTTCTTGACCCTAGTTGCTCCGGAAGTGGAATTCAGGGGCGAGACGACGTTCCTGATCTGATTCTTCCAGAAACAAAATCCGCTTCTTCGAAAACAAGTGGGAAAAAACGCAAGCGTCAAGGAGACTCGAATGAAGACAAGGGTGCAAAGAAGGGGGCTGGGAACACTAAAGCTACACCGTCAACTACATCTCTTGACCCGGCAAGTGAGAATGAGATTGCTGTTTCAGAAGATGACACCGAACGTCTCATCAAACTGTCGAATCTCCAAACCAGAATCGTTGAACACGCGCTCAGTTTTCCGGCAGCAAAGTACGTTACATACAGCACATGCTCAATTCACGGTTTAGAGAATGAGAACGTCGTTTTCCGAATCCTCAATTCTGAAGTTGCCAAACGGGGGGAATGGAGGATTCTAAAGCGGGAAGAGCAGGTTACGGGACTACAGAATTGGAAACATCGTGGAGTCCCGCAGGAGAAACCTGTTCGAGGTCTCGATGGTGAAGATATCAACTGGGAACTCAGTGAGGAGGAGATGGATGCTTGCTTGAGATGTTATCAGGGGGATGAAGAAGGGACTGGTGGGTTCTTCGTCGCCGCATTTGTGCGCGATCAGTCGGATATCGAAGCTGGCAGGGTCACGGTTAGTGAAGAGGCAGAAGATGGAGATGGAGATGGAGAAGAGGGAGACGATGAAGAATGGGATGGCTTTTCGTCTGATTGAAGATTGGATGAGAAATATATATATAATGGTATGCTCTGGTCTGATCATTGTGCACATGTATCTGTAGATCTCTAAATCATACTCGCCCAATAGCTATATCGTAACCAAAACAAATTGCTATTTGACATCGAGGAATTCACAATCACAGACTTGATCACTTTTCATCTGTCTCATATATGCTGTTTCGCTGAATTATCAATCTCAGAACTTGCACTCCCTTTATGTAACGATCACCATCCCGTCAAGGCCCAAGCACACACTCTTCACACCTTTGAGTCTATGACATCACCAACGCGCGGATAAAGAACCGTCTCTAAGGTCTGAAGCACTCCATACGTAGCCATAATCTTGTTTTTTTTCGACACAGAACTACTGTTTGATCATCAGATCAACCCCATCATAGTCTGCTCATCCTATCTCACGAGGCTGTACGGATAGCAGACTCAAAACCGCATATCTAGCAGTTTTGAATTAGCTTGCGTGGTCCGATTCTTGCGGAACAGCCGATACAGTCTCGATCAAAGCCCTTGTCAGCCGTTGAGCGGGTACATAAACCTACTATCTACCGTACACACGATAGCAGCAGCAGCAACAGCATCAGCAGCAGCAAAGACCGACAATAGAGGCTGCTCTTGCACCTCCTTCTCACTTGTCATATCATTGCTGTGGCGATGCGCCGCGAGCAGTGAGCTTCATCGACACAGGATGTACCATCTCATCAAGTCTATATATCGCTATGCAACAAGCAAAGAAGGTATTTCACCATGCCCACTCGGGTTTGATCTGAGACATCTACAAAGACATCATCAGATAGCTGACAATTGACTGGCATCATAGAGTACTCAGTCCTTCTTCTAGGTCTTGACAATGCCGGCAAGACCACTCTACTCAATCAAATAAAAGCTTTGTTCCAGACACATGTCGAAGATGGGACCGAGAATCAGCCGAATCCCAATGCAGGGAATACAGTGCCTACCATCGGACAGAATGTGGCTACTATCACTCTACCGGATATGTACGTGAAAATATGGGATGTCGGCGGACAAATGACCATGAGACGGATATGGCAGAGCTATTACTCGAGTTGCCACGCCATTATATTCGTCGTTGATAGTTCAGACGTCGGCGAGGATGCAGACCTATCAAAACTTGAAGGGCGAAGACCATCAATGGCTTCATCGGTGAGGACACGGGGATCGGTTGCAACAACGGATGACCATGAGTCTATGGATCAGAAGTCACAGGACAATGCAAGCCTGAACAGCATCAACCGCATCAATTCGATGGAGGCTCGTGGATCCTTTGGAAGATTGGATGAATGTGCTGCTGTTCTTGAATCAGTGCTACAGAACAGTGAGACAGCGGGCGTGCCCATACTCGTTCTCGCAAATAAACAAGATAGAGAAGACTCAGTTGAGGTGGTTCGCATCAAAGAAGGGCTTGTTAGGAAAGTATTCGAGGGCCAACAGGGCGACCAAATCCGCGATTCCCGTGTGCTGCCCATTAGTGCGCTCATGGGGACGGGGGTTAGGGAAGCCGTTGAATGGGTGAGGACGAGAATGCAGTGGAATAAGGAGTCGAGACCTCCCGTCATGCGGTGATCGCTTGACAGATATTGTAGGTGGAGGCATAGCATATCGTGCTTCTACTGCAGATTCATCCTATTATATACATACATACTTCTTTTTTTGGGGAAGAGTCGTGGGCCATGGAGGATGACATGGCTTCTTTGTTAGACCTCTCTTGTCTTATAATACCCATTTGGCTTTGGTCACTCGCTAATCGTTGACATATCACCGCTTCATTACTCCAAAAGAAAACTTCAATTGATATCTTTTATATTACGGCTCTGACCCCGATCGCTGGTGTATTGAATGCCGTCCAAATCGCTCTTCCAGTTCAGCATTGAATTTGCCCACTCTCATTATCTTATTGTTCAGATTGGGGAATCCTTTTTGGGCTGCTTCATCCGGTGGTACTTCATACGAGGGCCGGTCGTAGTCGACGCCAATAGTCGACACTTGACTGATATTGGTAAAGCCCGTAGAAAATCGATTGGATCGCAAAAGGCTGTAGATAATCGACCCATTGGCAATGAGGCATTCGAGGAAGCCTTCAATATATGACATTGTGAGGCGTCTATGCTGGAGGGTGCGTTCAGGGGCGAATGGTAGCCTGAGGATTGCAACGGGTATCATGACGAGGTGTGCCACAAACAGTGCAACTATAGTTATTTTCCTAAATGAAAAGAGAATTTAATGGTCAGTATTAAGCCGTTTCCTTTTTTTTTTTTTTTTTTTTTTTTTTTGGAAAAACCAGGTATGGATGCGATACTTACTCCCCTATTGTTCGGTCCACCCTGAATAACCAAGGCATGGGCAGACACAGGAGCACCATATCTGCAAATAGATTAAGGCAGACCAATACGTATAGTTGGTCTCGAGCATAACCGCAATGTGAGTCTGGTTCTAATATGTCAGCTCTCCTGATTCAACATCAAATACGTAGATACTCCTCATTATTCTTACATGATTGTGGCGTAAGAGTAGTCCAATATTCGTGAAAGGGGTGACACCCTGAAAAGATCGTGACTTGCACTGCGACAAAGGTAGCAGCCAGCATCACCCAGGTAGCCCATATCAAATAATAGGAGAGCGCAGAGGGGAGTGCATCAATAATCCTCTCCTTCAACGAGAGAATGCTGCACTTTTGCAGCCATAGACTAAAACAGTAACATATCAGTAACCGTCATGACAATGATCAACCATGACCAACCTCACGAACAACTCACAATGTTGCATATAATGACCGACTCACAAGCGTAAGCTTGCTTCCAATGATTCTTCGACGAACTTCCTCTGCTGTCAATTCATCCTCGATACCTGGCGGTGACGAATTCACACTGCCACAGCGTATCTCAAGAGTGACGACCGGAATCAAAGCCAGGATAACAAGCCCAGAGGCCTGGCAGAAGAAATCACTCAAATTCCATGCCTGACGTCTGATTTTCCGTAGAATCAAGCGTGATGTGATGATAGCGACTGTAATTCCGGCAAAGATATAGCCGACGACGGCGCTACGTTCATCTGGCTTCATGGCGTACCGAGATAACGTAGGTCCATTGTTGGAGTCAAATGCAGCGCTTGTTTGAGGAGTAGAATAGCATAATATATGTAATGACAGCTCCCTCAAATCTGTAAATATTTGGGCTGCAGCTGCTTTGCTCGTTCTTGTCGCTCACAAAGAGAGGAATAATGAACAGCTATCTGGTCGTAGCTTATTTCGTTTGCAGACTGTTGCACTCGTTGCCTTCCACAGCAACATCATGACCATGGGTCGACGAAGTCAGTTAGTAGTCGATGTCCAAAAGTCATGGTCGTCAGATATATAGAAACTCTGTGGTATATCCCCTCATTCAAGAGCAAGACAACGAGATGATTGCCGGCTGCATGAATTAAGAATGCCTGTCACCGTTGATGCAGTCGAAACGTGGCTTTCATCATGGGTGTACAGCATGCCGGGTGCAACTTAGACGTTGTGATATCAGAGTTACAACGGAGTCGAAGCCTATTCGCAATTAACTTCATACCACTTTGGGAGAAATATAAGTTGAACAAGACCGACATCAGGATTTTTTTTTGTTAAAAGACTAAACACAGTAAAGGGGCGTCATGAATTCGCATGAAAACAATAAGTAGATGAGAAAGTCTTGAACATGACCCACGACCAGAACGTCCCGCAGCAGATGCTTGGCCTGCACTCCTCCCACCCACACGGGGTCGCATGGCATGGGTATGTTGCTGTCTATGATATAAACGCCAACAAAAGGGAAAAAAGAACATGTAAAACACGATGTAAAAAAACAAAGAAACGGCAGCTCCCTTTACCGGGAGTCCGTGATGCCGATGGCAAGCATCAAAGTTTTGCTTTGCATTGAAATGCTAGTCGGTTGCGCTTAAGCAAATCCGAAGTACCCGCTGCCAGTGGTCATAGCAGTGTAGAGACGCTGGCGAAGGTCCTCGTAGGTATCATATTCGGGTAAATCAAGTTCTGCAAACGGGAGGTTAGCAAACAAGTACATATATTCAAGATGAGTACAACTTGTTGAGTAAACTTACGGTTGAAACACGTATGTGAGCTGGGCAAGCGGTCCTTGCTGCCATAATCGCGATGGATGTTGAACTTCGTGAATCCGTTCATGCCTTCCAGCTCCTTGAATCCATTGAGCGGGACCTTAGATGTACCCGTGACGAACTGGAGAAGCTTGGCCCGTTCTTCCTTATCGAAGGACCGGACGGCACGCCAGAACCATTGAATGGTTGGTGAGGTGGAAGTGTAGTTATGATAGTCTGTGTTGGCCTTCCAGTCATCAATATCAATTTCAGGGAGACCAGAAATCAGGAGCTCAAGTTCCTGCTCGTTGAAGATTGAGATAAGTTCTCTCGGGACAATTTCATGGAAACCTGCTTCCGTTAGCTGTAGCCCTATAAATGTTACCACATAAGATGATGACTTACCCTTCAAGAAGTTGTCGAGTTGCTCTTCCACAGAACCGACAAGGCGGTAGTTGACCACCTTTTGGACATACTCCTCCTTGTTCTCCTGCGTAACAGGGATATTCCTTCCATTAGGAATTAGATCGATGATTTGTGTCTCACCAAAGCTATCTGCCTCAACAGAGAACGTCTCGGTGATGATATCAGTGATATCATTCTCCAACATCCACTGGAGAGACTTGTAGTAATCCAAATCCAATGTTTCCATATCCTTGATGGAAACGTCCTTGCCGAGAATCCGCTTGTAAACAGCGCGACTGAAATGGCAATCCAGAACACGATTTTCATACAAGGCCTTGGAAATGATACGACCAATGAACTTGAAGAAAGCCAAGTGCTCTTCGTTGATGCCGGAAAGGCGGTTGGGGTGGAAGGTCGTGCGGTCAGAAGCCACAGGAATGAACAAAGCGAAGTCGGGATTGAACATTGACCGCGCAAGAACGTGGAACCACTCTCTTGCAACACCACCAGCATCAATACCCTCTTCACCATGGAATTTGATATTGAGTTTGCCATATTTTACCTCATTAGGAGACTTGTAGTACAGCGATCTGAAGGAATCATGGAACACTCGGTCTCTGCGTACCGAGAGCTGCAAAGGTGGGTATGTCTTGCGGCTGTCGGCGCGGTAATGCAACTTTCGGTTGAAATAGTTGCGCTTGTTGTCAAACTCCAACACCTTGGGATTTCGAACAAGCAATGAGAACGATCCGCTCATCAATTTTGGATTCGCACGAACAAGCTCATTCAGAATCTTGCGATGCTCCTCAGTGAACTTGAAGAACAATGCTTCTAGAGGTGACTCTGGGGGCGGAGTGGTTACCGACGTGTCGCGAGACGCTCTGGACATAATTGGTTCCCTCAATGTGGTGTTCTTGCACACGACCATCAAAGACTCAATCAATGGCAACATCATCTTAGCAATGTTCACCATATCAGTCTTATTCCTGATCTGTGTCAGAACGTTGCTCAAGGCTACCCACATTGGGCCGAATTCGGGGCTCTCGTAAAGCGACTTTAGGAGTTTTCACCATGCTCAACCTCTTCTCTCTCCCTTCTCGCATTTTCAGAACGCGTTGGATTGAAAAGATAGTCCAGTGCAGTCAAGGCACGAAGCAGCTTGGCTTGGTCAGAGCTGGCAGGGTTGAACATTGAAAGAGCCAACCCTTGTATGTCGGTTCCAGTTTCGGCAGAAGGAATGCTAGGCATAAAGTTGATCAGACTGCGAGTAACGGATATGCACAACGCTTTGCTGTTGGCAATCAGCTGGTTGCCAATGGTTTGTTTGGCACCTGGCATAGATGAGAGATTGGTGATTGTCGAAAGTGTATCTCTGAAGGTCTTGCCATTGCACTCAGGGGCCGACAAGACATTGACTATTGCGCGAAGATTGTTGTCGGGAATGAAAGGCGGCGGTGGCATGTGCTGTCTCCTCTGTCTGGACTCTTCCTCCCTGGCCTCACCCTGTCCTTGAGGTCCTGAACCAGATGCGGTATTCTGCGCTTGTGTAGAAGACTCAGCCTGTTGAGTCTCCACGGACGGCACGGTCTGTTGAGCAGATTCAGCAGCTTGAGCTGCCGCGGGCCCTGTCCTCTCTCTCTCCCTCTTGGCAAGCAGCGTCAAGGGTTGTGTGACACCGCTGAGGATAGTTGCAAGCTGTTCCAAACAGGTAGGGCTATCCATGATCAAAGACTTGTCGAGAAGGGAAAGCAATGAATTTACCGCAAACTCGCTGCCAGGAGGTCGAACCTTGGTTTGCTTCTTCGCTTTCAGCAGGGAAAATATATCATGCTCGGTGAGGAAGAACCACGAGATATGGGCGTTATACTGTGTAAGATATGAGAGTGTAGTCAGGCACTGCTGGATGACAAGAAGTGGTGTCACTTCACCGGAAGATCCCATCGGGAGAGACAGTTTTCTGTTGGCATTGGCGACTCGTGTGGGCAGTATGATGCTCTTCGCGCGAGCTGACAGTTGGTTGTAGCTCTTCTCCAACATGGCGACTCCTTGGCTACCCTCACGAAGAATGAGCAGAAGAATGCTGAGAACCTCAAATCTTGTAGTTCTGTTCTGGCAAACGCTGTTGAGGATCTCATTGATGAGATTGCGAGTCTTTCCTGCCATTGGAGTGTACATCAACCGAGCAAGCGTGCATACACCACCTCGGTCAATCATCTGCACAATTTGTCGTCGCTGAGCTCTCCTTTCTTCACTCTCAGTCTGCTGCGCAGGCCCCTGGTTGTTTTGTTGGTTTTCATTTCTATCACCCAATGCATGGGCATCGAGGAAATCGGCAACTGTTTGTCCACGTCTACTCGACTCAGTAACAAGTCCTCGACCATGACCTTCAACGATACTAAAAGGATTTTCAGGGAAAGATACTGACCGTAAAGTTGGCTCCAGAGTAGTAACGACAGCGGGGGCGTTGGTGGTGGTTGTGGGAGGCTGTGCGGTATTGGCACGTTCAGCAGCTTCTCTTCGCACGCTTTCTCGTGCTCTCCTGAGTCGATCAGCCGCTTCGGCCTGCAGAAGCTCTTCCCGTATTTCGTCAGGCAGAGCGTTCAAAAACTCAGCCGAGATTCCAGTCTGATCACCAATGGATACTGGTTCTGTGGTTGACGGTGCTCTGGTTGTGGCCTGATTGATTCGTTGTTCAGAGACTTGTTGGATGATCACTTCCTCTCTGAGCTCTTCCGGCAAAGCTTCGATATATTCCAAATCAATATTCAGACCTGTAATATCCGTACGTTGGCCACGAATGGTAGTATAAATTCTCTGAACTGGCTCAGGCGGTTCTGTTTGAGCTGGCTGTGTTTCGCCTTCATCGACCTGCATCACGTCCTCTGGATGTTCAGCAGCGTAACGAGCACGTTCCTCAGCGGCTGCCCTTTCCTCTTCCTCGCGCCTCCGTCGCTCCCTCGCTTCCTCCTCTTCTCTCTGTCTCTGGATCTCGGCTTCCTCCCTCTCCCTCTTTTCTCTCTCACGTCTCTCAGCCTCCTCTCTTCTAGCCTGCTCCTCAGCAGCTATTCTCCGCCTTTCCCTCTCCTCCACGGCAGCGGCGGGCACAAGCGCGCGGACCACAGCACCTGTCACACGAGCTGCTACCGTACTCACACGATCACCGAAAAGAATTGACGCCTCTTCCTGCCATCGCAAGGCCGTAGGCGTGCTAGCAAAAGTGACAGCTGAAGTTGGATCATTCGTCTGCACAGATGAAGTGTGAATTGGGTGGCCACGGTGGAGGTTGAAGAGTTGCTGGACTCTGGGAGGAATGTTGTCGGGATTGAGGTGAACAGCGACACCGTCAGGTCTGGAAACAACACCAAGACCGGGACCGCCTGCACTGACAGCCTCAATGATGGCGTTCAAGAATGCGACTGGGCTATCAACGGATAGAACATGCGAATTCCCGGCACCCATTGCATGAACCCAATCACTTATGGAATCGGTGTTAGGTTGTTGGTCGTTAGCGGGAGCATTTGCCCCGGGTGCTGGGTCAAGCAGATGATTTCTTCCGTCCATCGCACGACCAGATGAGTACGTTCCATGAGAGCGTATTCCTGAAATTGCAGCAAATGGAGCACGACCGTGGGCAGAGGGGGGAAGGATATTCCATGGCGATGTAGGCATACGTGTCGCGCGAGACCGATGCAAGAGGCCGGTCATGCGGTCATGAATAGTGTGTGGGCCATCCATATTCATCCACTCACCGGGCATATCTTCTAGTAGGTTGTTAGCAGACCCAAAGCATGTTAATGTTCATCAATGCAAACTTACCGAAGCCTTCATAAACGACTCCATCATCATCGCCGTCATCTTCGTTGTCTCTTGCCATCTCCATATCTTCAACGATGTCTTCAATGATGTTCTCTGTGAATGTCGTCAGCAACGTGTGTCACAGAAAAGCATAAGGAGGCATGGTACATACCATTTTCATCAACATCATCTTCGTCCATTTCGTCATCATCATCATCCTCTTCCATACCCTCATCATCCTCCTCGTCCTGATCGAACTGGTCACCATCTGGATCATCGACATGATCATGGCCGTCCAGAATGCGAAGCAGGCTATTGAAGTGGCGAGTACCATGTCCTTCTCCCTGAACATAGTCATCCAAATCATTCTCGAATTGCTCCATCATAACCTCTTCACCTTCCTCATCCTCATCACTCATATCCTCACTTTCCCATTCGTCCTCGGCCCCACCTTGTAGACTATCATTATCGTTATCACCGGTGATCTCTCCTGCGACGATCTCGTCGTCTTCCATCTCCGAATCACCCTCCTCATCATCCTCCTCATCGTCATCGTCGTCGTCATCATCGTCGTCGTCGAGGAGGACCTCAACGTCCATCGGGAAGTCTCCAGGTAATCCCTCCATGGGACCGTGGCCTTCCTCATCCTCGTCGTCGTCGCTGACAACTTCGTCGTTATCGTCCTCTTCCATATCATCGTCATATTCCATCTCATCGGCATATATTTCGTCATCATACATTTCATCATCCTCCTCTTCAGATCCCTCCTCACTAGATGTCTCTTCATCCTGGTTATGCTCGAACATACCAAGAGTGGAATGACGGAACAGATCAGGCGTCTCTTCCCGATCATCATCGAAGCTGGAAACAGAAGTAGCAGATGAAATCTCATCCTCATCGTCCTGGTTCAATATTGTAGAGATCTCGGCATTTTCACTCAAGAATACTGCAGTCGAGGTAAGTTTCTTCAACGGACGAAGGATATACTTGACAGCACGCTTGGCGAGAGGGAAATCAAGATCCATCTCCGCAATCGAAGACGTAAGGACCGAAATGAAGTTCTTCTCGAACATCATTTTGGCAATATCATCCGCACTTGAACTCATATCCTCAAGGGTATTGCCAGCCAACATCTTGTCAAACAAATCAGCCAAGCTGAGGAGTCTAGCATACTTAGCGTCAAGAGACTCATGAGATATCTGGGCGTCCTTGAAAGCGCGAATAGCATGCTCCAAAACAAACTTGCGAACGAAAACAAGTCCACTCGCCAAATCCTTCTGCTCTCGTTCCTTCGAAGTTGCCACTGGCCCGGTCTCTGACGTTTGCTGACACAAAGCGACAACGACACGAGCGGCACAAGCAGATGTATTCAACCGCTTCTTGAACGGAATAGAATCATCATGCGTCATAGTGCCAATCGGGATCAGGGAATTCAGCAAATAATTCAAGATCCCAGATCGTGGCTTCGAGGGAGTCGAAGCGAAAGGATCCGCCTTGCGCGAGAAGCTTATGAACTCAATCTTCGTTCTGTTGTAAGAAGACAAAAGCTCGGTAAGGCATTGGAGCAAGAAGCAGCGATAGATGAAGATTGGATGATCGTCAGGCTTGAATGGTGTTCTGCCTGTGGCAGCCGCCGGGCGATTGGCTTGGCTATTAGCTTGAGTGCTCTGCGACTGGTCAGTGCTGCCGGGCTGAGATGATGAAGATGCCGTGGACGTTTGAGCAGTGGAAGACTGTTGGGCAGGCTGAACAGGGGGTTCACTCGGAGTCTCCTTATCTTCAACATCTCTATACGAGAGCAACTCCGACAGCATATAATGAATTACTCCATCAGGGTGCTCAACGACAGGAGTTTTCAACTCAGAAAGCTTGTTCTTTTCCTTGGGAATGCCAGTGGCCGGAGCATCACCGCTTGCTCTCTGCGGCGACTGAGCTTGAGCATTATCGCTGCTCTCAGCAGCCGTCTCCTGCGGCGTCTCCTTAAGCATAATGAGTGGGCGCTGACTACGTGGATCATAGCGAGTCATCTTGGCCTTCTGATCCACAATATCAACAAAGTCATCAGGTGAACGAATGACAGAGTGAGCCAGATGGCGTATCATGTGGTTTAACTCACTCTGCCGAATGGATCTGTTGTTCAAGAAGGAAGTCACCTCGCTAGTGATGATCTGCCGCACAGTCTCCTCATCCTCAACGATATGGCGAAGAATAAGCATGAAAGTGCACTGCAACTTCTTCTCAGACGCACACGCAACTTGCTTCATCATGACGAACAGACGCTGGAGATTCTTCCTCTCGCCAAGGCGCGCCGAAATGGAGCGATGGCGAGTCAAAATGACAAGCATCCTACTAACGGACAGCGCAAGAGATTGTGACTTGCCGATACGGGGAAGGATCTCAAGGATAGCATTGAACAGCTTAACCTTGTGGTCAAAGGGAATTATTGGCTCCTGCCTGGCCGGCTCAACATTGTAAGCATCCGGCAATGTCAAGTCATCATTCGCATGGATAACCTCCAACGAGGTAGGCTTCTCGTCATCTGCCATGATACTCTCCAACACCATCAATACCTGACCGATATAAGGGTAGGCGGTCTCGCTTGAGTTAGGAGTCGAGTCAGTCGAAGGTGGAATCTTGATGAAATCAACAAGCGGGAGGAAGTTCTCCTTCAAATCCTCAATCGTATGCTGATACAGCTGATCGTTCTCCAACAATCTTCCAAGAAGATTCGCGTAGGCGGAAATCTTAGTAGCATGCTTGCGGAAGTTCTCCTCCATCTGCAATGAGATCAACGATGGAATAAGGGTACCAATAACATCCCTGTGGAAGGAATAGCTATTGCTAAGCGTCGTTGAAGCAGCATGAATGACACGTGCGAGAGGAATGGTAAGATCATGATGCTTATCCAAAACCTCAACACATCGCTCGATAAGATTGCTGCGAATCTTATCCCTCAATTCATCAAGATCCTCAATAGTAATCCTTGCTCTGTGCGCCGCAGCCAGAGTCGCCTGGTTCTGCTCCGCGGCATTCGGGGTCCTTTCGCCATCAGTTTCGGAAGATGGATGCTCATCAGACGTCGAAGTATCACGGGCAGCACCAGGGATCAACAAGGCACGCAATTGGCTGAAGTCCGGGGGAGCGGCTTGTTGACCACCACTTAGTATACCACCGGGAGCAACCTGAGCAAGGAACTCGCCGAAACGATCCACGCCGGGGGCTGGTGCAGGACCGAACGGATTCTCCGCAGCAGGAGTAGCAGTACTAGTCGCAACTTCCTCGGTCTGAGGCGGAATGCGAGGAGGCGGCTTGTATCCCTGGTGCGCCGCACAATAGAGAAGCGAGGGGGTGTCCTCGTTCTTACAACGATAGAGCGCCTCAATGGCAAGATCCTCGGCGTATCCCCTAGTCTTCAAATTATTGAGACGGACAGGATCGACGGTAAATCTCTTAGGAGGGCTAGGAAGTCTCGGTGTTCTCGTATCGGAGCGACGTGCAGCACCTGCTTCCTGAGCGCTATCACCAAGAACGGCCTCCAAGGTCGACACCAAAGAAGCCACAATCGAGGTGTTAGCGACTTCAACGAAGCGGGAATTCCACATCTCCAGAACCTGACCAAGGACCTCATGGCGTAGCTCGACCAAGAACTGGTTTGCATTGAAATGATCTCCATGCATGGCGTCACGCTCGTAGTATACCATGGCCTTGGTCTGATTAGACTCGACGATAGTATCGTACGACACGACAAGCGAGAAGAAAGTGACGACAACCTTGACCGCGCCAAATAGAGAAGCAAGACGGCCGAGCGAAGAGCCATCGTTGTGGTTCTTCTTGATGACCTCGGTCAGAGTGAGCAATTCCGAAGTAAACCAATCAGCAAGGTTCTTCATAGCCTGGATACTGCCCATTCTTTTGAACGAGTCGAGAATCAAAGTCAAGCAATGAGCCTGCGGCTGATCCGATGTGGTATCAAAAAGAAGAAGTTGCAGTGAGCTCAATACGACAACCAGATACATAGTCCGATCACCCTTCTCACTCTCGCTATCTCCTCCCTGATCACCATAGGGCGTCTCGAAGTTCAACTCACGGTAATAGGTTCTGGCGATAGCATCTGCAACCTGAGTACCCCTCTGTCTAGTGAAGATATCCAGGCGACGCTTGACACCAATACCATTACCCAAGCTGCGCATGAACCGCGTAATCGCGATGGGGACATTAGCAAGAAGATAACGCAGCGTCTTGACATTGAGATAATGAGCACGACGGGAACCAGGAGAAACTCCTCCTGGAACAGAGGACTCAACAGGCTGAGGAGACTTGTTCTTGGGATCATCGGTAGAATAACCAAAGAACGGTAGTGCTTCCTCTGACGGCTGATCTTGTGCCTGAGGCTGCGCTACAGCGGGGGCGGCAGCAGGAGCGGCAGCAGGAGCAGTAGCCTGACTAGATGGTTGTGCTGGCTGTGGCGCACTTGACAGCTGTGCACCTTGTGGCTGACCCTCTCCCTGCTGCTGTGGCTGTTGTCCCCGCGACTCAGGGGCCTGCGAAGTAGCAGGCGGAGTGAGCTCGGCGGGGACTAACCCACCATCCATCTTCGTAGACTCCTTCCAACTATCAGGCAAATCCTTCATCAAGAGAATCTCTTCCCACATACACGCCGACCTGAGCTTTCCAAGACTATCGACCAACTTCTCGTAAAGGTCTGCGAGGTTGACGACATGGAAGGGGCAGACGGCATGCTGACGATGGTTATAGCCAACGGAGCTGAAGACTTCGGTAAGGATGTCTGCTAAGATAGCGGCCTTGACTAATTGCTTGGTGTAGAACGTCGAATGGCTGATAACGTGCTCCGTCTTGACGGAAGGCGAATCGGAAGGAACAGGGTCAGTCATCTCAACACCCTCCATGGGCTCTGGCTGGGACAGCGACTGGTCTCCAGAGTCGACTGGAGCAGGCTGCTGTAAGGCATCCTTCTTTGACTCCTCTTCCTCGGTGAAAGCAGGACAAGTCACCGGGTGGAAAAATCCTTTACCAGGCAACCTATTCTCACCATTCCAGAACGGCTCCAACGAATCCACAACCTTCTGGAGATCGAGAATCAGACGGGGCAGAATCAATTGCGGGGTACAGTCACACAAGCTATGAATGACGACTGCCAAATCGGTATTGATATGGTGGTTATGGATATCACCAGGCAAACTGGCCAGGGTAGCGAAATCAATGATCAAGCCAGCCCCACCGTGCTCAGACATGAAGTATGCGCAAAGAGTACGGTTCTCGAAGAAGGAGCGTAGGAATCTCATCGTGCAGGTGATGTAGTCGGAAACAGTGAGACCGGTCTCCTCATCAACATCTTGTTCGTTCAGGTGTTCCTTGGGATCGAACGGTTTTCTAACATGCTGCTCAACAATCTCCTTGACGGCCTTCTCATAAAGCGTATCGCTCGGCAGAGAATCAACGAACAAGTCCTGTTCACCAGCGACTTCTATGAAAGCAACATCTTCAGGCAAGGGCTGACCATTATGCAGTTCACCCTTCGATTTCTTGACCTTCTTCCACAACTTCGCGCCTCTACCCTTCCATGCCATGATTCTACATCTCAGAAGAACCCTGGCAACCATCAATTCCACAGCACCACAGATCGACTCCTTCAACACGGGCTGATGACGAGCAAACTCATCAACCAGCGAACCGAGAGTCTTGACAATATTGCGATCCTGTTTCATGGCCTTGATATGCTCGGGAGACTCAAAGATACCGAAGAAACGCTCAAGAGCATCACTCTGCTGGAAGAGTCGCAGACCACTTGTATTCAAACAGATGGCGCTGAACACAGTTGGGATCGCAAGCATGAGATCACCGTGTGGCAGAACCAATCCAGCAGGCTTCCTGTTAGGGTCAATGTTAAGTTTCTCCTTCAGTTCTTCGAGCGTTTCAGGCTTGCCCTTTCTAATTGAGAAGTTGGGCTTCAAGCCGAGTGCGGTGGGGGGAGGTGACTCCTGACCGTTGGCGTTAGCGCCGGTACCGAGAGCGGCTTCGTCAACCACGAATGGAGAATCCATAATCGTTTCGAGAAGAGCCTTCGGAAGACCGGCCTCAGCAACGACAGAGTAGCTAGTCGGCTCATTGTTGATGAAGGTCGAGATAGTGTTGACAACATTCGTGTAGATTTGCGCACCGAAGATATGTGGATTCTCGATAATCAGCTTCAACGCAGCAAGCACACGAGGGTCGTCAACGAAATTGCGAATCACACGTTCGTGGTGCCCCATATGTGAACCCATGACATGCGAAATAAGCTTCAACAACCACTTGAGAGACTGCTGGTGGAAGTAAGGAACTTGATAATCGATGATCGAGGAAGTCAACTCCTGAGGATACCCCTTGCCGGCCTTGACAGCTTCGTAGCCGGTAGTAGTGAGATACGATAAGACAGAAGCTGTGGCATCGAAACCCTTCGCATTGACGAACGAGCTCAGACCTTCACGCACGATATGCACGAGATGATCTATATACTCGAAGGTACGGGGCCACATCCTCTTAGCTTTCTCAGTCCGCAAATTCAAGATATCCACGAACTGATAGAGCAAGCCGGCCGAAACCAACGAATCAGCCGTCCTGATACCCGCGCTGGGCAAGATGCGAAGCACAGCGAAGACAGCGTCCCGATAATCATCGATGAGCTCCCTCCTCACGCGCGTACTCGATTCATCAGCCCATGAATCAGTATCATCCGCAACCTCCTCCACCATTTTCTTTGCCACGAACATAAGCACACCATGTCCAACATTGACGTTCAACGAAGCGCACACGTCTCCTGACCGAGGTCTATGCTTCGCAAGTGCCTCAATGACATTGCATGCAATGGTCGCATAGACTATATCTACTCTCAGATCGCCCGTGACGGCCAAATGAACCAACTCAGCCAATTGATAAGTGAACTGCAACCGCTTAGGCTCATCGGCGTCAAGGAAGAAGATGCGCTGGTTGAACATGGGCTCGGGATAGACGTAGGCCAAGTTATTGATCGCAAGAGCACGGATAGCGAAAAGACTGCGGCGAGCAGATGTATGCTCCGAGGACAAGGCCTTCGCGATACGGATCCGGTGAAGGAGTTCATAGCGGGACTCAGGCGGGACTTGATCGATATACTTCTGAACGAGTTCATTGATTGGTGTATGGATGACCTCTTCGGCGCAGATATCGAGCGTTCTCACAAATTGGTGTGAATCGTCTTCCACCTGGGCGGTGATGGAGGTCAAGGGATCAATGGCGCCAGAATTAGACATGCCTGCTAAGGGGTGGCGTGGAGCTGTCGGAGTAGTCACAGGAGCAGTGGCTGGTGCAGCAGCAGCTCCTGGAGCGGGGACAGGGTTATCGGTTTGAATGGTGGTGGGGGCACCTGTGGGGGCACCAGTGCCAGCAGAGGTGGCAGCTCTCGTAAGTCTGGAGCCGGTCTGTCTAGACAATGGTGACGGAGTATTTGGGGGCTGTGGATCATTGTTGTCGAAGTAAGGAAGGGTGCGTTGTTGGGAGGGACTGATCTCTTGTTGAATTTGAGCCTGAAGGAGGGCGAGCGGGCGCTTACGACTGGAAACCTGATCCTCGGGGAGGAAGTATGTCATATGGACGTTTCCCCATTCCTGCCAATCACTGCTTCCTTCATACTGACCTCCAAAGAGAGTAAGAACATCATTGGCGTTTATTTTGGGGGACTCTGACTTTTTCCTTCCAGAGCCACCAGGGGTAGGTGCAGACTTATCCTTGGCGAACACCGACGGCTTGTTATCATTGCCATTGCCGTTCCCGTTTCCGGTAGTTGGCGGGCGAGGGAAAGCCATAGTGATCTTCTGGACTTTATCAAGCTCGACATTGTAGTGAGCAACGAGCAGGGAGTGATGGAAGGAGTTCCCCGTGACTCTCTGCCTCATATAGTAGCGCTGTGCAAGGTGAGCGCCCAACCTGAGGGTGACCTGCAAAAGCGACAAGTCGGTAGTGTTGATAAGGTCATTGATGAGTTCAGAGGAATTGTAGAGCGAACGATTGCCACATTTCTCCATGAGCAACCTGGAGAACTCCAGGATAGACTCTACGATCAGCCTGTCGGCATCCTGCTTCTCACTCTCCTCATCGGGGCCCCATCCAACATCAGCCAAGAAAGTCTCGACGTCAGCGGTGGACACGGGCTCTCCAGAGTCAGAATTCTGTTGCTGAAGCCATTTCTTAGTTTCCTCGACAAGCATGCCCCGTCCGAAAGGAATTGTCTGGGGGCCCTGGTCCAGCTGGTACCGCTCGATGAAATTGTGCAGGATATCATCGAAGCGATTCAGCAGGTGAAGCCAGTGATAGAGGTCACCGCGTGGGAAAGGCCAGTGGGAGGGGAAGTCGAGAAGGACCTCGGGGAGCCTGTAGAGTGGGGTCTCATAGGCGCGGCGATTGTATTCAATGAGGAAGGGACTCTGCAAGCAAGTGAAAAAAAAAAAAAAAAAAGTCAGCTGGGTCAGCAACAATGGCAGATAAAACAATGATCGAAACAAGAAAAGGAAGGAAGGAAAACGCGAATGGCACGAATGTCAGAGGCAAGTGGCACATACAAGAGAGGCATCGTGTTTAGAACCAGGCGACTTCTTTATCCTGCCCATGTTGATGGGTGGAAGGTGAAGAGAGGTCGCAGAGACACGGCGATCGGGTGGATGACAGCGGGATCGAGCAGAAGCAGAAGCAGTCAAGCAACGCGGATCTTGCTCAGCAGCTGTGAAAAATAAGTTATACGCTAGTGAGTAGCAGAAGCTGAGCAGCTATAAACCAGGTGTAAGTGATGAAAAAGTAGATAGATGAAGTGGTGGGTAAGTTGAGGTGATGTTGATTGATGTTGATAGAGAGAAAGAAGGAAGTGAGGTTGACGTCGTCGCCGCTGTCGTCGTAGTCGTTCTTAGTAGTGGATAAAGATGTGATATTGCAGTGAAGGAATTGCATCGGAATGTACATAATAATACGTATAACTACACATAAATATGCATAAATACGCCTAATTGGGCTTCTCAGCGTGCAGGAAGGGAAAAGTCACTTCGGAAGTATTTCAATTACACCTAATACGGGTAAATTACACAGTCACACAGCATACTCCTGCAACATTCGCTGTATTTACATTACATACACACTCTTCTCCGCGGAGCATTGAGTCTTTCCCCATATAATTCACTTCATTTGTCTCCCTCACCCATAATACTATTGCGACTGCTACTGCTACTACCAATATCATTATCATTATCATCATCACTGCCACTGCCACTGCCATTGTTATTGATATCATCTCTTCAGGACCGCCAGATAGGTGCTTTGATTTCACTATGGCGGACATCACCCTCAAGATCTCTGCCAGGGGTTAGTCTATTTACCCTCCTACTTTTTCAAACAAGTCCCCCCGCTAATCTCATTCAACAGGCAAGAAACTCCCCAATATCACCCCTTCCACCACCATCTCTCTGCCTCCCACAGACTCCTTGAAGTCTCTCTACACTCGTGTCGCGGATATTACTGGCCTCTCTATCCATCGTCTGCGTCTCACCTACAAAAGCCCTACCAATGCCGCCATCAACATCCATCTCGACCCTGCCAAGGAGTCCGCCACCCTTGATTCCGCTGGCTTGAAGGAGGGGTCGACCGTCCATGTCAAGGATCTAGGTAAGTTTTTCTCCATCCAATGTCAGGGGAGAGGGGAGTGGTTGCAAGGAAGAGTGACTTTCCTGGCTAACATGAATTCATTCTCAGGCCCCCAATTGGCATGGCGCACCGTCTACATCATTGAATATCTCGGCCCGCTTCTCATCCACCCTCTCACTCTCTTCTACCTCCGCCCCTACATCTACAAGAACGCTGCTGAAGTCGCCCCTTCGAGCCTGCAGTACCTCCTCTGCTACATCCTCGTGCTGCACTTCATCAAGCGTGAGCTCGAGACCATCTTCGTCCACCAATTCAGTCTCGCAACTATGCCTGCGCGCAACATCTTCCGTAACTCAGCACACTACTGGATTTTGTCCGGTTTGAACGTTGCTTACTGGGTCTACTCCCCTTCTGCAAAGGCAGCTACCACCTCTCCTAACCCTCTTCTCCTCTACCCCGGTCTCCTCCTCTTCATCGCAGGTGAACTCGCCAATTTCAACACGCACATGACGTTGAAGCGTTTGCGCAAGCCTGGAAGCACGGCGCGTGAGATTCCCCGCGGATTC
>AZGZ01000010.1:102666-121501 GCA_001636715.1 Ascosphaera apis ARSEF 7405 | reverse complement strand
TTCACTGTTGTCGGTGCGAGTACCATGTATATGTGGCCAAGGGTAAGGAGAGGAGATATAGGAAGTTGTTTGGCGATAAGTACAAGAAGAAGCGTGCTGTGTTGGTTCCCTTCTTGTTGTAAGCCAAACACAAGGGAAAGGGGTTTAGGAGAGTAGGGGGAGGGGGAATTAGCAGTTAGGTAGCATGGAGGTGGAGGTGGGAGAGAGAGAGAGGTGAGGAGAAGGAGGAGAAGACATCCTGTTGACGAGCTGATATATTCTTTTAACTTAGCATAACTGTGATAATTATATCTATATCGTCATAGCTAGTATCATCATTTGCACGCCATACTCACACACGCTCACGCACACACCACACAACCCATTTGTCCCTGCAGATCATTGACCGTCCGTTCACCCTCCGCTTACCTTAATTACGTACTACGACCTTATATATGATCTTATCCTTTGGCATGCTTGGAAATAAGATGTGGCAGATAATAATCAATCGAATGAAAGTCCGCTAATCCTCTGATCACCAATCTGAATATGAATATGAGAATTACTTGTACGATTTGAACGAACACTTTGTTCATAGAGACGTGGCTGATTTCATTAAGGTAGAAAAGGAGAGTCACTATAACGTGCCGATCATCCTATCTACAAAAGTATGTTCCGGGCAAAGAATGAAAGTAAAGAGAAGGGGGCCAAACAGTAAGGCGAGATCTTCGACAGCAGCCATAAGAGGAGAATAAGAGTGAAGCTCGGGAGTAAGGAAATAATGTCGAAGAAGAAGCATGGGTGTATGTATATATCAGTCACAAAGGAAGAAGTAAAAAAACGTAATAAAGCAAAGGCGAATAACGGCAGCCAGATCAACAGCAACAAGCTAAAAAGAAAAGAAAGAAGGAAAAAAAGACCAACCCAAATTACAAGATAGGAGAAAGAAAAAAAAAAAAAAATTACCACATCCTCCCGTTTATCATCCCAGAAAAAAGCAAGGGAGAGGTCAATGATCTCTCACTACACATTCCCTCCAGATATTCACCTTCCTTATCTCTTTTCTTTTTTTACAGGACAGTATTCCCCGTCTCCTTAACCCAATTCGTGTAATACGGCATCATCTCGGCCTCGCAATTCCTGTTGGCTCCGATCTGGTCACATCCAAGGAACCGGATAACAAGATCGCCTTCGTGATATAGACCGTCCGGTCCAGGCGTGGGGGCTTGCCCGGCATAAGCGTTGATGATGCGTTGTGGCACGAGAGCGAGTTTGGCCAGCATGGTAGGATGCCATTGGACGATATGATCCTGCAGGTAAAGACAAACCGAAGCATGTTAGCAGACAGCCTTCCCCAAAAAATTAATTCAACAGAAAATAAAAACGAAAGAGACAAAATCCCCAGACATACCAAAGCATGCGTCTCAGCCTTCGCGAAATTATAACTCCTGTACAACGGATCAAACCACGCATCCAAGAAGAACTTAGCCCACTCGGTATTCCTGATGAAGAAACTACCTGGACACAGATTCTCCTTATCCTGCGTAACCACCAAATCAACGTCCTTCCCGCTCAAGTGGCTGAAGGTACGGATCACGCTGTCGGGAGGCACCACGGGCTGGTCCTTGATCATTAACTCCTCCAAACGGGATTTAGAGAGGACGTGGTTTTCTAGCGACAGGGAAGGGTTGGTGATGAAGCTGTGTGGGCTCAAGTGCCAGAAGAAAGTCGCGCGCGGGTAGAGCGTAAGGGCGTGACGCACGGCGGGGACGGAAGCCCAGGTTCGGGGAGCGTTGTCGAGGAGGTGGGCGTATTCGCTCGTGCTTGCGAAGAAGTTGACATATCCTGCTCAACAAAAACGGATGAATCAAGATTAGACATAAGACTCTCATAAAGCCCATAGCTGTAACAGTTCGCATAGAAAAGAAAACGAGAAAAGCAGTTGCTTCGGGAGGAGAGAAAAGAAGGAAAACTTACCATGTCTCTTCGCATAATCCTCTCTATTCTGCTTAATCCTCTGAATATACTTATCACTCAACGCCTGCTCGTCCAACACCGTAACTATCACCACATTCGGCCCACCGCCGCCGCTCGTGCCCACCAGGTTCAACCCGCCGCTCGAACTGCCGCTGCCGAAGAGCTTGCTGACGAGATAGAAGAAGAAAAGCACGCCCACGCCCATGAAGGCATAGCTGCGGAGCTGACGTCGTCGAGCAGCTGAGGAGTAGCGGGTTGATGGCTTGAATGATGGGACGAAGGGGGAGGAAGCGGAGGGTACGCTGTTTTTGCG
The DNA here is from genome assembly GCA_001636715.1 of Ascosphaera apis ARSEF 7405. Classification (NCBI taxonomy): domain Eukaryota; kingdom Fungi; phylum Ascomycota; class Eurotiomycetes; order Onygenales; family Ascosphaeraceae; genus Ascosphaera; species Ascosphaera apis. Next base: position 119,232 of record AZGZ01000010.1, on the reverse strand, counting down.
TGGGGGGACGGCGAACTGCATTGTTGGTGGTGTATTGATTCTTCTTTCTTTTTTCCTGTTTTCTTTTCGAGACCCTGTTGACGGTTTTCGGGGTAGGTAGGTAAATAGGTAGATAGATAGATGATCTAGTTTCTCCTTTTCTTCTTTGCTTCGTTGCTGCGTATGTGGAGATGTACGTATGTATGTAGCACAGAATCGTGAAACTTGCTATGCTTGGTGCTTGCGTGTAAGATGCGCAATGCAGGCTGGTCCCTGGCTTGCTGACCGGCGAAGTTGCTCAAGTCCAAGAAATACCGGCTGTCAAAAGGCGATATGGTTCGTCGTAGCTAGAGATGCAGGACAGGGAGAGAGAAGAGGCGATAATGCGAGTAAAAAGACGTTGCTCGATAATCGCAGTGTAGCATCAAATCAAAAGATCCAATATATGCTTTTTGGCTCTCTTGCTGTACGGTATACACACACACAGCGTTTCTCGACCACGAGTGTAATGAGCGACTGGCTGGCTTCGAAACAGAGAAGAGGAGAGTCGCAAAGTCGCAAGGAGACGATGATATAGATGGAAAGTTCAGCGATTTTGCTCCTTCAATCCATGCGGCTATATCAAATCAACTGTACTGAATGATCGATATCAGAGTCGAAGTACAAGGCTATGGCGATGATGATGATGATAATGGATCGGATCTCTCCTGTGCGTCCTTTGGTAGCAAGTAGTAAATAGTCTCTTGCTGTTAACTTTCTCCCCCAAAGTTGCGCCAGTAAATAGAACGGTGATCTTGTAGTCTAGCTCCTCCCAACTCAGCTTTTATTCATTCGCATACAAGACAGAACTAAGAGACAAGAGAAAAAGGAAGAGGAGGAGGAAAAAGGGACGGGCGAGACACAGATGGACCGATGCACCACCCCAGCTATTAGCCAGCCCAGGAATTTTTGCCCTCCCGTTCAAATGATATTATGGTTTGCGCGGCCGCCGAGAACTTTCAATATACGGAGTAAAGCAGTCTTTTTTTGGGCGCGGATTATCAGTTGGTAGATGAGAGGAGGGATGAGGGAGATGATACATATTCGCTTGCTTCAAATAGTTGAGCTTTAATGAAGATATCCTGATATGAAACGCCCGTTTTGATGGTGTTTTCTCTTTTTCTTTTCTTCATTCGTGTAATCACTTCTATTTTGATAGACACCCAGTCATTCATAAAGCTGGTATGGATGTATGACATGTTATCTGTATCTTCGCTTCATTAAGTGAACAGCATTACAGCATCAAGAGGGGAAAAAAAGGGGGAAAAATCAACAACCCCAAGCCTACGAAATAAACCTAACATCCCCCTTCGTGATCTGCGCACTCCTCTTCGCATCAATAAACAACCCTTCAACCTCCTCCACATCCTCAGCCTCAACTTTGCCTTCTCTCCCGTTAACCCTCGCAAGAATACTCGCGGGGGTCAACAGCTGCAGCGCATACCGCAGACTCGTCTGGCTACCGTGCAATCCGACTCTCTCCAGCGCAGCGTCCGATACTTGTAGACCCTCCGTTTTGGCGCGTAGTCTGATGATCGTCTTGATCTCTTCGGGGGAGTAAGGGTATGTGGGGATGATGAGGAGACGGGCAAGGAGATCTGGAGGGATGCCGTGCGCGGCAACGATGTCGCCTGTTCCGCGGATGACGGTGTTGCCGCGGTTGGATGCTAGGATGACGATGGGGGAGATGGTTGATTCGAGTGCGCGGTTGAGGTAGGTGAAGCATTCGATGTCGAGCATGTGTACCTGTGGACAGTCAGTGGGTAGGAAGAGATTATTGGGGGGATGAAAAAGGGAAATATGATAACCCACCTCATCAATGAACAAGACACCAGGCACCAACTCAGCAACACCCTGATCAATATACCGGCTCACGACCTTATTGATCTCTGCCCTCAATTTATCTGTAATCTCCGTCTTCTTAGGCTTCATCAATTGACCCATCATACTCATGACATCCTGCCCGCCCTGTGGTCTCGCGTTCGCCATATCTAGATCATGCAACGTCACATCCTGCACGATCTCCTTCTTCTTATGCACCTCGCCCTTGGGGACAGGCACGTATTCCTCAGCTTCCAGATCGAATTCCGTAGCGTATGCGTCGGAGCGGCCGATACGCTTGCACGCTCCGGTGTTTGCTTCGATGTATATGACGTCTCCAACAGCGACTTTTTCTTTCTGGATAGCTTCGTAGATGGATGGGTCGAGACGGAGTTTCTTGGTGCCTCGTGCAGATTTGAGACCGATGATTAGATGGGAGATTGTTCGACCGTAGCCTCCTAGCGGGTTCTCGGCTTCTTCGGGGGTTAGTTCTGTGACTTCGCCTTCGTAGACTTCTTTTGTTTCGCGGACGCGCAGGCCTGTAAAGAAGAAGATGGTGTTAGCATGAATATGTTCAGTCCACAACAACCAGCCACCACTGATTCAAGGATATTTAATGCGCACCAATAGCTCTTCTGAAATTCTCCATTAACGCCTCAGTCTTCTTCACCTCCGCAGAGAAGACCTCAGATCCAACAATAGGACAGAAGGGGACCTTCGTGCCTAGCTCTTGCGACACGGCCAACGCAAGTGCAGTCTTGCCGGTTCCTGGACCACCAGCTAGCAGAACAGCTCTGCCAGCCATCTTCTTCGCCCTGATGAGATCAACGACGACTCCACATGCCTGTGAGATGGAAAGAGAAAAAAGAAATGAGAGTCAGTAGATGATGCTTGCCTGTGATATAATAGCTACAACTGCGAAATTTCAAAAAAGTTCAAGAGATATTGAGCTGAAGAACACACCTCTCTGGCAGTGGTCTGGCCGACAAATCCACCACTAGCATTCTCAGCAGTGCCATCTAGCCTCAATCCAAGGCCCTTGATATGTGTATGAGCAGCGGTTCTGTTCTCACGGCCGCCGCTCTTGACTTCGCTGATCTGCACCATTTGGGTGGTTGTTGTGTGGTGTGGTGTGTAGTGGGTGTACTTCTGGTGTAGTTTCCTTTCAAGTCTGGCTGGTATTATCAAGAGCTTCACTTCTCCTATGTCTCTGTCTATCTCTCTCTGTCTGTCTGTCTGTAATAGCTGTCTCTCTCTCCTTCTCTCTCTTGATATATGTTGATTCTCTCTTCCCTTCTCTATAGCTGTAATTGTTCCTCTCTGTTGTTCCTCTCTCTTGGTCTGTTCATTCTTCGTCGTAATTTCTTCTCCGCGGAGTAAATAATGACGCTAGTCTGTTTCTGGTTTAGCGTGATTATCTCGACCTCATCTTGTCTTCTCCGGCGATGAAAATCATCAAAAGACCTCTGAGATGCGATGAAATACATGTAAAAACAGCCAGAAGGAGGGTTAAGGAAGGGTTAATTAAGATAGTTTTGGGAAAGAAGTGTACTGCGAGGGATTGATATTCGCTGGTAGATTGATACCTAGCTTCTACAACGCGAATTGAGGTCTTTTCGATTCGGCGCATTGAGATATCCTCAAGAGTTTATCGCCTACTTGCAACTTGCTGCTATACGGCTTCTCACCACCATCACCCGCAACCGTCAATAAACCAATTACATCCAACCGATTTGGTCTGATATTATTGCAATGGCATCCTCTCTGCGCTCTCTTATGCTAGGGCAGTCTGCTTTGCGCAGTACTTCTGTCACTGCCTCAACCCTCCCTCTCACAACCCGTCTCTTCTCGACATCTACTCCCACTCCCGCCAAACAAGCCAGCTCCAGCCGCTACTTACCCCCCGGCGTCCCCGAATACCCTTATGGCCCCAACATCAACTTCGAACCAGCCAATTGGGGTCTCTACGGCGGCTCGACTCTGCAATCCGGCAACAAGATCTCTAAAGGCCGCAACAAGGGCAAGACACGGCGTACATGGGCCCCGCACATCAAGATCGAGAAATTGCATTCCGATGCCCTGAACAGGGACATCAAAGTCCGCGTGCAGAGCCGTGTGCTTCGGACCATTCAAAAATGCGGTGGTCTCGATAATTACCTGCTTGGAGAGAAGCCCGCGAGGATACAGGAACTAGGCGTCTTCGGATGGAAGCTCCGTTGGGAAGTCATGAATAGTCCCGCTATGGTCGAGAAGCTTCGCAAGGAGAGGGATGAGCTTGGTGCTGCTTTCCCCATCACTTACGATGAGTATAAGATCGCCAAGATGAATCAGTATACCGATGATATCAACGCGTTCCTCGCGAAACTTGCGGAGTTTGAAACGTTGCAGAAGGAGAACCCGGAAGCTGTTGAGAATGAGGAGCCGCCTCAGTGGACTCCGGAATTACTCGCTAAGAAGGCGTGGCTCAATCAGATGCATGCTGAAATGGCCGCTGCACAGGAAGCACAGCTTGCTGCTCAGGAGGCCCAGGAAATTGGGGAGACTGAGGCGACAACAGCTCCTGCGTCGGAAGAGACACAACAAGCGGTGTCATCTCAATCGCAACAACAGAATGCATGAATAATTCGCTGAATATGTCTGGGGATTGATGAGAGTGAAATTTATATGTACAGATATGCGAAACTCGAGGGATATGTGTGGTGGCACTCCTTTTTTTTGTATTTATCAAGCGCACAGCACACAGTGTACAGTATCTAGTAAATTGCTTTTTCAACATTGTTCTACTCAACAGGGGCTTCAGGAGTTGGATGACATCCAAACGTCAATTTAAATGAGTCCCACTGGTATTGGACCTATCTGATTATCAACGTAGACGACTGGTTAAGACGGAAAAAGAAGCTTTTTCAGAAAATAGATAATTGCACGCAGCACAGACACGTACTATACTATACGTACGTCCCACTCTACCCCTTTATCCCGCTCAATTCAACTTTCTCGACAACGAAGGATGCGAACTCCTCTTCCCAGATAACCTCATCTTCAACCTCCCCGCCCTATCATCCCATTCCTCCATATACATCGCAAACCTCTCTCCACCCACCATCCTCCCCTGCCCTTCCCAAACTCCACACAGCACAGCCATCGCAACCAGTCCAAAATCAAGAACTTGCAATCCAGCCAACAGTAGCGCCAATCCAAGTTTGATCAGCACATCTTGCCCCTTTTCCTTAGGCAGGACACACTGCGACGCAATAGCTTCTTCCTTCCTCCTGATAGCCTCGAAATCAACGCCCTTTTTCCACGAACGTGCCCCGAGATGATCTTCTGCGACGCGAAACCCGCTACGAGCGGCGTCTTCGTGCCACCCTATGTTGCCCGTCTCAGTCCACGCACCTGCATAGCTTATACCGCGCGTGTTCTGAATCTTTTTCAGTTGTTTTTGCGCAAGGAGAGTTTGTCGCGTGAGTCGCGGTTGTTGGTATTCCCAAAGCGTTTGAATGCGCGAGAGGTCGTAAGGGGGTGACTTCAAGTTCAGTGTAACTGAGGCCACAATCGGTGCGTTTTCAGAGGAAGGGAAAGGGTGCAGGGTCATGTTGCTTTTGCATCTATGTTGCCTGTATCCGTAGGAGATCATGACCGAGGGATCGAGTAAGTCAGGGGATGTAGCGTAATTGAACGTCGCAGCTGAAGGCCCGTCAGACCCGGCTGGTTGAGCTGGATGTTTCTCGAGAACGGCAACGACTAGATCTGAGGTGAAGTGGCTGAGTATGAGATCTTCTTCCTTGCTTGATATATCTTTCATGATATCTCTCGCTACATCACCTGGAACTGCAAGCACGATGTGGTCCCATTCATATCGAGGCTCAGCACCTTGGTCTCTTGAGAACTTTTCCTCGTCACATTCGTAGTGTAGTGCAAAGAGTCCCGTCTTCGCGTCCTGTTTTATCGAATTAACTCTGCAGTTGGAATGGAATGGCACATCAATTGAATCCACAGGTAGATTCGGTCCTGAAATTCGTGAGACGTTCCAATTACCCCACGAGGAAGGCAATCGAAGCAAATCAAGCGTCCAAAGTCTTTGAAGGACATGAATGACAGGCAGATCAAAGACATCGTCTCGATCAGTTATGGTGTACAATATGCACACTAACGGAAGAAAGTACCGTTCCTGAAATTCCAAAGAGAATTTGTTCCTTTTCAAATATTCATAGACACTTTGGTCGTACGCTCTGCTCCCGTCTTCATTTTTATTCTCATCATCCAATGTAGATGCATTTCGAGTGAGATCACTCCTTGCCACATGGTTGAATCGAAGGATCTCAACGGATAGTATCCAAGAGCTGAAATTGAATAGAGCTCCTGGCATCCATCGTTTGATCCCCCTTTCGAACTTTCTTCCGAATGAGTAGTGCCATAAATACTTCATATCCTCTTTACTCGAGGACGAAGTCATGAGAAAGGGCACCTTGTCCGGATATAAAGAGTATGCGCGTGCCATTGCGCTGAAGTTTGCTATCGATTTTCCAATGTACATTGGACGTCAGCATTGGTACTGATTGAATATATATCACATCACTGGCAGAGTAGGTAGTGCCATTGACTAACGTGATCTTTCAGCATCATATATCGTGAGCGAGCGATTGACTCGACATCCAACAGTCCCTCCATCCAACGTAACGGGCACATCATGTAAAGAGCTCAGTAACTCGTCCCTAGCATCGAACAGATGGACTTCGTGTTCCGACTCTCTCAGGGCAAGCAAAGTCGAAAGTCCCGCGCATCCAGCTCCAACAATAGCGATTTTCTTCGGTGACATTGTGATTTAACAGACGATATTCTCATTTCAACGGTCTGAAGTCCAACAAGAAATTTGCTGAATTCTTGCAGGGGTGCAAAGTCGAGTTCCAAGGTCTGGAAAAGTATTTTATGAGAAACGCAAGTCTCCTCAGCGACGAACAGGCAGCGTTATATTCCCTGCGTATCTCATGCTTGCTTGAACGGTGGATGTGGCATCTTAGCATGCACGAGCGCATGTATCGAAAGGTGAACCCATGCAGTATGAGATCGTGATCGTCGAATTGACTGCCTTCATCACGGTCGATATAACCAGAAACCTTCCATTCTCTCTTCAGCAGGTGTTAGAAATTAGACATTATATTCTTGAGATCATGACGATGCCCTTCTTCAATTGCTCTGACAAAACTACCATCAAGCAGTGCGTCAGGCTCAATTAATCTTGCTTGTATTGCTGTGCAACCTTCTCTTCTCTCCCTCAGAATACTCGACACAAGCCATCGGCATAGGGCGTATTCCACTTGCAAGGGAGAAAGTCAGACCAGAGATGCCATCCAATGAAGCTTGTTTGGCTTATGATCGTCATTCTTGCCCCTCTCCTCACCATGTGCGTGTACTATATCTAGGCCTCTGAAGCTCGGAAAGATACCGGGCTCATACAGGGGGTGGAAAGACGTCGCTGCTCGCAAGGAGATTGGACTGTACCGGTTCCAGGGGCGTCAATCGCGGCATAAAATATTCGTGAAAAGCAGCAAGATTTAATGCTCGCCTTTACTGTAGACCACTGTCAATCTATTCGTGCATTTGGCAGGGTGTCGCAGATATGTTCCGCCAGATATCATGTATCATGCAGCATACTGTGCAGAACTGGAATTTTTGATGACGATGTGGAAGATCATTGCATTGTCACATCATGGCAGTTTGGAAAGCCAGCGGCTTCGACGATCCTTGTAGAGTAGATATAGCTAATGATAAGCTGGGAATGGACCAAACAAGTGTTCGGGAATTATGTATAGGCCGTATAGGTCAATGAATGCAGACAAAGATAAAGATAAGATGGGCTTCTCCAAAAGAAGGGGGTATCAAGGACAGCAGCATCAAAGCATCAACTAGACGAGGTATACCACAATGGTATGAATCCGAAAAAGAGGGACGCAATATCCAAAAATGAGAAGAAGCGAAATAAATAAAGAAGCGAACAACTCAATTAACCCTTACAGAAGGGTTGATTTCATCTGATAACTTCCTCTCCTGCATCTTCAATACCTTGCAACGTCTCAAGAATCTTACTCCCACCAAGCATACCGGAACGGCCTGCGGTGCTCTTTTTCGCACCGCTCCATACTTCATGGAAGTTCACCCGCTCATTGCTCGAAACGACCACAATGCAGCCTTCTTCTGCTGTGCGAGACCACCACCGGCCGCCCTCACGGTATCCCTTGCGAGTGCCAGCACCGCCAGCAACCCCATTCCCCTTCGCTTTCTCTTTCCCCTTGCTTTGTCCTTTTGCTTGTTCACTTTGCTCATCCTGTGCAGCATCTGCACGTACGGCAATTGGTGGTACCTTATGCCCGTGTCGAGCAGTAACGCGTAAAGAAGGCTCGCTCTCCTCCGACGTTGATGTCCTGTTGTGTGATTGCGAGTGCAGCTGCGACTCCGCGTCCGATTGGGAAGGTTTTCTCTGTCCCTTCTTCTTTTTTGAGTCCTTGCTGCTATCTGGAATCTCATTCGGGCCTCCGGGATAGCTGATCGCCCATAGTGCTCGTCCACATTCCACATTTGCCTCAGAGTCTGCTCGCCCACCACATTCGCCGCTACTGTTCCAAGGGATAGCGACAACCTGCTTGCAGCTGGGCCATGCAAACACTGCAATGCGATATGGATGTTCTGGCTGAGCGTACCCGAATGTAGCTGCGATCTCACGGCGAGTGCGACTCCATATCAGGCTTGTCACTTGGGCATGAACATTGATAGTGGCCAAACATGACCCCGAAGGCGCATGGTAGAAATGGATGCAACGGTCGTTAGATCCGCCTCCAGTAGCAAGGAGAGACGGCTCCCAGGGTGCAAAAGCAATGGCCTTGACAGCTGCAGAGTGATGCAATGTATGTTTCTGGCGGTTCAGTGGAATGTAGATAGTCCTAAAGGGGGGCACTGACGGTACCGTGGAAGCTTGGGAGGCAGAGAGGCTAGATCTGCGTCTAGAGCGAACAAGTGTAGCCATTACATCTCCAACAGTAAGCCTATTGCGAGGCATTGAAGCCGAGGAAAGATAGGGGTTTGACGAATGGGGAGACCTACTTAAGGACGTGTACATGGCCTGCAAATTTGAATAAATTGGGCAGTGGTGATTACGCCGCTGATGGCTTTCCTCTGAAGACCTTGATTCAACCGACCCTGCCGTCCTGACGCTTGAGAGAGTAGACTTGCTAGGCATCTGAACGATATGACGCGTGAACACGCCAGGTATATCAAAGAGCAGACAACGGTTGTCATTCCCTCCCGTGGCAAGAATAGTTCCATCAGGAGACCAGGCAAACCCGCAAATTTGTTGCGAATGAGCTTGTATCTTTGCAATCAAGGTGAGATTACCCCTGTTTCTTTTCTCTCGCATCTCCTGAGGTGTCGTCCATACCACAGCATAGTACCAGACAGTACCCGTTTCATCTCCAATAGCCAATTCCTCGGCATTAAGTGGCACGCCAGGGATAGGAGGAAGGTCGGCCTTCTTTTTCGCTCCGCTCGGCCTCCAAGCCAAACATGAAACAGCATGCGGCAGTGCTAGCTCGAACCTGACTTCGTCATCAAAGGTGCTCCAAAGCGATACATCCCCATTTTGTCGGCCAACAGCCAGTATACTGTGTCCTCCTTCAACTGACGAGAAGGAAAGGGACGTAACGTAATTCGCAACTGGCTGATGACGAAGGGGAGGAGACTCAGCACCACCAGTCTCGGACCAGATGTAGACGCGGTTTCCTAGGCCAACAGCGATAGCATGAGCAGTGTGAGAGTAAGCCAGAGTAGTACAGTAGAAATCGTCACGAAGTAAAGGAGCATCAAGAACACGAAAAGGGGTTGCGGGAATGGCTCGAGTCGGTGGTGAAGTAGCGCGATGTGATTCTGAAAGCAAAAGCAAGGCATATTAGCACCTGTTTGTAGTCATTGATTGGAATTTTCAAGTTGAGTAGGACATACTGAGTGCAAGCTCCCTCTCCTTCTCACTCTCTCCTAACCAGCCAACCTCTTCGTAAGCTCGCATCCCTCTCGTCGGGAGATCAACATCCCATCCAATCTCCCTACCTACACCAAACACTCTTCTTGCCTGATCAATATCCAACGCCGCAGCCACTCTCGCCTCATGCCGCTTCCTATTGCCAGCACTCGTCGACCGACACAAGAAGTCGGCCACGAACATTGGTGCTCCAGTACCGGAAGATACGAACCCACCTGCACCATCTTCAACCCCAACAGGCGAGAAGTTCCTTGGACTAGAAGAGCCCTGCATCCGCCATACCGCAGGCGGGCCCATTGGACGTCCATCTGGAGTTCCATCAGCAGAGGGATCTTCATCGGTGAGATAGCGAGGCACTGAGCGAGGGAACGATCCCGTATGGAATGTTTCTATACGCGAGGGAACGGAACGTGCACGATGCCGTGAGGGGGAAGTGAAGGGATCAATAAGGGGATCACGATGACGGAATCGTCGCTCGTTAGGGGGTAAGTGACGGGGAGACCTGCTCAATCTGTAGGGTGAAGTATCCAGGGGCCGTGGGCCGCGAGGAGGTATGAACCTATCTGGCGGGGGATTGAAGGTATGGAAGGAAGATGACTTCTTCAACGAAGGTTGAAGGGAATGATGTCCAACTGGAGAAGAGTGGACAGAGGTGGGAGTGCGCCTGGGTGTCACTCTGTACAATGTCCTGCCAGGGGATCTGCTACGATCTCGTTCTCGTCGTAGCGCAATGTCATCGGCATCGTCATCATCATCCACGGTGTCGATGATCAACGAAGGTGGTGCAAAAGCATCAACAGCAGATAAAGATTGATCTACCGGATCATGATGAGTAAAAACAGTTGAGGGAAACTCCTCAACTTGTGTCCTCGACACGTCATCTTCGTGGCCATGATGGCCATGATAGAGTTGGTCCTCTTCCTCAGGCACAAGGGTGAGAGACGAACTTTGCGACATCCTAGATGAAGTCGACAGCATAGCTGCCATAGAGGCAGATATCTTATGATACCTACAGCATAAACGAAAGCAAAAGGGGGCAGTACGTATGAAGCCCAAGTAACTAGTGTCACTAGTCTCAACTGGGGAGCGCCAATGGCAGTTTTTCAACGAATGTGTAGATAGAGACTGTCAGCTCCGGCTATACTCAGAGGAGTAGACAGAGAAGGGGTCCAGAAGAAGACATCGAGCGTGCTTCATCTGTACACTTTCAGCTGCCAATCTGAGTCCCTCCCCAATAAAGCATTGATTCCTCTCCCAGCTGCACTAGAGCAATCCGGGCGCAAAACGGGACCATCAATGCATGGCCTGAACCAGCGGTAACCCCTTAAGGCCATTGGCCATTTCTTGCAGCCAGGAAAGAGCATCAACAATGACAACAGTAAGGAAGGCGATGTAAGGTAAGAAAGGACCATGCCTGACCGTAGCCGACCAGCCAGCCATCCGAATCCAATCCTTCAGAAAGAGTAGAGGAACATGGTTCCCTCCCGAGTCGGACCATTCCAAAGGGCAATCCCAGCGAGAAACATTCAGAAACAGGGGCAACGGTTCAAGGGGAAATCCCTTATTTTAGGAGAGTTCTCCTCTGTTCCCACCCAGCCCCTCCTCTACCTTGGTTTCCCTAGTCTCATCCCTGCCTTCCTCAGTATATTAAAACGTAGGTGAGACTGGGAGGAGGAGGAGGAGGGGGGAGAACCACGCCTAAATTTGTAAATCTGGGAGCATTGCCTTTGTTTTGCAGAGAAGGCAAGAAAACAACAACGACGAAAAAGAGAAGGAAATCGTCGATGATACCTGGCAAGTACTCCGTATAGTGACTATACACAATATTGATATCCACAACGGAGAGTTTCCAGCGTGATAGAGGGTGCTCAGCCAGGGGTTACCTAGTCTCGCCATAATATGTGACGATAGACAGGCAAGACAGACAAGACAGACAGGGAGAAGGAGAGACTTCAGCACAGGCCAGGATAGGCCAGCGCAAACCAGCACAAGGGAAACAAGCAAGCGGGTCTTCGTTTTAGTGTCTTTAGTGTCGAATTGAGACCCCTCTCTCTCTCTCACGCACTTGATTTAACCCAGTTCGTCGTTCATATTTCTCTTTTCCCGCCTGTCTTTTGTCGTCTTCATCCTCATCTTCATCTTCGTCGTCGTCATTGTCGATGTTGTTGTCGATATCGTTGATGTTCTGATATTTGATACTAGATATTCAATGTCGTGCACTGTGTAGCAAGCAGACATCAATCAATCAAGCATTCAATCAATCAATCAACCACACAAGGCTGAACGGCATCTTCTGATCATCAATTGCTTTCATCTTGACGAGCAGCCAGTTAATCGGTTCATCTCGTGTGCAGTATACTGAGATACGGACAGAACGCTCCCCATGACGAAGCCATATCCATCGCATTGAGCAATATGGAAGCACTACAGCCACAACAGCAACAGGCAGAGCCAGACAGTCCAGTCCAGCAGCATGATCATCAGCAGCAGACTCCGTCCCCAAATTTCGAGTTCGATCATGATGTCTCCTCGCCCGTTGTCAGCGTCAGCGGCACTCGCTCCCTGACTGATGAACGCCGGGTGTCGGTGATTTCCGCCTCTAGGCTATCAGAGAACCCCTCACCCGTTGCGCATGAAAACGGTCGTGATGGCAGCAGAGATGAAGGTGAAGAGGGGGCCGCAGACGAGGAGGACCAATTCGAGGAGGCACATGAAACAGGGGACGATAGACACCAGGAAAAAGGACCGGATAATGGCCTGCTACAGCCGAACCACGATCAGCTCGACATTCCTGATTCAAAATCTTTTCAGGAGAGCATCACCAGCAGCAAAGACTCCCTCAGCGTGCACCCTCCGCCCGTTGTGTCGCCGTTGCTGACGACCCATCGCTTGTCTACTGAAGGTATGGACGATATCAATCTGTCCAAGGACGACCACGAAGGCGACGATGCGGGCGATGGGCATCAAGATGAGCCTTCATCCCCTTCATTGGCAGGATTAGCACCCCGACCGGTTGCCGACGTTGAACCCCTTTCACCGCCACCAGTGCCAGCCAGGGACGTACCACCAGCGTCAACGTCCCCTCCCGCAGACTCAACCGCAACGCAGGAGCAACAACAGGAGCAGCCTCAGGACGCCGCCAAAAAGCAAGATGAGGCAGCACAGCCGCCAGCACTACCGCCTCTGCCCACACGCACGCCCACCATCATCACTCCTCCAAAACAAACAGCACCACCACCACCACCACGCAGAGGAGGCCCAATCGGTTGGCTCCAGCGTGTAGCGTCTCGGGAATTCACTAAACCAGCACCACCGACACCCGTCCCCCCAATCCCCGACTCTTCCTCCAACGACGCAGCCCGTCCATCCCAGTCCCGACGAAATACAGATGCATCTACCTCGGGTAATTCACGGTCCACGCCTCAAGACGCTAATGGCATCGATGACAGCCGACGCTTGTCCAGAAATACCCTGAAGGATCAATTCTATGCTCTGCGCATGCGGGAGGAAGGTATCCCTCCGATACCTGCTCTTCCTGACTCTGAGCATGCTGAGGATGGCGGTGCTGGTGCACCAGCTGCAGCCCCAACCTCTTCAACTGACTCTGCACAGCCTGTTGCTGCGGAAAATGCGAGAATGAGATCCGAGAGTCTGGCTTCTGCGACGTTGTCCGTGGCGTCTAATGGGAGCGGGACGAAATTGGAGTCGAAGATGAGACGCCCTTCATCATCGACGAACAAGGATAGTGTTCTTCCTCCTCTTTCTTCTATATTGAACCCGAACCTACCTCCAGGTACCGTTTCGGGGATTTCGAAATCCGCGAGTGACGCTTCTGCACCTGTGAATTGGGAACTGTGGCAGCAAGTCGTCAACAACGGGCCATCTGCATTGAAGGGCGCCAATGCAGAAGCATTCAATGCGGCAATCAAAGCCGGCATCCCTCAGACAATCCGTGGCGTCATCTGGCAAGTCCTAGCTGATAGCAGGAACCCGGAACTAGAAGAGGTTTACAGAGAATTACTTTCTCGAGGCACTCACAAGGAGTATACTAGATCACCATCTTTCTCGTTTGGAAACGGCAATGGCAGTAATGGTGCCGCTCCTAATAGCAACTCGCTGGGTGTGAATCATCCGCCTAGCATCAGCGAACAGCCTGAGAAAGGCGAGCGTCCAGGTACTGATAGAACTGATTCCACAACAACTACGAGCAGTTCGACACATTCGTCTGTTCATTCAGGAACATCGACCCCTACGAATGGGTCAGCTTTCAGTCATGTCTCGCCAAGTATCTCACAGGATAAGAGCAACAATACCCCCGACACTGTGACACAAGCATCTACCGAGTCAGTCCCCAGACGGAGGTCGAAGGAGGAGATTGCGTCCCTGCAGAAACTAGAAAAAGCAATCAAGAGAGATCTTGGTTCCCGGACAAGTTACTCAAAATATTTCATGTCGCAAAAGAACCAAGATGGATTGTTTGGCGTGTGTAAAGCATATGCCCTCTACGACGAAGCAGTCGGGTACGCTCAGGGGCTGAACTTCATCGTCATGCCATTGCTCTTCAACATGGAAGACGGAGAGGCGTTCACGCTCATGGTCAAACTGATGAACAAATACGGCATGCGTGAGATGTTCATCCAGGGAATGCCGGGTCTGCATATGCGGTTATATCAGTTTGAAAGACTTCTGGAAGACCTGCATCCAGCTCTTGCTTGCCATTTGAAGAGACGTGGTGTATCACCTATACTATACGCGACGCAATGGTTCCTAACATTATTCGCCTACCGTTTCCCACTCCAACTTGTCTTGCGAATCTACGATCTTATATTCGAAGAAGGTGTTGAGAGCACGATATTGCGGTTCAGCGTTGCTATCATGATGCGGAATGCTAGTACCCTGCTAGCGATGAATGACATGTCGTCACTGACAACGTTCTTGAAGGAGAAGGTGTTCGACGTCTACATCGACAAGCAGCCATCCGCGAGCTCTATACTAGAGTCTGGGTTCTTTGGAAGTTCGAACGGGCAGGATAAGGAAGTTTATAGAGCTGATCTAATGGTCCAGGATGCGTGCGATATTCACCTCACCCCTGAAATGCTCAAGACATATACTCGTGAATGGGAAGAGCAGACAAGTGCACAGCAAGCTGCTGCAGCCGAGCTAGAGTACTTAAAGAAGACAGTGGCATCTCAAGCCGCAAAGATCAGACATCTCGAAGTGCAATCCGAACGATCAGATGCCGAACATGTACAGCTTGTGTCGGAGATCGTGAGGCTGAAGGTGGAGAACGAGGAGCTCATGGATGCCAATGAGAGCATGACGATTCAGGTTAGGGAGTTGCGGAACGTGGTTGATAAACAGCAGGTGGAGATCGAGGAGAAAATGAGAGAGGAGATGGATAGAGCTATGCAGAGGAATAGTGAGGTTCATAGCCAGAACAGGGCTATGGAAGAGCAATTGGCGGAGATGGAGAAGGAGCTGGTTGAGACTAAAATGAAGTGGGCTGAGGTGAGTTGCACGAATTCCCACGCCTATGTTATTGTTTTCACGTCTCGTTTTGCTAACTGAATATGACAGCTCTCTGGAGAACATGACTCCTTGAAACAGAAATGGAGCGACCTCCGCCGCGCATTAGATTGAAGACGAGAAGTAGAGACTCTCACCGTCAAAGAGACGAGTGAGATATCTTCTAAACATTTATGAGACCACGGATACTTTTTCCTTGGTTTATACTGCACTGGCTCGAGGCCTGGCGACTGTCTCCCGGCTTCGCCCTTCACTGTCGGTTTTACTTCATCATCGCCATGTTTAACATTTTCCTTTTACTTCTTGTGCTTTGCCTTTCCTCTCCCCCCTTTTATTATTTTCTTGCGCCTTGTCGACATATAAAACAGTACTTACACATTCACATACTTTTCTTGTGACGCTATGCTTTGCTATATCATTCCTGTCCATTCATCTGCAGTGTGCTGCTATTCTGTATATTTCCCGACTACTAGCTACCAGCTTGAGAAATTGACGTCCATCATATATTTGATCTCTTGACTGCCCCTGAATCCTGGCAACCAAGGCAAACAATGCCAGGTCGTGACCACGGCGTACATTGGCTGTTTCAAAGCAATCATGAATGTTGGATTTTATGAAGCACGATCTATAGCATATTTTGTCGATTGGGGCCTCATTGTAGTATCTCCTCAATGCATATGTAGTAGCAAGGCCGTAATCACACCGCATCCCCTCATCCTTCAGGGCATTTTTGGGAGCTTTGTACGGATCAAAGACGAGATGAGCAAAAAGATATCATATGTTTTACGGGATTCAAGACAAATGGTCATTCTCAAATCAGCATTTGCAGAGTTAACCTTTCATTAAGGCCAGAGAGAGAGCAAAGTTGTCAAAGAAAAAAAAAAAAAAAAAAAGATATGTTATATGTACAATGCAGAGGAGATGAGATAACGTAACATGCCGAAGAGGTCGCGCGATATCGTCGAAGAATAGGAACCGACAGGGAAATAGAAAGGAAAAAAAAAACAAAGAAGATATAATAGACACAAAAAAAGAGAGTTCCAAGAATCGTCATGGAAAAGGATCTTTATTATACAGAGTACAGGGGAAGCAAGAAGGGGGGGCGGGGTGGGGAGGCATCATGCTTCGAGATGAAGACAATCAGGGGCGATGAGCTTAGCAAGATTGCAAAAGGG
>AZGZ01000010.1:75632-101351 GCA_001636715.1 Ascosphaera apis ARSEF 7405 | reverse complement strand
TAAAACCGAGAATAGCCGCGCGGCTAATTATCACGTGTAGACCATTTCAATTCAATTCAATTCAACCTACATACAAGCATCAAGAAAGAGGAAGAGGAAGAAGAGGAAAGAGAGATACGACGATATAAGAGCCTTGCCTAGTCAATTCCTTGTCACTCTCGTCTGCACTCCATTGCGCAAGGAAGGCATCAGGTGTGTAGCTGCTTTGAGTAATTTTGCGCTTCTCAAAGGTATGCCCCAATTGACTCTGGCTCTCTTTTATTCCTCGCCCGCTCAGTCGCTGATAAGTAAAGACCCGTATCAGAAGAGAAGAAAAGAAAGAAAGAAATAGAGCAAGCCCACCATGAAGAACCTCTTCTCTGCTCTCTGCGGACTTCCCACGCGCAGCTCGCAATGTCTGCGCCAGTCGCATCAAGTCGTGCCATCCCTCATCGCACAGCAGACACGCCTGTTGTCGTCCTCCTCCACAGTCGCGGCCATGCCAGGGCTGACCGAACTGATCACCAAGAGTCGATCAATGCCCGGAAGCATGGAGAGGATGACCGGCATTGCAGCTTCGTCGCAGCGTCTATATCACTTGCACGTCTACACTCATAAACACAACACTCACATCACCCTCACCCGACCCAATTCCACCGTCATGTTGTCGCTGAGCTGTGGGAACATCGGCTTGCGCAAGGCCCAGAGAAAGACTTACGACGCCGCTCACCAATTGACTGCGCACTTCTTCTCCATGATGAGGGAAAAGGAATGGCTGGACTCGCCGGATGAGGAGAAGAGGATCAGGAAGATTGAGGTTGTCTTCAAGGGTTACGGCGTCGGTCGCGAAGCTTTCACGAAGGCCCTACTTGGAACCGAGGGCAAGAACATCAGGCCGCTCGTCAGTAAAGTCTCGGACTCGACGAAGATCAAGTTTGGTGGCCCAAGAAGCAGAGCGACTCGGAGACTTGGTTAAAGAAGAGCGCTGTACTGTTAATTTTCTTCTTCTTCTTCTTCCCACCCCCGATTTCCCCATTGACTGTATCTGTTTCACTATACATAACTTATACTTACCTGTACATTATTGTCTATATGAGATTTGCTTGACATTTTCTCCATTGCAGTCAAAGATATTGCTAGATGTTGTAGTTGTAGTTGTATACATATAGTACCGTCTGTAGGTGGGAATACGGGAATACGGACACTATCATCAGGAAACCCTCCCCCCAACCCCTGTCAACCTTCCTTTAAGTCGCATCCATCTCGCTTTACCATCTTCAATATATCAAACTACGGATACTTCTTCCATTCTACTTCCCGCAGCTGTCAGAAAATTGACATATACTCGGAAAGCAATTCACAGATCATATCAAGGCTGTTGGTTTGTTGATCATTGCTGTATGATCATTGTTTGGTCGCCAACATCATCACCATCACCACCACCATCACCATAACGTCATCATTTCCTCCTTCGGTGTTATCATCGTCATCAACTGCATCGTTCTCTCTCGGTCCTGATACCGATACAGCTTGAGACCCTTCGCATATACTGAGTGACCCGAAAGAACGAAACCTTTCACCGTCTATATCATCCTACCATCCTCTTTCATTTCTTCTCGCCTGCTTTTTCACAGCAACCCGGCTCTCTGCCAACCAGCGGAGAACCCACCACCCCCCTCGACCGCAAAGCTGACCGCGACCAGATGATACAGTCAAGTCGCTGGAAGCCGAAGCTGAATGCGTCCTGATCTCCTTACGCTGCTGCTCCGTCCAATGTCGTTTGGATGCACCCATTAAACCCTTTTCTCCGTGCCTTCTTCCGCAGTACTATCCCGTCACAATGCGTGCCCGCGCAGAATCATGTAAGAGACGGATCGATGGTTGAAACAGAAAGAAGCAAAGAAAAGGAAACCATTTCTACAGTTCACATGCTGATCATTACTATCACACCCGCAGATTCTGCTCGTCCCCGTAACTGAGTCGCTCGTCAATGCGAAGGACCGCGAGTCTGGTCTTTCATACGTCGACATCGTTTCCTCTGAGGAGTTTCTGGGCAGCCATGTCCTTCGTATTCCTGCGTCAGGAACCCCCGGGAACAACAAGGACGGCCCTAGTGTGCGCGATAGTAGGGGGAAGGCAAGGCAGATATCAACTTTCAATGGACGCACCGTCGTCGTCAAAGAAGCATCGGTGTTCAGCAACAAGGGTGGGAGTGACAGCCCTTCAACTCAAAAAGACTTTTTTTTCCTTCTATTTGCTGACCATGTTCTTTTGGCAATCATAGGATTCAAAAACTTCAGTCAGGCACAACTTCTTTCTGATGTGCTCTACTACCACCCAAATAACGAAGTCCAGCCATGGCTGATCTATTACATCTCAAAGCCTTTGCTTGGTACATACGAACCCGCCAGAATCGTTCCGGCGGTGGTTCCTACGGGAGAAACCTCGATCGTCAATTCTCCCCCCAAGGAGGCTCATGATATGCAAATGGATCATCTGGTTGGGAACTTCTCGAAAAAGGAAATCAAAACTTTCAGTGATCTTCTCGCCAATTTCCCCATGATTGCACGCCAAATGGAACCGGGATTAGATCGTCTATTCACAGAATTTGAAAAGGAATTGGGTGGGAAGCCATTGCCTCCTCGACCTTCAGATACACCTGTAACGACCGATGTGGCCAATGATGTGAACAGCAATACTCAAACACACGATGCTGCGTCAACGACGTCCATCGTTCCTCAACCGTTACCGTTCAATTCCTCGGAATATTTTGAAGATGACGAGGACCTTATGAGAAGAGCTCTCGAGACAGCCGTTACTTCAGCTATAGATCTATTTCGTCTCGTTGACAAGCAACAGCTTTCTTTACTCGGCGCAACGACAGATCTCACGGGGCCCTTGGTGGAACGACTCATTGAAAGACACATCGCGCAGCAGGTCCATAGTACACTGCTATTCCCGCGACTTTGCGCGTGTCACCGTACCGAAGATCTGGAACTTGATGCCCATATTCGCCAGATGGAACATTTGGATGTATCACAAGTCGGTATAGCCATTGAAGACGGTCGACAGGGAAAACTAGACTTGATCAAACGCATTGATAGAGGAGTCGTGGAATTCCGCAAAATGTCATCGGCGGACTCTCCTCAGGGCATGTCCGATGTTCTTTTAGCAACCGTGAAAGCTGTCAGTTTGGACGAAGACGACACTGATTCGACACCATCGGAGAAGCGATCGCCTGTCGTCACTGTGAATGCGGATGTTCTTGTCTCGCTACTCCTGATGATCATTGTCAGGGCTCAAGTTCGGCATTTGATGTCTAGACTTGTGTACATGCAGCATTTCATTTTCATTGACGATGTTGAGAATGGTGAAATTGGGTATGGTTTGAGCACTCTAGAGATAGTCTTGACTTATCTCTACGTGACTCGATATCGCTTCGGAAAGCCAGCGCACGAAATTATCGACTATGGAAGGCAACCAAAGAAGGTAGAGTCGCTGCTATGCGAGCCATTTTGGAACCTGGAGACGACGATGCTAGCGATTACGGGATTGATTCACGCGAGGACGAGTCAAGGTTATACGGGCTATCTTCCGAAAACTTATACCGAAACAATCTTGCTCTACAGAATAGTGCTCTTGAGGCAGATGATCAAGGGCTATCCCATGTCTTTCCTTTCCTGACATGGTCACAATTTTCCCTACCGCCGCAAAAGAAGCCCAAGCGAGTGTCGATGGATGTCCGCAGTCTATCTGAGTCGTCGTCAACATCTGTTCTTTCTCGTACAACCACCATCGGTTCGAACCTGGATGCGGTAGAAGGCGACATGTCTATCGAGAATCTTACGAAAACTCAAGACCCCTCTGGATGTTCAATACCCATGATGGCTGTCGAAGCTTCACAACCAGCATCTCTTGCGTACCTATTGTCGCTATCGCAATATTTCCCCATCGAGTCCATACTGGAGGACACGAATAACTATGGCACCACCCTCCTCAGTGCAGCCGTACAGCTAGGCAATAAGGAGCTTATCGACATCATGTTAGATTATCTGTCAAAATGTCCAAACAAGGCGGCTATTCAAGCCTATTATGCGACAACGGATGCCCATGGTCGTACAGTCGCCCACTATCTATTTAGTGAGCCTCGACTACTTTCTCGATTGGGCATTGATCTTCCATGGACTTTGAAGGACCGCAACGGGCAAACGCCCCTTTTCGCGCTATCTCGCTCTTACGATCATCCTTATTACAACAAAATGGTCAATGAGGCTTTGAGTATAGCAAAAGAGGCCCAGGGTGATGGACTTCCCCTGAGGTTAGACGATCACGTTGATCTCAAGGGCAACACGTTACTTCACATCGTTAGCGATCCTCAAATAGTTCTCAGGATTCTGGCAGAGTGTGATTGTGATCCGAATGCTACGAACGACAGGCAATTCACACCGTTAATGATGGCAAGCAAGTATGGTCGTGTTGATCTGGTACGAACATTGTTTGGCGATCAACGTGTTGACATCGGCATTCGAGGGGTAAGGGGGTTGACTGCAGTTGAGCTTGCCAAGGACGATGATGTGCGGAATCGAATCGATGATCTGATATTATTCTCGAACTCCCCTTCAAATCCAGCTGATCCTAGTGGAAGAATCACGACGGTGGTCCGATCTTTATTTATTGAAGATGCGAGTGTACGATTCATCATCAAATCAGGCGCTCCGAACTATACTCAGCCATCTCGATCACCGACATACACAATTACAACTTGTCGACGGAGTCTGGTTGACTTTGAAAATCTGCTACAATTCCTGAGGGTAGAGCACCCCGCATCCTACATCCCTGAGGGGCCACAATTTCCATCACCATTCCAAATACCCTCAAAACCATCACGAGCTGTGCTACACGAGATGCAAGACTACCTTGATCTCCTTCTGAAAACACTTCTTGCTCATCCCACCTTCGGCTTACACGAAATGCTGTGGGAGTTTTTCCTGGTCCCCGAAATGGAGACCGAGATGACGAGGGAGCGGTCACAAAGAAAAGCAGCTGTCCTAACAGAAACAATTGCAGACGACTATCGCCCAGTCACCAAAGAAGGGGTCAAGGAGATTGAGCAAGTCGTATCCTATACCCAAGAAGCAATTCGCGCTGTGCACGCCAGTTCATCATTGCTCATTCAACGCGGATATTCATTGCAGAATGCTACCTGTGATGCCAGCGACTCACTAGTATTGCTCACACATGCTCTAGCATCCCTTCAACCACCCACCAACGCTCTACCTTCGTCATATATAGAGATATTCGCTCGTTTTGCCTCTTATCATTCGAGCTCCGCGATCGACTCCTCACCTCTCATGAAATTTTTGACGGCTCTGATGTCATCCTATAGAACCACCTCAGCCGTCCTCGAATCCTTATCGAGGCCCGTCACCCTCATTTCGAAACTCAATTCATCTACGCGCACGTTATCTCGCCTTCATTCTCAGTTGGCTTCTTCAACTATGCCTCGAAAATTCAGCTTCCCTGTCCTCGAAGAATCTAGACAAAAGTCTGTTCGTGAATTGGAAGCTAAAGTTCTCGCCCTCACCAACGAGATTGAGCAGCTTAGCAAAGAGATATCTTGGAACAAGGATGTTATAGTCGGAGAGCTTGCCGGCTGGACTTCGTGGAGAGAAGTTGTAGGTCGAGAAGCGCTCAAAAAATACGTCAGAGCAAGTTTGGTCCGCGAGAAAGAGAGGGGTCGGAGATTGGAACGGTGCTTAAGAAGTTTAAAGCAAGTGAAGCATCATACAATATAAGTTACAGTGTTGTCGGACTCTCAAATTTCAATGTTCTTGTACTTAGTTCAGCATATCTTTGTTTACTGAATACCCCCTTTCATCTGATAGCTCAAACAACAAAAAGAATTATTCATCTATAGAAACACTGGTATAAGGCACATAGGGTTACTATTAATTAACGTATTCGTCATTTCATGGCCATTATTGTATACAGAGCCCTAATTCTAACATGCAACATGATAAATTTTGTGTGGAATTATTTTGGTCCAGCCATATTTATGCCTTCCAGCGGAGCATGGTGACGGAGTGCTTGAGGAAAGTGTAGGTACCCTTGCCGTTCCAGGTGCTCTCCTGGATACCGACCTCCTGCTTGCCGTGCATGTTGCAAGCGTTGATGTCGTCAGCATAGACGGTGAAGACCTGCACCTCATTGCCGTTGACACCCTCGACCTTAGTCTCGAAGTCCTTGGTGTCGTGGGCGTTGACAATAACAGCATTGACATAGCCATCATCACCCAAGGCAGCAGAGACATCGAGGTAGGGAATATCCTTGACACCACCAAGCCAGCCAAGAGGGGTAGGGGCGAGATTGTCAGTCTCGAAGTTGCCATCGTAGAAGGGAGAAGAAACGTGAGTGGCGACAGCGTGGCCGCGCATGTACTTGCAGAAGAGAAGGTAAGGCCACCAGGTGGTCTGCTTGATGATGCCATCCTTAGTTGTCATCAAGGGAGAGATGACGTTAACGCTCTGGGCGATACAGGTCATACCGATATCCTTAGACTTGCGGATGAAGACGTTCATCCAGACAGCAACAGCGAGGGCATCAGACAATGTGTATGACTCCTCACCACCCTTGCTACCCTCAGCACGGATAGGATCCCAAACGTTCCACTCATCGAAGCAGATCTTGGGTCGCGGCTCGTTGAGAGGGATATGGTTCTCAATGCGAGCAAGATCAATGAGACCGGAAGTAATCTCAATGGCACGCTCGGCAGCCAAGGGCTGGAGTGCGTTCTTCACTGGGTGGGTGGAAGCTGTGTAAAGGTGAATGCTGTGCATATCAATGAGAGTGCTCTTGGTGGAGGAAAGAGGAGAGTTGGCGGGAAGGCAAGCGTGCTTCAAAGTGTAGTAATCCCAGGAGGCGGTACCGTCCTGACCACAGAGGATAAGAACCAAGCTGGGGTCAAGGAGCTTGAGGGCCTTCGCCCACTGAACAGCCTTGGCAGTGTAGACCTCCTTGGTCATCTGCTCGACCTGCCAGGGACCCCAGCACTCGTTGCCAAGAGCCCAGTACTTGACGTTGTAAGGCTCAGGGTGGCCGTTCTTGCGACGGAGGTTGGCATAGTAGGTGTCCCTAGTACCATTGCAGTACTCAACCCAGGCCATGGCCTCAGTGAGGGTGCCAGTGGCCATGTTCAAGGCGAAGTAAGGCTCAGCACCGAGCTTTCTGCACCACTTCATGAACTCATCAGTACCGAAGGTGTTTGGCTCAACGCCCAACCAAGCGAGCTCGGGGCTATTGGTAGAACACGTTAGCTTCATTGATCGGTAAGACAACGGGAATCATCAGGTGTATGAACTTACCGAGCCTTTCTGTTCTCCATGGGGCCAATCGCATCCTCCCAGTGGTAGGTAGCAATGAAGTTACCGCCAGGGTATCTCATGCAGGGGACATTGAGCTCCTTGAGGGCGTCGAGAACGTCCAAACGGAAACCGTTCTCATCAGAAAGGGGGTTTCCAGGGTCATAGATACCGCCGTAGATACAGCGACCCATATGCCTATATAGAAGAAACAGATCAGCATCTCGAGCGCAATGTGGATGAACGTAACATGCACTCACTCTGTGAAACCGGAGTAGATGAGATCATCGATCTTGGAGATCTTTCTGTCGGGGTGGATGGCGATGGTGGGCATCTCGCCCTCCTCGATCTTGGTAAGTGTAGCAGACATGTTGCTGTCAATGACTCTGTGTATATGTCCAAAGAAATGACTTGTTATGGGATGAATGAAAAAGAAAATGAGCTTCTCCCCTCAGACAGCAACGGACTCTGGAGGTTTTTAAATGTCATGATGAGTTCGCCCCCTCATCATGGACGTCGACGACGTTGCCGAACATTTTGGCTAAATGGTGCCCCTGGTGCTTGAATTTGGCAAGGACAAGTCATTAAAAATTCCGGACGTAGAGGTAACGGTTCCGCCGTATCACCTGCCGCGAGAGCCCTTGGTCTTCTCGGGCGTTTGGGGTAGAAACAAGAGAGACTGGGGTGCGACCCAATATATGGGGAAGCGGAGCCGTAGCTGCTATATTTTGCATATAATTATTAACATAAGTGAACGAGATAAGGTCATTCACGAGGATTGTCTGGGAGGGAAGGTGTGCCTTTCCTGGTCCTTATGTGTATATCCCGTCGACCTGAACCAGGGCCGGATAGCCTTGGACAGATCTGCAGAATTGGCCGAAACCACGCATGGGTCAGGCGGGGGTAAAATTATGTCCTGTCATTCAAGGGTCTGGAGACAACCCGGTGGAGTGGCTATGATAGGCGTTGGGCTTCTTTTCGCTCTGGAAATACAGCGCCTGATCTGCAAGCGTGTGTGCTTGTCCAGACTGGCAGTCGATACTGACGCTCCTCCAGGCTCTCAATTACTGATCCATCCGTGTGAATAACGCCTCTGATGCCCCTAGCCAGGACCGTCAGAATCTCCCGTAGTTGAATTAGGCTATCCATAGAGTTGTGCATAGCGTCCCCCGCAGTGCTTGGTATATAGCAACCCCAGCATGTTCGCCAGCACTCCCCCGGACCTCCTCAGTCCATCGCTATCCGCTAAGCTGTGAAGCGTCGATACGGGTACACGATAGATAGGCGAGGCAGTGTCGTATGGTGAAAAGAAGACACCTCTAACAACACCCTTGACCGGCTATATCTACGGTTAAAATTTGGTTTACCCATGCAGCCACGTTCTGCTCGTCAGGCATCTTAGTAATGCGGGCATGAGGGACACCAGACTAGAGCTTCCACACGTGCTCAGACGAAATCCAGGTGGTCGGACTTCCGCTGCGTCCTGAACAGGTTGCTTTCTCATTCCAGAGGGATCATGGTACATATATGACAACCGACGTATCCACAGGATGGTGATAATTGAAGGACAGCTTGTGCCTGGCTATAAATAATGCGTAGTCATTGTGGCTGTAACATGAGATGGGCCTAGATTCTCTAGAAGCTTTTCATGGAACGTTTCTGCGTATATCCTGATCGGCTATGGCAGAGGTCATATGAAATACAGGCCAGTGACTTTCGCCTGTTTACAGGGCTATAGTTGACGGATATCTGAAATTTTGCTGACACTCAATTATTCGTCTGAAGGATCACAACCCTGGGTGGGGTGGAATTTTGAGTTGATCACTGCAGATGTGCTGTCCCATAAAATGGCATGATTTGCAACTGAGGCAGAAACATTGATCTGCTGTAATTAACTCGGAATGGGGTCCAAAGGGCTGGTCGTGCCCCGTCGTGGTTAGAAATCAAATCCAAGTCTCAGGTGGATCAATCTCTCTAACCGGATTGCCGCCTGAAGAAAACGCTTGTGGTGTAAGATAAGCAACTGTTGCAGACAGCGCTTCACACGATAGTGCGTTATTGTTGCGATGATTGTAGATATGTCGACGGTTTCCATGAACGAGCCTAGGCCTGCTTGCATGTATGCAAAGAGCATCACAAGATCTCGGGGTATAGGACCCCAAAAACAAAACGGAATTTTCTGTGGTGCCTGTGCCGCGCTGCTAGATTTGCGTATGACGGTCGTGACTGTCTAGCGCAATCAGCGTATGGAATCCAATCCTGTGGCGCGAAGATATCCGAGTCGGTGCCTGAGCTACGGCGGTCTTGGTTGTTGAAGAGAAAATCTAGATCTTGATGACGACGGCCAATGATATGATCAAAAAAAAAAATCTGGTCAACTTATCAACGCTGAATAGCCGGCATT
The DNA here is from genome assembly GCA_001636715.1 of Ascosphaera apis ARSEF 7405. NCBI lineage: Eukaryota > Fungi > Ascomycota > Eurotiomycetes > Onygenales > Ascosphaeraceae > Ascosphaera > Ascosphaera apis. Next base: position 91,610 of record AZGZ01000010.1, on the reverse strand, counting down.
AATCCTCGTCAGAGCTGTAAGCATCTAGCCCCAGACCAGCAGCAGGCTGCGTTGCAGCCGCTGCAGGACTGGAAATCGTCTGGTCGGTTTCTTCAGGGGATTTAGATGAACCGATTCGCTTCCTTGCGCGCGCATTAGGTTCTGCAACATTCGGCTTCTCGGCGGCAGCAGACAGTGATAACATTTTCTTCTTCTTCTCATCCGGTTCCTCAACCGTCGGACTTTTCTGGTCAGTGGACCGTTTTCGCAACTTAGCCCCAGGCAGTGGTTCTATTTCTCTGCGACGTTTTTTGCGATGCACCGTGGTCCAATTCTGCTCTTCAGGCGATATGATATCTTGCAAATTAGCATTGGCTGCCTCAGCTTTCGCCGCTTCTTCACGCTGACGGTGGAAGAGTTCAAGTTGTTCCATAGTCTCCTTCGTCACAGCAGCCTCTTGCGCGCGTGTGGACTCAAGGACAGAGTCAAGGAACTCGATCTCATCTTCATCGAGAGTCCGGAATTGATTTTTCAATCGTATAGACTCTTGGAATGCCTCCTGCTTGGCCGCTGATAATTACCATCGGACGTAGACTTAAGGGTCAGCACCGTCTGTAGTATTTTGCATGCATGGAGCTTATACGTATATGGGCGTTTCGCATGTCCCCCTGGCAGGCATATAGGCTCAAAATACTAACCTTTATTCTCCTGAAGAACCTCATAGAGACTCTTGCCAGAGTTCTGCTCTCCGGCATCGGCTTTCTGCTTGCGCTCTTCCTCGAGCTCACGCTGTGCTTTGGCCCATTCCTCATCATGTTCGACGGGCTCGTCAACGGTGCCGCCAGATACGAACCGCGACATCTTTGTCTGCAAAGCACTGTTCAGGCAAGGCAATCCGACGCTCACAAGATCTATTGCTCGACTTGGCCCAACTCAGCTCAGCTCAGCTCTGTCTAGTTCAGTCAAGTTCGAAATTGTACCCAAGTCGCATGGTATGTATCGTGGTGCACCGTAGGTACCTATACTGTGGCGGAGTCGTGACATTGGACTATACGTATAACTGTGTGTACGTAATCCATAGTGAAACCATCGAAGTCAGTCAGCGGGTGGAGCATCTTTCGTCCGGCCGGGCATTATCTGCTTGTTAGTGTATAAGACTGCAATCGTCATCCATCTTACACTATGACTGCTTATCCACTGTCAGTCAAGACGAATATCTACATCTCATAGACAACATCGGCCCAATTTCTCCTCTAGCGCAGAGACTTGCGACAATGGCACCCTCACAGGGGCCGCAGCTGTTCTCAGCACTTTGGAAAACTACTAGGTATGTTATTTTATGGGAGTTGTTCTCCCCGGTCTGTTCAATTGCCCCGGCATCTTACGGTACTAACTCTGCACCATATAGGGTTTTTGTCACTAAGGCTGTTGATGTCGTGAAAGCACGGGCGCCTTTTCTCAAGCCTGCTCTTCAACTGCAACCAATTTATGCATATGTTCCTCGACAGGGGGCTGTCAATCGTGTTTTGGAAGCAAGGCAGTTCCAACGTCGATTCTTCTCAACTGCCAGAGCCTCTGCTCGCCGGACTGGTGATGCCTATAGAGCTTCACGTGTGGCTTCTCAGATTAGCCGTGCTGCCTTTGCAAAGCCATTTGCATCGACACTGCGTCCAAACCTGACGGGTGGTGCTTTGCCTCGGACTGCGGGAGGTTACGCCCTTGGTGGTCGTGTTGGCGGTGCGAGATACTTTTCTCATGGCGCTGCACGGCCTGCCGATGTGGTTTGCAATGTCTCGGCTGGTATGAGAGCCTTCTGGCTCTCGGGGACGAATTTAAAATCAAATGGTCTCCAGGATAGGATCAGAGCTAAGAGACTGCAAATTCAACAACAAAAGGAGAAGAGAACCCACGATCAAAAGTACCCAACCATCTCTGGTTCATATATTGATTTCAATATCTCCCCATCCCTTAGTGCGTTCGGTTGCTTCTCTCCGTTCGGGGCACCAACAGCCACTTCGGACGCACTTGAGCCCCTCACGCTCAACTCTGAGAATTTCATGAACGTTCTATCTGTCGACTTCGTCAGGGCTGTTAAGGAGCTTGAGATGATCCACGCAGACATCAAACGCCTTTCTGCCCTTGGAGACCTCCCGATCAAACTCATAAATAGCACCACCTTGCGCATTCGCTTCCCCGGATATGAACAGGAAGTTGTTGAGCGTCTATGCGCTGATCTCGGTGTGATGCGCGGGGTTGTCGGGCAAGATGAAGACTTCGAGGTGCAGCACGGCTCACATATAGCATTGCAATACCCATTTGCACCAAGCTCGAGCCCATCAGAAGCGCCAATTGATGAAATGCCTGAGCTGACGAACATGTCAGCGTCGCGAGACGGTGATTTTAACTACCAGTCAGTCATGTCATCTTCAGCAGCCTGGGATACACCTAATGGCTCGGAATCGGGATATTATCTGAACGACACCCTCGAGTCTAATCCATGGGCGATGACAGATTCAGATTCATCTCCTTCGGACTTGATCGAACTAAGTGCACTTGACTCAAGCGAGATGAACGAGTCAATGCTGTTCCCGTACTCAGATGATGATTTACGGATGCAGATTCCATAATCCTTGCTTCTTTATTGCGTTCTGCTTTCTGTTTTTGATATTCAATTATCAGCCCTCCCCAATTTTCTGTTCTATACCACTGTTTGTTTTTCTCACCCAAATTGCTTCAAAATTCAATTGATTCCCCCTCCCAATCACAAAGAGATCACAATGATTAAGTCTCAATAGTAAATATGATCTCAGTTAAATAAATATAAACACTCTCACATCTCAAGCACTGAAACCCTCAAACACTTGCTCCTCAATCTCGGCCTTCTTCCTCGATTCTGTGTCTATTTCTTCAGCCGACCACAACCCTGCATCACAAACATAGTAATCGATATATTTTGCAGGCACCCATTCAAAATACAGATTTCTGCATTTGATAGTCGGATACTCATCAAGTAGACCCTGATCAACTTTGCTCCACGCAGCAGTCAACTCACTGCTATCATTATCCTCGTCAACTTTTGTCATTTTCCCGGGTTTGGCAATCTTATCCTTCTCAAAAATCGCAACCACTTTTGCCTGCCCATTGGTGACCGTCTTCGCGCACAGTGCTGCCGGGAAACTTCCCATTTTGTTCAGGACATCGCCTGAATTGGTGACACGGTCTGCTCCTAGGACAACAATATGAATATTCTCTGCACGCTCGGCCACGGCGGAATCCGCCGCAATCTCCATAGTCAAACGATCAGCGCAATTGCGCTCTTGGGCCATTTTCTGTAGTCTTCTTGCAAAAGATGCGCCTTCGCATAAAGGTCTTGACTCCAATAGTCGGACGTGCATTCGTATATGAGTCGGTTTTGCACCTGCTGCAAGTTGATACTTCTCAGAAAGAGCTGCAAGGAGACCATTGGCAGTTGTAGAGCTATTGCTCAAAGTCAATATGTTTAAGACGAAAGGTTCTTCTTCGTCGTATATCTGATTTTCATCGATGGTCCTTTGAATCATCTCTCGAACGTGGCCAACGATCAGCTTCATCTGCTGATTGCTTCTGCGCAACTCAAGGTCATGTCTTAGAATTTGGAGGCATCGCGTCACTGCTGTCTCACAGCTTATCACTGGCGTTCTTTCTGTATTGTCCAGCTGTAAGTGATGCCTTTCCAGACTATTCGTCAATGTCGAATTGATAGCTGCACCCATTGACGGACGCCCATATTGACAGATGATCCATGCCACTCGCCGAGTGAAACCCCACCATCTTTCAGTAAAGTATGATGGAGAAATATCGTCCACTTCCTGCGCGCTTGCTAGCTTCTCTCCATCAATGACGACGCGAGCTCCATTCTCAGCAATCTCTGTCAAAGCAGCTAAGGCCTTAGTTGCTAGGTCTTTTGCCCCACTGACATGATCACCACGTATATCACGCAGAGCAGTGAGTAGTTTCGGGATCACATCTCTTTCCACGTTCTCCTGGTTCTCAGGGGCAAACCAAACGCCCTCAGCGGTATCATTTTGAAGCAGATGGATGTAAGACAGAGATAGATGGGGAACTTCTGACAGCCCAGCATAAGGATACGACTCCATGATTGTCCCAGTGTCTTCGTGATGATTTGGATGAGTTGAAAACGTTGACGACCATTATACGGTGGTTACAGGGGTAAATAGGAGGGTACATACTACATAACCTGTGGCGCATACGCCGACCTAATCGCAAAGATGTCAAGCCACAACAACGAGCATGCTAGTATGTACAACATCAAGACTCTCAACAATATAGTCTTATATTGACGAGAATATCAGGTTACAGTTCTTATTCGCATGAATGACTTGGGACGACTAGTATCTTGTGCATTTATAAAGTGACAGTCACTTTCCAGCTACTATATGCCATCTTGTAAGCGTACAAGATCCAACAATCCATTTCAAACCATAATTCAGCTGTAGCCTGAATGCCAGAATGACAAAGATACTGTACTTTGTAGATAGCTGTTTATAAAAGCATACAAAACAAAATATATGGTGAAAGGAACATAAATGAAAATGGTATGCAATCATGATAAAAGAGGGAAAAATCAGTATGTACAAGCCATTGAAGGGGAATATGAATTGAAAGGCGAATAAGTGAAAGAAGTAACTTAAGATATCCAGAGGTTGTCATCCTGCTGCCAAATGCTGTGTGCCCCCGCTGCTTTACATAGATGAGCTCGGGGGAATATTGCATACTGGAATGATGGTGATACTGCTAGGAATCAAGTAAGATCTCTAGAGACTTATGACCGGCTTCAGCCACACCAGCGTCTGACACGGTCATTTTGTCATATCATGAATCGATGGATATGAATGCCGGAAATGGAATATGATACCGTAGATGCAAAGAAAAGAGGCAATGCGAATCTCAAGGTGCAAGTGAACCAGCAGGACCTGGCCGCGGGGGAGAACTGAACGCAGGCGAACGACTAACAAAAGCCTTTCCTGTTGGCGTGGGCCTCGTGTGCAGGCCCGGTGATATACTTCTCGTAGAATGCGAGCTATTCACAGCCAATAAGCCATTGGTGCTGCTTTGAGCATACCAGGACTCGTTATCGTCTTCACTGTCCGATTCTGTATCCTCCACTCTTTCCTCGGCCAAATCCATTCTAGCCTCACGCCGCATGCGTGCAATTTTCATGTAGTTATATGAAGCGATACTGGTGATGGTCACAGCAAGACCGGCAAGGTTAACGGTAGTCAATGAATCGTCGAAAATAGCGCCTGCAGCACTGATTGTCACGACCTCCTTGAAGATACCGCAGATGCTCAAGGTGACGACGGAAGAACGTTTCAGCAAAGCGAATTCCGACGCAATCATGCAGAATGCAAGGACTCCCGGGAATATCAGCAACCCTATTGTCGAGAAAAGGCCGGTCGCCTGTGTCAAAGCCTTTAACCCTTGAATGATACTGGCAGGCCCCTCGACAAAACTCGAAATGATGACCAACGAAACAAACATGATGGGAGTCAGAAGGAAAAGTGTAGCGAAGGGATTCGAAGTAGCCGGGTGCCGCAGAAGCAAAATCTGGGTCAGGCCCCATCTGAACCCAGAGAAGAAAGCAGATGCGATGATCAGGGCAAACCCAATGGCGTTGAATGCGGTTTCACCAGCGACCATCATCACGACGCCAACGGTCATGGTAGCGATGATAAGGACCAGTTTCAAGGACATCTGTTCGAGTCCAAACAGAAAAGCGAACAAAAGAACGAAAGCTAATGCGGAGGACTTGCACATAGTAACGAATGTCAAAGTGATGAAACGCATGGACATATTGCCCAGCCCGATGTCGAGGGAAGTAGCAGTTCCGCAAGGCACGAGGCGTGTGAGGTAGAAATGCCTGCTGATGAGCTGTCTGAGCTCGATGGGGCGGCCATCTTGAGATAGCCCACCAGGTCGCAAAGAAGGAATGAAGTAAATGATAGTTGACGCAAGAGTGAATTGGACAGCCATATGTAAGCTGGTAGTGAAAAGAGGGTACTCGAAGTTCAAGTGGTCTGAAGAAAACATCCATTTGTTATACTGCAGAGGGGGTCAGTAACCTGTTCTGTACGCTTACTCTGCACCGAATAAAGGGGATAGATAGGAATTGACATGGCACTCACAACTGATATCGACAATGAGAAGAAGTACCATAGCAGGATGAGCACAACGTTGATAGACAGTTTCCTAATGACATTACGGTCCGCAGCCCGCTTGCCATCGTCCGAAATATTTGTATCGATTCGAGAGTCCAGCTCCCTTCGTTGCTGTCTGCGTAGGCGTGCACGTTGGCGACGTTCTTTTGCCGTTAGGCCAGCTTCTTCGTCGTCACGAATGAGACCAATCTCCTCATCGGAGAGCGCAGACATTTCAACGGAGTCACGATTGCTCAGAGAAAACTGGTCGGTGCTCTGACGGCGATTCACCCGATTAGCACTGGTATTGCTGTGATTGTCGTAACTGTGTCGGGAGACAGCGAACAAGGAACGGTCTGACTGTTGGACGCCCTGGTCACCGTGTACTTCAGACGGGAAGTCGTAGCTGTGGCTGCCGTCTTGCAGAACGGTCTGTGGCGAAGAAGAAGAAGGAGAAGAGGGAGAGGAAGAAGCACGAGGAGGATGAGAAGATTGAGAGGGCAAGGTGAAAGCAGAGGCAGACGTTGAAGGCAGAGGTTCGTCGCAAATTGATTGTTGTCGTGCAGCAGCGCTGTCGGTACTGGCTCTATCGTGGAAGGACGATCGATGACCCATGACGAGATGACAATAGGGATATCAGGATTTCACCGCAGACGGGATGAAGTCATGATTTCAACGGACAGTTCAAGGTGTGAGATGATGCTTTCTGATGCCTCCTGCTGGCTGTGATCTGGATATACGACAGTGATTGTGCCTTGAATATGAGCTTGTTGCCGTGTCCAGGTCAGGTCCCATTCCACAGGGCCCCGTATCATCGAATTCTTGATCTTGCTGGCGCTGAGCTGATAAGGTAAGCCGGGTTTATCGATGGGATAGTATGGTACGTATGTACTGTAGAGTTACTTGACCATCGCTGGCTGGCACAAAAGGGGCTGCCAATGAGTACTTTTTACACTGAATCTGTCATTCTCTTTGCTCTCTGCACGCTTGCAGTCATGACAGGTTTCAATGCAATGTGACCACAGCTCTGTCTACTCTAGAATCCCTCTAATCTGTGGTGGTCTACACTATTACTGCTTAATTTGCCGTGTCAAGCCTTTGATTTAGCAATCAAGAGAGCCATCCACGGTTTCTTAGGACGTCTGAATCGGGGAATCAAGATACGAGATGTCACAATGAACAACGTAGAGAGCTCACAGAGAGACTCGGAAGGATAGTTTTATCATCACAGTGCGCTAGATTAGTTGCTTTGGCACTATGTTCCGGAATATCGGTGCAATAGCATTGGTCAAAGCTACTGTCTCCGTTTCCATCTCTGCCTCTGCCTCTGCTTCCGCCTCTGTGCTTTCGAGGCAACCATTGATGGCTAGCTTGAGGGGGCAGGGTTGGCACCCCTTGTCTTCTTGGCTGGCTTCAAGCACATCGCCAAATGCTGCTGCTGCTGCTGCAATGCCTCACATGTTGTTATCATTTGGAAGGAGTAATACTAGGCCCAGGTCTGTCATCGTCTGTGACTTGCTGCTCGAGGACAGTTACTTATACATTTACTAGATATCAGAGTAGATCTAGATCCCTCATAAAGAAGTGCCGGCAACAGAAAGAGATTCTGCGGCCAAGCTGTCAACTATCTTTAAAATTGAGGGGGTTATGGTCATGTCTAACACGGCCTGTAACCCCCCATCTTCGATTTCGTGGCTTTCGATCTAGATCAATGGCTTTTTTGCGCCTCTGCATATCATCTGCATAGGGGGATTCATTGGCTGAGGGCAACATCAACGGCCGCCCAGCTTTCAATGACACAACCCCGCTCAACGATGCATCTTTTTTCTCAGAAGCAAAAGCAAGTTTATATACATGCTTTTGAGAAAGAGAGATCAAGGCTCAAAGAACGACAACTCTCTACTCGCAAATCCCCCTCTCACCCAAAAGTCTTCCCTCATCAATTGCACGCCTCAACATCACGCATAGTGCGAGACTGTCTGAGGAGTAAGGTCGGTCGTGCTGTAATCTGCATCTGCTTTGCTCTTATGCTGTATTCCTTCTTGTGGTCACACGTCTGGATTTCCTTTCTCCTCGACTGTTTCTGGCGCTCAGGATACTTGACGGCACAGCTCGCATCACCAGACATCCCGCTTTTGCTGTCTTTTGTCTGGCATGCAAAACATCTCTTCTACAGCTACCTTCACAGGACCATACACTCGCTTGCTGGCGTCGTCATGGCTTACTGTATCTCGCCTCTCCTTGCGCTGCTGTTTGGCGTTGCCCTTGCACTGTCACAGCTGATGGATTCTCTGCGAACACCCCGACCCGCCATTGTGCCCCCGAACATTGTCTACGGTATAACGTGGGTGTGGTGGATAGAAAAGCTGCATCTGCGAAATGTGAATCAACTGATCAGAAAGTATCTAGTTAGATAGCATTAGACAGTGAAAAGACAGAGAGACAGAGAGAGATAGAGAGAGACAGCTGCTTGCTTGTTGCCCCTGAACAGTGCTTGAATGTGATTATTTTCGTAGTATTTATATGTGAACAATAAATATTCCATTACGTCATCACCACAGCAAGCAGTTTCACTCTAAATATAGTATTGCACAGGTTACGAAACCTCAGACGTCGTCTCTTCAGTCTGTTCGTCGTGCATCAAAGCGTCGCAAAGGTGATCATTAGGAGAACAGCTCGCTGGAGGAATTGAAAAAGGGCACAAGGGCTTCTTCGTTTGGCCCCGCCTCTGAATCCCCCTTCTTTCTTGTTATTTTTCCCCCGTCCTCGACGCAAAAATGGGCTTCTTGCGGTGGTTCAAAAGGGTCTACTCCCTGGACACTCTCGACACTCGTTTGACTGTCCCCTCGACAGTACCGGCCAAGTACGCATCTGATGCGAAGCCTGATTCTCCCACTCAGGCCGAGAAAGGCTCAGATTTAGGCTCAGGTATGCAGCGCCAGCAGCACCAGAAATTCTCGGCAGACACCAAGTCTAACGGTCATTCAACAGCTCCTCCCTCTGTGGGGAAGTTTGGCGCGCAACCGTCAAAATGGAATACTCCCGAGTTCTACTTCTACTATCTTATTTTCTTCATTTGTATACCTATGATGTTTAAGGCTGTCATAGATATTTCACAGCGTGAGTTGCGCATGCGAACAAAAGTCCCTCCGTGTCGATCAATTATGTACTGACAGGTCTTTGGAAGCTTCACATCCTGGGTATTCAAGATTCTCGCATTTACTATCAGACGGCTGGATTCCAGGCCGCAAAGTTGTACGCTTCATGCCATTTCCCGCTAGTCTGGATTACATTGATTGGAAGGAATCTATGCTGATATCGTCATGCAACAGGATAACTCTGACTTGCAGTATTCTGGGATCAGAAACAATTACCTTCCCCTCCTATTCTTTCTGATCCTCCACCCCCTTTTACGGAAATTCATCGACTCGATCCTGCCAGAGCCAATTGATAGTACGAGCACTTCTACTTATCGGAAGGATAGCCTAACTTCTGCCCCAGCTCTCGAAGCGAGGCTCAGACGGCGGGTGCGTTATGACTACTATTTCGGCTTTGCCTTCGTTATCCTCCTCAATGGCATCTCAGTATTCAAGATCGCAGCAATCCTGGCCATCAATTACAGCATTGCAACTAAACTACCGCGAAACCGTATTCCAGTCGTCACCTGGATATTCAATGTTGCGATTCTTTTCGGCAACGAACTCTGCAGGGGTTACCCCTTGGCTAATGTAGCTAGGGTCTTCAGTACATGTCTTCTTGGAGAAGAAAATACTTCTTTGGTTGCTTTTGGCCAATTGATGGACAGCTATGGAGGTCTCATTCCTCGATGGGAAGTGTTCTTCAAAGTCACAATCTTGCGACTGATCAGCTTCAATATGGATTATTACTGGAGTCTTGATTATACGCCATCGACTCCTGTTGAGGTATGCTACACCTTCTCTTTCAGTATGAATTGGACCCGCATTGACACCTTCAGCAGAAACGAAAAGTGAGCCCTGAAATGTTGTCAGAGCGTGAAAGAGTGTCTATTCCAGCTTCCGCTGCTGAATACAACTTCACGAATTTCACTGCTTACGTACTCTACTCACCACTCTTCATCACCGGTCCCATCCTCACTTTCAACGACTACATATCTCAGTCTAGCTTCAAAGCTCCTTCTATCACAAAGACACGAACTACTCTCTACGCCATACGGTTCCTTCTGACATTGTTATTCATGGAACTCATGCTACACTACATCTACGTCGTCGCCATCTCGCAGTCAAATCCAGATTGGTCAATGTACACCCCTTTCCAATTGAGCATGCTTGGCTACTTCGTCCTACATCATGTGTGGCTTAAGCTGCTACTCCCATGGCGATTCTTCCGTCTGTGGGCTCTGCTCGATGGCATTGATCCACCAGAGAACATGATAAGATGTATGTCAGACAACTACTCGACGCTAGCTTTCTGGCGAAGCTGGCATCGGTCTTTCAACCGCTGGGTGGTGCGATACCTATATATCCCACTTGGTGGAGGTGCAAACAGAGGGCCTGAAAAGGGAACCCGCCCAGTCTCACCATTCGTTGCGCGGGTCAAGTCCATTTTCAACTTTCTCGTTGTCTTCACTTTCGTGGCTATATGGCATGATATCAACCTTCGACTACTCATGTGGTCATGGCTGATCACACTATTTGTTCTTCCGGAGATCATCGCGTCGATTTTATTCCCGCCCTCTAGATGGAAGTCGCATCCAACTGCCTACCGTATGCTCTGCGCAATTGGCGCGGTTGGCAATATTCTTATGATGATGACTGCCAATCTGGTTGGGTTTGCGTTGGGGCTCGACGGGTTTAAGGGTTTGGTGCATGGGATCGTTGGCTCATGGGCTGGCGTTACATATATAATAGCTGCATGCTGTGCATTGTTCGTGGGCACGCAGATCATGTTCGAGGTTAGGGAGTCAGAGCTAAGGATGGGAATACGTCTGAAATGCTAAGAGCATTTCTCTTGTGTCCTGGCCTCCTTTTTCTCGTCTTTATCAGCGTTCTGTCTATCTGACTGTTTCATTATCTTCTTTTGCTAGCAAATCATTAGAAATATATGGGTATCTTTGAATCAAAATGTACAATTTCGCTAGGGAGCAAACACAGATTTGCACTCCTGGCGCCAAAAAAAGAAGTCTCCCACGCCAGATTCTTCAGGCATAGAATCTATCGCACTTCGTATCCTCGTGAACACGATAACATTCTAAACCACATGTTCTCGCGCCGCACTTCAAGCATTTCACTCGACCCCAATAACCGCAGATTCCACAGAATTGTCGGGCCGGCCGATCGTCATTCTCATCCAAAGTAGCTCGCGCAGCGTTATATGATAAAGGGGGTTCAGCGAGCAGCTGCTCCATGATCTGTTCTGGTGGTGGAGACGGAACATTTGCGCGCAGTAAGGGATCTGAGTCGTATGGTGTGCTGATCAGGGATTGAGCTGCGGCATCTGTTGGGGTGTAGTGGACAGCTGGGGGCACACCGACAGGTACTGGAGGGGGAACGGCCGCTGAAGATCGGTTGGAAGGCCGGTTGCTTGTACTTGTTGTGACTGATTGAGCATGTTGTTGCGCTAATGATGCTTCTTCGTCGTCTAGGTAGTTCTTGAAGGTCTTTTGCGACATTAAAATCCTTCGCACGTTCGTTGTAGTTTTACTTCGTGAACCTGTCAATCATTACTACCATTGCTCAATCATTTCCAAAAATGAAACATATCAGAAACAACTCATACTCACTTTTAGCAGCCAACTCCTTCCCTTTCGTCGTGACTATAGGAATATGAACATCCTTATGATTCTCCCTATCCAAATCCGCTAGACGTCGAAGCACAGCCGTATTCTGTCGCGCCGTCAAGTTGCCTCGCCCCCTAGCTGCTAAACCAGCTGATCCTCCTGCAGTAGTCGACTCGCGAAACGTTCTCTTTCCCTTGCGCGTGCCACGGACGGGCGCATGAGCCGCTGGAGGACCACCGGTGTCTGGCACATATGCCCATCCTGGTGTGGTGTGGCCAGTAGTATTGGCAAGTACTGTGACTTTGTGCGACATTGTAGCGCGCGGCGATGCTGAGCAGCGAGCAAGTCTATAGGCTAGCGAAATGAGCTGGGGAGTGTCATCAAGAGGTGAGGCAACGACGTCAGAAATACTTGATTGATTTGATTGGTATTCAGATCGGCAGCCGCAGAAGGACGAGTCAAGTCAGAACGAGCGGGTAAGCGAAAATAAAACCCGAACTTCAGTGGGGCGCTCTCGGTACGGGCCGCACTCTATTTACAGTATAGGTATGTTCCGTAGTGGAAGCTCATAATCCTGCAGGACCTTACGACAAAAAAAAAGAGATGTTCAATCTGTCAGAGGTGCTGATTGAGTGTTAACTTCTGTGTATTTTGGATTGATATGTTTATATGTGATTATGTTGTGTGTATCTTATAGCATATCAAAACAAGCTCTGGAAACCTTAAGTAATGCGGTTTTTGTCAGCCGTTCAACTGATGAAACAAAGGCAACCGATGGAGATGTAGAAGACAAATAGCGGGTAGACTGCCAGGGCCACACGATTGTGAACCACTCCCGAGCCGCCCAAGATACTGATTCCTGCAGCCATTGCCCAAGCTATGAGGAGAAGGTAGACGGGTACCCGGACAATAGGAGGAATCCCCACGGCTGATAGAGCTGCAGCGATGACGAGGGGGAAGAGTGTATATCCGATGATAGAGACCGATTGAAAGAATGATCTAGAGGTTGATTGTCAGTGGTTTTGGTGATTTGACTTTAAACTGCAGTTGCGAGCTGGCATGGAATGACTTACATATTCCCACCAAGCAGTTTTATTTGTGCAGTGACAACAGCCTCACCAATCCAAACGATGCAGAAGGTACCAGAGAAGACCAGACTTGCTTGCTCGCCATGGTGATGCACCGCAAGAAGCATGCTCAAAAGGAGACAGAAGATTAATGGGCCCCTTTCACCACGAATATCAGTCAGCAGACATTCCTAGCTCATAGCATATTGGGAAATGCTTTGGACATACCATAGGTCCCAATCCCTCAGACCTTCGCTCATTCCACCTTGCAAGACAGTATCTGCATCGGGCCAGCGACCAAGGAGACCTCTCACTCCAGATCCAACCCCATTGCCAAACCCTTCGATTACCCCTGGTCTCCGAGACTCGCCGCGCTCTGTAGCTCCAATTCCACCACCACGGGCAGCTAACATGCCCCCAAGCAAGTATTTCGGCCAGAGAACCTGACGCATCTTTTCCCAAACGGCAAGTAAATCACGGGACAGCGTCTCCCACACAGACTCGTCAATTGTATTGTGGGGCGCACGACGATCTTCACCGGGAATATGTGATGTCAAGTAATTGCTAGATAGACTAGACGTGATGTTTCCCGAGATGCCCTGACTCGACCTGCCACCGGGTTGCTGTGTTTCTTCCCTGTCTCGTGGGATCGTCGACGTCAGTGGTGTACGATCCGTGTCATGGAGGGGATCATCTGCTTCGATTGCTATGAAAGGTTGTATCCGTTAGAGCTATACGCCTGCCAGAACATGACTGAGATCAGGATATTATTACCATCATTGTCATTATCGTAGATATCATCATGGTCCAGAATCGACTCTTCATCTGCATCAATTGCGAAGGGTGTGCCCGAGACACTGCCCGTGACTCCTCTTGTTTCGCCAGACATATCGATCATATGTGCAAACCCTCAGCCCGGGTGAAATTTCCTTCGAATCACAGACTCTTTCGTCCTTTTTGAAACAATCCAGTATTCGTAGCACTTTCAGCGGTTCTGCTTGAGAGGTGCAATTCAGACACTGGCGGTAATAGCTGTCTGTCCTAGACTCGCGATCACCGTCACAGCTGTAGATACAGTATAGCTGGAAGATATGGTGATGGTATGGCGCCTGTCGACTTGGTCTATATCATTGGCCAGAATATAATCAATCTGTTCCCTTTTCTCCTTGCCCTTTTATCTCCCTCTTTATCCTTGCCTGTCGCAAACGTCCATTCATCGAGCATTGAGCTGCCTGACTGTCTCATGCTGAGTGTCCGTGGAGGTTGAGAAGGTGAGGTGAGGGGAGCAAGCGCTGACGTAATACTTAAGCGCCGTATACGCCATACACGCGATAGCCGCGGCCTTTGCTACAAACGAAGGGAGAGAAAAGTTGGCACTCGCTATAAGCAACTGCAATATCAAACATCTCAGTTATGGGGAAAGAAGACATCAAGACATTATTATTCAATATGCAATTGATGATTACAACCTAAGGGGGTATCTGTTGTGGTTGGAAAGAAAAGATGTGAGACTGGCTTGACAGAATGGTCTATTTGACTCAGCTCCGCAGCGATGTTGGAGGGCATAACGACCCTATCCTCTCTTTGCGAGCGCTAACAAGCTCCATCAGCTCATCATATGCGTTCTGATCCAACCCCTCATCAAACATCCGGACATTCATGTTATAATCAGGCATGCTGTCTAGATAGCAGCTTCCAAGCATGACATAGCTGAACAGCTTCCTCTGTGAAGCCGAGTCTGCAATGCTTCTACGGATCCGCTGAGCTGCAGCACTAGCTTCCTCTGGTACTTCTACCCCTGGGTCCTCCTTTGAGTCGCAATGTTGATAGACATCTTGAAGAGTGAGGCAGACGTCAGTATTTATGACTTGAAAATCCGTGAGCACGGATCTGTCGTCCAATTGTGCCATTCTTTTGAAAAGTCCGTTCCAGGACATCTCAAAAGGGAAATCACTCTGCGCAAAACAGTCGCGCAAAATAAAGGTTTGCAATGTTGTGGCATGGTTGTCGATGAAATCAGCTAAACCTGTCGATATACAGCATCTTACAAGCTCGAGCTTCCGTAGCTCACAGATGCATGGCGTCAAACTGAATGGCGGCGGTAGTGGAACATGAGGCACCACGATATTGTGGCGGGACAAGCCGAATGGATAGCATTCTGATGGCAGTTCTATCTTCAGGCTCTGAACCTCCTTTGGATGTTCGGGTGTCCCCATAATTTCACGTGTCATCTCAGAAGATCTCAATTTGATGACTACTGGATGATAATGCCATGCCACTGTCCTTGCAAAGGATATAGGCAAATGACGACGGGGTTGCTGGCCGCGCCATTTAGGAAAACCACGCTGCAAGCTGAGCGTCTGTGTCTCGTCAACTAGAATGCGCTTTGGGTAGCGGTTCTCTGAGATTAGTGTCCAGAATCTATCCATCAAAAGGGAGATGACATCAAGTCCAAACTCCTCAAACCCCCATTTCCAACCAGTGTGAGGATGGAACCACAGTGCACGGGGAGTGGTGATTCGAATAGTGTCTAATTGCCGAAGCTGTGTCTTTAACGGCTCATCACATCCACGGAGAAGTGTGCAGACTACCGGTGGGAAGAACAACTCCATCAACTTTTGGGTTGCCTCTTCACTGATCAGGCAATTGGCGAGTCGTGGCTCAGAGAAGGCTAATCGCTGAATGACATGTTTCTCGGGAATCGATGGGTTAAACCTCAGTTGCCTGATTCTGTCAGGGTACTTGGCAAGAATTTGAAGAACGGCATGGGCGTCATCGTTGTTGTTTGTGAACTGGACATTCTTGAAGACCAACGGCGAAATTGCCTCACAAAGACGACGATGGGTTGAGCGTAAACGCTTTAGTTCTTCGAGTTCAAGGAAGTCTGTGATACAGAAAAGAACATCATTTGATATTGAGATGAGGTTAATTATGGAAGTGGCCATGCTGAGCTATGGAGACTCGAAAAACAAGGTGT
>AZGZ01000010.1:42470-63482 GCA_001636715.1 Ascosphaera apis ARSEF 7405 | reverse complement strand
GAGGATGATATTGATGTGCGGGATGGCGAAGAACATTCTTCCACGGCATAGTCCAACGTGTCGTATCTCTTGTGATGTGATGTTGTTACCGGTCTCGCCTGATCTTCCGAGGGCCGTGTCGATGGTGCTTTTCGCCTCGCACGCGGGAAGAAACCCAATGATTGTCGTGGTACCCTTCCCACTTCAATCGGTGATTTGAATCCGTCTGCCTTGATATAATACTCGTGCTTCCATGTTGGTTCTGACGATTGGCCCCTTTGTGAGTTTATCTCCATATCAGGTTCCATTCCCACTGATTGAATGCCAGTATTGCTGTTCTCCCTCCTTGCTTTATTAGAAGGGCTTTCGTCTTCTAGCTCTCCTTCGTTGCCTAGCTGCTCTACCCTTGTGCCCTTGAGGGTGCACGCATCAATAGGAAGCAAGACAACCTCCCTCATCTGTATTCTATCACTCGGCCAAAGTCCATTCGACCTTCGTAAGACCGCCATATCGCACCCGTATCGTATAGAAACACCAGTCAATGTATCAGTGGGCTGAACATTGTGTATATAAACCAGTGCATCCGATCCTAAATCCATTTGAGATGACTGCCGGGAACGCATAGCGTCTAATGGAGACGTGGAGCCCGAAAAATCGTCAGAACCTCGTCGTTTGAAGTTGCCCTTTGAGTCGAGTATTGAATCACCGTTCATTGAAACCGATTGTGCAAGCAGGACTTCACGTTTGCGTTCCTGTGGTGTCTTGTAGTTATCGCTCGATAATCTCAATGCCGGGGAACCGTCACTTGCAAATCCTTTGGGTCCCCATTCCGACGGTTGGTTTCTGCGAGATGTTGATCTAGGTCGAGAACTGCTGCGTAGATGTTTGCCTTTGGTAGGAATTGGCCTCGCTATGTTTTTGCTGCGTTTGTCCATGGCGGTAGTATCGCTCCCTAATGCAGCCGACGCCAGCGCCGACAATGAAGAGAATGATGACTTCCAGAAGTCACCGCTCATGAATGTGGTCTCTGTTGTATTCTTCTGCGGATTCAATGATGGGGAGCTACCGCTGATATTATCCCCTCTCATCGCTGCCGATGATCTCGGTGATCGATATGGACTGTGAGTGACGGTACTGCGCTTGCCAGTGCCAGCAATGTTTGCAACCCCATTGTCGCCGTTGGCGAGCGGGTTCCATCTAGTAGTGTTGGCTGGATTCGCCATGTCACTTCTGACTGTTGTCTCGGGGCTTTTGCTATCGCCATATCTTCTGGTACCTTGACTGTTCTGTCGCCGGGATCCCGAGACTGAGGCAGCACGAGCGTTGCCTATATCATTGGAGTTGGGCATGGCATGCGTAGCAAGCAACTTAGCAGCCGGCAACGACAACAGCCCATGCAAGCTGTCCCGCCCTCTCCCTATCAGCGACCCGACTGAGGCTGTAGGTATAGTTTTGAAACCCGGAAGCGATTCAACTCTAGAGATGTCTTCGTACAGCACACGGGAGGGAGAGAAAAGCTTAGGACAGAGGGGATTTGTTGGTGACCTTATAAACCCCTCTCGTTCGCCCTTTCCCTTGAATTCCAGCTTCAGACAAGAGCTGTGCCCTCAATAGTGCGATCCTTGGCCAGCAGGATGGCTGTAGAAGCAGTCAATATCATAGGTCGGCTGTCATGCGAGAATGCCCAGGCCAGCGATCCGTCTGTATTCTTTGCCTGGCTGTCTGTCCCAAGAGGAAGATGGGCTGAACAGATAAGACTCAAGTTGACGAGGGTTTACCGGATAACAAAATATGCTGAGTATCGTTTAGCCTGAACCGCCTCTTCCTCGATTGCACGGTACTCGGCCTCAATTCAGGGTTTCTCTTCTTGTTGTTGGAGAAGTTGGATGTGATTTATCACCGAGTGTGGTTGCTTGCTTCCTCTTGTCGACTTAGGTAGTGACCTGCACTTAGAGTTGCATATACGGCACAGTCGCCTCCTGACTAGTTGCGCAGTAAAAGGTGTCGACCGACAGCTTCATGCCAAACAGTTTGAATAGCTTCACGGCTACTTGCTTCAAGATTCCTTGCTGGAGTCGAAGTCAACAGATTGTGATATAGCTGTACAGCGGTTGTCCGCAATTGAGCAGAAGAGGCGAGTATGGAAGATGAGAAGCTGTGATATACGCTGTAAAGCGAGTGCAACGGGACTCCTTTTCTCTTCAAGCTATTCTGATGATAACAACAGCGATTACGTCGCTCATATACTCTACCTGATTAAATCGACCTCTTGTGAGTGTTTCGTATGCTTAACATGTTACAGTACGTATCTCGCTATGCCGGGTCGCTGGCCCACTTCATGCTCGGCAGTACGTACGCTTGCCTGTGGGTCGCATGCTATAGCTTCTCTTGGTCTCTACAGGGATGACACGCCTGGCCGGGCAGGGGGGTTTGGAAGATGGGAGTATGCTGTATTTGTAGTATGTTGGAAAATGTCATTGTAAATTGTCCTGTCAGATCAAACCCAGTGACTGTTTATCGTTTGAATCAAGAAAAAGGAGGAATGAATGGTTGTAGATGGCTAATAGAGAGAGAGAGAAAAACAAAATGATGGGCGAGAACGAGGAAGACAGTGTACGCCTGGCTATTATGTGGTGTCAAAACTGCCTTGGATTCCGAAGAATTGGAACCTAGTAGACGGGACCAGTAGTCAGTATATAAGAACATCAATCTGAATGGGCCGGTTACAGGGAAAGAGAAAACTCACCAGTCTTCAACGTTCAATGTGAGAGGCACTATAGGTCCTCCACTAGCGCCGCGAGAGCTGTTGCTCCAATTATCGTCACTCAACGGGGCCTCTCCAGGATTTGGCGGCTGCTGTAGTCCGCCTGCCTCATCCAGTGGCGACGGTTGGAATGGTTGTTGTACAAATCCCTCGTGATGATTGCCGTGCGCAGAAAATAATGTGTTTACTTGAGCATTGATGCCGGCATCAGTCGCCGGCAGTGTCTGCTGAGTCATCAGCGAGGTTGGCGGTTGATGTAGCGGCCCCTGAGCATCGGAGACATCGCCAGGTGCTTGAGAGATTGTCGATGTCTGTAGTCCTGGATCGACCGTCATGTCATGATGATGGATCGTGCCTGCACGACCACTGGAATCATTGTCGATACCTGTTGGATTGACTGTGGATACGGGATCTGCAGGAGAGAGTCCAAATTCTTCGAGTCCCAGCCCTCTCATAGCACCGTCAGGAAACAATTGATCAGGCTGGAAGTTCTCCCACATAGCTTGATCGAGGTTCGGGCTGTTTCTTGTGACCAAAAACAAATGAGGGGGAGTGTTAGGAATGGAGAACGAGTATGGGTTGAATGGGGTTGTTGGCCGAGTGGTGACTCCGTGCTCGCCAGGTGCAGGTGCTCCGAAGAACGCATCATGGCGTGTGTGGTCGTGGTGATTCTGAGTAGCCTTTCGTGTGCGCTCGGAATGAGATCCTGCATTTTGGGGTTTTGAATGGCCTGAATCACTATTGACACCTACAGCACCATTGACTGGTGTCGGTGGCCTTGATCTTTCATATGACATCTGTGGTGCAGGTGTGCCACTTCCAGGCATACCAACTTGTTCAAAGTCACTGAATTTGCGTTTCCTGGGGAGTGTGTCATGCTGAGCCTGACCATGCATAATTTCTGTTGGCCCCGTCGATGCTGCCGTTGCGTCGTGAGTTGCAGAGCCATTGGGCAGAGTTGAGGCGACATTTGCAACTTGTACTGGTATCTCGATTGGCGGGGTGCCAGGCACACCAGCAGTAGACGACGCCGTATTAGTAGCTGCGGGGTTGACGGTTTCATGGCCCCCTGTAGACAAGCCCTTTTGCAATGTTGCAGGAGGCACATGTGATATCCCTGGCGTATTATGCGGGTGCCTCTGAGGCATCTGCGGTCGTTGCTGATGGTGACCGAGTCCATGCTTCAGCATCTGGCGAAAATGATGATGCCTCCTGCCCGCTGCCTTCTGCATCTTTTCCTCCATGGCCTTATTGCCCAGAATACTTTCAAATAATGTGTGCACCATCTTTGCAACAAGCCAAGCATGGCTCACATCGCGGAGAGCCTGCATGCATATAGAAATTTTCTCATGGCATGCAGAAACTGTTTGGGGATCAGAAGAACGCATCTGATACACGTGCATAATGAGTGCTGAAAATAAAGAATAAACAATGAATGCTGGTGTGAAACGTAATTGGTCGTGTATTTGCAATTGATTGATGATGGACGTGATCATTGCCGCTGCTTGGAATGCGATGGACTTGCTCGGGTAGACACGAGTGCCCCCGGGCCCAACAAAACCAGGCTGTGTCGAGGAACTGGGACCGTGACCGTCGCTATGCATATTCGCCATTGTTGCGGGTGGCATATGTGCTCTATGCAGTAGACATAGTGTGGTGTAGTAGTTTGAGTGCAGTAGGGCAGACCAGAAATGATGTCGATCTTTCTCCCAGCACATCTCTCGAGGGCAGTTCTGTAGCCAATCGGCTAGGGCTATGTCACTATGAGTCAAGTCAATGGCAGTTCCTCGAGATGCTTTGCTAGCGACGCTATATTGTTGACTGAGGACAAGGCCCATGATCTCGCATAGCTTGACATATTGGAGGAAGAATTGGACGTGTATGCGGTCAGGGGGATAGTCGGCCGAAACAGGAGTGCCGCTAGGTGTATCTGTCTCATCTTCAATGAAGTCGTCTTCTGTTATCATCTCGACATCAGAGTCGTCTGTATTGATAGAAATGGGTCGCCCTAGTGCCACTGCGACTGAACGATCTCGGGTGTAAAGTGTCCACCAAATACGCTTCCACAAGCGTTTATCGGTTCGGCTCAATTGAGACGATTCAACGCTGCGATGCATACCGGACCCCTGAGCCACTACTGTAGCAACCCTGGTCCAGTAAAACACATTTTTTGTGACATCTAATATCTGCATTAGCTTCAATACCAAATGGATTCCGACTAGATTATGAGCATACCTTCAGGACCTTCCCAGTACCACCCCATCAGAACCAAAGCTTGAACAATCGTCACTCGATCATCTTCATAGTTGGCATCATATAATGCTTTGGCACGTTTATAAAAGGTCATGGCAGCCGGGGTTGTCGAGCCAGTTGCGTCCATCAATTGAGGATTAGTGCACACTCTGCAACCTGCTAGCAACATTGCCTGCAGCAGTAGTAGTGATGGTGGATTTTTCGGATCTTGGTACCGCCTCATAAACCTGCTGCGGTTGATGATAGGTACCACAGGGGCAACCCAAGTAAAATAAGCATCAACGAGTTCGTCACATAAACTCCGAGGAGGTAGTAAGAAAGCACCCCTTTGATGGAGAATGTCGATTTCAAGATTGTCAAGGTCAACAAGGCGGGCACGCGGACCACGAATGTCATCTGGCAATGGATAGTGCACGACATCAGAGGAGCCATGCTTATCATGCACAAGCAAGGAAAGATTGGACGACTCCCCAAGATATGCTACTCTGCCTGCTTCTCTGATAGGAGCTCGCGCAAATTTTGGCTTCATAAATGAGGGATACTGAGTTGATGGATTCTCCTGAGCTGTAGGAGGAGGCGCAGGGGGCTGAGAGGGAGCACTGACTGCAGGTCGAGGCTCGGGAACGACAACTGATGCTTGATGTTGTCGCTCTCGCTGTTCCTCAGCTTGCCGAATATTTTCGAGGTCGGGTCGAATTGAGGTCCGTTTCATAGGCATTGGTGGGTTCATTTCATTGTTTTCGTTGCTTGGTGGGCTTCTCAGTATGTTAGATTGTCCCCCTGGAAGGTGATTTGGATGCATACCTATTTGGGTCCTTCTTTTGGTTTTTCTTTCTTTTGGGAGCAGGAATCTTGCATTCAATTGAGAATGCAACGCAGTTTGTGCAAGGAACTCCAAGGCTAGCGGCATCACAGCGTACCTAGTTCAACTGTCAGTAAAAGCACAAGTCGAGCGATGTGAGGGGAAACTAGCTTGTTCATACTTTTCTTGCATGACAGGTCTAATCAGAAGCAATCAAATGTCATTTCAACGTCAGCTTGATACGCTCTCATCCATATAGAAGGGCTAAAGAAAATGTATTGTGACGATAGGCATCCATGGAATTGCAACAGCGGGAGCCGGTCAACTCTGTGAGGGTTCGCGTATTGAACCTCGGCATATGGCAATACGACGCCAGTCGCGAAACCGTCAAGAATTAAAAAAAGAAAGGAGGCGTCGTAACTGATGTTTTTTCCGAAAAGCAAAATTGAGAGCTTAACATACCTCACATGCACGGGATGCTCGTTGTCTGCAAATTGAGTCACATTAGCGTCACATTCTATCTGATCTGTGTCTGCAATTGAGATGGCCGTCGCAAGCATTGAGATTTCAAATGAGATCCTCAACTCGCACGTGGTAGGCAGGGCCAGCACCAAACTCGAGGACGATAACCTACCTTCGGAAACTTGCAACCGGCTTCCCTGTGTATGTAGACCCTGAACCATTTTCAAGCGCTTCCCCCGGATTGGCAGCAGGGGAGGACGACTCCGTGTTTGCCCCTACCGGTCGCTGAGCATCACCGTTGACCGAGCCCGTAGCGCCTGAACAGCCCGAAGGCGCAGGCTGTCCATGCGCACCACCTGTCGCAAGTTTGTCATTGTAATTGACTTTCAACCGAGAGTCTGGCAATTCCATCGAATGCGTGGTGTTGAGTTCAATGCCATTGCTGTTCACACGGTTGGGCCTGGTAGAGCCGCTATTGTCGTCGGCATTGTATGTGGTTTTGCCTTGGTGCCGGGCGCGATCCAAGGAATCCGATGAGATCTCGAGATGGCTCATAATCTTGCTCTCTCGCCGTTTTTCGAACAGTTTCAATTGCTCGATTTTCAAGTACCTGAAGACCGTAGGGATGAAGCCGTCTGGAAGGAAGGAAGAAGAAGAACCGGCCCGGTCAGATTAATTACTGTGTAACGAATTGATATCCCTATATGGCTCATTGAAGTAAGAGGACGACGACGGAAGATCGAGAGTAGTCAGCCCTTCACCAACGGGAAACCGTGAAGAGAAGAGAGGAAGAAAGAGAAAAGAAGGGCCAAACAGAGCTGGTATCAGAACAAGAAAAATCCCTGGACGGGTCTGAAGAAACGAAGAATGTGGAAACAGCAAAGAAGGCGAACATTCCTGTTCTCTGAGTGCGGAGAGATGCTTAATGCTCGATCAATCACAGGAAGCGGGCCTTCAGGGACCCAGCAACCCCAGCAAGCCAGTAAGCTGCTGCTGTCTGTATGGGGTCGATGAGCTAATAGCGAGCCTGTGAGCTTCTCTTGATTGAGCAAGCCAATGTCACTAGGCCCGACACAAGGCATATCGGGTCCGGCACCAGTGCATTCAGGTCTGATAATATGCGGGATCTTCTTCCACGCTGATTGGGGGCCACGCGGGTACCTGACTCGGGGACGGTACAACAGGGTACAACAAGAGGACTGGAGCCGTCAAGGCTTGAATAGCCATGTGCCTATGAGAGGCGTGCAAATCGCCGTTATTGCATGGCTTGGAGTGTTTTGGATGTCGTGCGGTTCAGGCACTAGCCGGGCCTAGGCGTCTCAGCAGACATCCTTCATGACCCTTTTCAACCCATCTCTTGCGGGGGAGGGCATTTGGCGTCGATCGTAGTGTAGTGCTGACGATTGATGGCGCAGCATAAATTGAGACACCGGCCGCCTGCTCACTTTCTTTGATACTACGTATCTGTATCAAATAGCAGCTCGATGTTTGCTCCAATATCCCTCGTATTGAGGGCCTGAGGTTATGGATGGAGACCATGACATGACACGAGCAGGAACAATTGGGACGAGAAATGACGAAACATGTCCTTGAAGTGCTCAGGCACAAACAATATGTACTGGCTATGCTTATCTCGGTGCTTCAGACAATACACGTAGCGTGTGTAATTTGTTGTATGGGCGGTGGTAGCGCTCCGTTTATGGTCTGGGTTTCTTTCCCCAACTTTTATATGGGTGAAGTGATTCTGAAATTGAGGGTTCTAAAATTTACCCACACCACAGCCACAACAGCAAGGAGGCAAGTGTTCATTCTACTAACAGTATGATTAAACCAGTCTAACTAAGCTCCGGACCAATTATCTTGTAAATCTAAGGGGTGGTTGTTTGTCAATCTGCATGAGAAGAGGGGGGTTTATATGGGCTTGAGGTGAATCTTCTCACCATACAAAAATCAGGGGAAGACTCTCAGACTAGAGTTGTCGCTTCGCTCCTCC
This sequence comes from Ascosphaera apis ARSEF 7405, assembly GCA_001636715.1. Lineage (NCBI taxonomy): Eukaryota > Fungi > Ascomycota > Eurotiomycetes > Onygenales > Ascosphaeraceae > Ascosphaera > Ascosphaera apis. Next base: position 55,229 of record AZGZ01000010.1, on the reverse strand, counting down.
CCCCCACTGCAATCCATACCTCCGCTTTGCAGGTAATTTGCATAGCACCAGAAAGAGAGAAGAAGAAGCTAATAACTCTAGTCTCGATTACTGAGATAATGGCTATGCATGAATGTGTATGTAGTATGTATGTATGTACGTATATGTATGAGAGTAGATAGAACAAATTGGCGGATGTTCCATGATATGATACATCAAGGTAGGAGTATATATATATATGGCGAGACCAGGCCCTTCTATACACTGTCATGGTCTCGCAACATCGAGCAGCAAATAACAGATGCTGTCGTCCTTATGGCCATCAATTCGTTCAGGAGTTGCGACACCTGGAATATTGCGTCCCATTCAGAGGTGTGCTGTCCAGAGGTGTGCTCCATGCAATTGGCCATCATGAAACAGCACGACTATGAAGCAGCGAGAACAAGGCCATCAGTGGCATTGGGCAAACGCACCAAATGCGATTGCTCTCTAGACACCTTTACACATGCGCCCATCCATTCCAGACAAGCACCTGCATCTCGTACGTCAAGCAAGCAACTCCAGGCTCAAAATTAGCTTTATCCTCAGCTTTCCAGAGGGCAACTTGCTTGCCGATCTTCCCGTTCCTCCACGGCAGATTCATAGCTGACGCCATCATGCTCCAAAACCACCCGAAAAGGGCTTCAGACCTCTTGGGGAACTTGCGCACACTGGCGTGAGCAATTGGGTTGTATCCAACGCGCACATGAGGATTGATCCATACGCCCTTTGTTTGCGTGAGCGGGTTGTCGTAATGTATCAGGCAGCACTCGCTGCCCTCGACGTGATAAGCAGCCAATGAATCTGCAATGGCGCGGAATCGGAGAGGAGAGCTCTCACTACCCTTTTGTGATGAGAGTTCAGAGGTTGATCCTGATTTCTTCGTTATGTGCTGAAAGGGTGCTGCGTCAAAGACAGCAATTCCATTCCAACAGCTCTGCACGGGGACAGCTTCGCCCCGTGAAAGAGCAGTGCGTCCCAGGCGTGAGGTGATGTAGGGATAAGAACTCGAATATGACGTCTTGCCGTTGAGATCACGGAGTGCAAATGAATCATAGAACATGTTCTCATGAGCAAAGTCCAATGCGCACGCAGCTGCATAGGAGCCGTTGCGGGTATTGAGTAGGTTGATGACATCCCCAGTCTACGAGAAAACCAGTTCGTCAGCAAGACACAGCGCATGCAACCACACTCAGGCTGACGATACGTACCGTAAAGATAACATCGTTCAAAAAGATGATCCTATCGAACTTCTTCCCCATCTTATTCAATTTCTCGAGCGGCTTGAGAGTCTTATTTCTCACGGATGCCAGATATGGTATGCGTCTGACTTCCCTCTTCCCACGAGGAGTGCGTATCCAGCCCTCTGCTTTAGAATTGGACGGCGGTTCTGGCCTATTGACAATATCCATATGCGTAGTCTCATCTAGGGCGATCGTATTCTCAACACCCATATCGTTCAGCTGCTTCTCAAGTCCTCGCAAAAGATCTTTCGTGGTATCCCAGCTCCCACTCTCATATATAGAGACGTAGACATTCTGCGGTCCCAGGATTCGAATCAAGTCAAGGACAGCCGCAGACCAGTGGTTTTGCAGAATGGCAGCGCTGTTCCAATGTGTCGCTGATATATACACTTTTTCAATGCTGGGTATAAGAGCTGGCGAGAAGCCAGATGCTGAAGGCGGCACATATGTTGGAGCAGAAGACGGCCACCGTAAGGAGTTCAGTGTGAATATCACGTAGTCGGCACAGAAAAAGAAGACGACACAGAGTATGACGAGCCGCGATGCGACGGGCCTTGTCCACTTGCGCAAGCCATATGCACGGCGATCCTTCAGCTTCTTGTCTCTGGCATCCTTCTCCTCATCACTGCTCCGTCGCAAGATGCCCGCCTCGCCAAAGCATGAGGAGATGCATTCAGCTAGCTGACGCCGCACTCGGCGCAGTCGAAAATCCAGCTCGGCCAGCATCGAGGCTGTTGGAAGTAAATATCGAAGCTGCTTGAAAGATGCTTGGCCTGCTCTCTTTCTGTCTCTCCCCTGCTGTCTCTCTGCCGGTGCAATAAGGGTCCAACGCTAATTTTAAACGGCGCTATAGGGATACCTGTCTCATGGTATCTTCAACTGTGTAGTATTATTATATGAAAGGGAAAAGCCCAGAAGCAATGAACAGCGCATCAAATTCAATGTGCGACCCGTGGTTTCATGGAGCGAGTCGCCTGGTCAGCATAGAGCAGTCATAGTCGTATTTGACTCAGAGAGCTGAAAGTAAAAGAATGCGATTGTCGCAGATAAACGAGAAGATAAATATGATTCAGTCCACTCCCAAGACTGCGTTTTTCCTCTGCTGAGCAAACCCACATGGGTATTTGTATCTATTCTTACGGGGCGCACTCGCTGAACGTCAAAGACCAGCAGCCCCCCCTTATCGCTGGGCGTGCGCTAAATAGTGTACGGAACCAGAACGCTTAAACAGCGGTCATGGGCTTGTCTTGCGCCTATCTTTGGCATCTGGGTCTCTGTTCCGGCTGGGATTTGTCTCACACCATGGAAAAGCTTGCTGATGGGGCTGGAATGGAGGATGGAGAAGGAAAATCGCCATTACGTAGGTGGAGATTTGAAGAATCGATAAAATGAAAGACATGAAATGATCAGAAATGGGATCAGAGGAGCGCGATAAACGCTATATATACAGGGAACGGTAAGTAATTATTAGGGAGGATTATATGAAAGTGTATGCTTGCGGGTTTTCTATCTCTAAAATAGGCCTTATCGGGTGATGGCATCGTTCGTTTCCTGGCCCTCAGTATCCAGTCTCTGCGAACTGCCTTTAGCGTCCTTTGCAAGACCGGGCTCCACACCCGAACCAGCAGCTTCGGTGCTGTTGTCACCATCAATCACGGCATCAGCAACTTTATTGATGGCTTGGTCCGCAATACGGGAAGCAATAGCCGTTGGACCAGCTGTCCCCTCAATCGCGACCTCAAACTCAACTCCGGATATGAAGACTTCGCTCAGGAACTCAAGACTGGCAACGAATGTGCATAGACCACTTGCGATGCAGAAATGGCTGATGGTAGTACCGATGTCAAGCCAACTTCCCTCATCCTTGACCATATAGAAGAAATTCAGCGTCAAAATGTCTGATATTGCCATCACTAGCATGAACAGGGCACTGGGGGCAACGTTCAAGCGTCGGTTTAGAATGCCGAGATTTGCACTGATAATGGCAAATGGAACAAGGATCTTAAACATGAGCAATGCGCCTTGCGAGAACGGGTTAAAGACGGGAATGAGGCGCTGGACGCTGTCGAGTGAGAAGGAAGAAATCGAAGCGATATTGCCCGTCGAGAAGAAGGCCGATTGCAGAAGGAAGAAGAAGAAGAGGGCGAGCCTTGCGTCAGATGTTGTCAAGGCACGGTATGTACCGTACTCATCAGCGCGACAGGGGCTTTCAGTAGTCGTTTCGCTGGTGTCGTCTTTGCGGCGCTTAGCCTGTTCATATCTGTATAAAGCGTGCTCAAGACGGACCCAGGTCACCACTGTCATACAGAAAACGAAGTAGAACAATCCCTCGTATGAGATTGTCAATATGATGAAGGTCGGGGAGAATGTCAAAAATATGACAATCACGCGGTGCAGATAGTGGCCGTTATGACAGAATCGGTAGATGAATGGAACGATCAATGAAGTAGCTAATATTTTGATTAGTGGCTGTTAAGACAGGGGAAAGGCAATTGGAGACGTACACATCACAATCCACCCGAGCACCTGGTTACCAAATGGTAAGCCTTCCTTAGCCTGTAAGGAGGTGATACTTGAACGAGTGACGATGATAGATAGCATAACTAAGCCAATCTGTGAAAGACGTTAGTAAAGATACAGTATATGAAATTGAATCAACGAATCGTACCTGCACCCCCATGATATTGCGCGACCCCTTGCTGACGATGCCCCTGAACGGACTGGAGCCGGATCGTATGATATTTTCTTCGAAGATCAGATAGAGCAAACCGGTGAAGAACATAAGACCACCGCCGTAGGTGACCATGTCGATATCTTCAACCTTGACAACGGGCAAGAGAGTGAATCCGCTCATTAGACCACAGCTGATGATCCACATCAAAAGAAGCGGTCCGTGGCTTTTCACAAAGTTGAACCCCATTGTGAGAGGCCAAAGACCCCCCATTATATAGCAGATCGTGTATATCTCACGATGGAAGTACGAAGCGACAAGTGCTTCGAGTATAGCGATGTATAAAATAGTCTTGCATAAGAACTTGAAGTATCCGCCAAAGGAGTGAATGTGGCCGAGCACAACTCTGCCGCCTGCGGCGAGGGACTTGCGATTGGCGACAACTTCTTCCCAGAAGAAGACGGGGAACATGCCGTAAACGTAATATCTCCAGGAAGACTTCTGAACCCAGAATACTGAGCACAGTGCAACAAGAATCGAAGTGAAAAAGATATTGCTTGTGAGAGTTCGTCGAGCCGGAACAGAAGAGTGAAGTACGTGCAGGTCGATAACGACTGTCATGGCATAGACAATCCACCCCAGATACCCAACAGTCACGATAGCTCTGAGGAACAACCAGTCATAGGTTTGGAGATATCTTAAGCCCTGAATGCCGGTTTTCAGAAGTGCCTGTGACTTGACAATTGATTCATCATATTGCCCCTGAGATATCAAGTCTTCAATCTCCTGAATTTGAGACTCAACGGACTGACCGCCAGCCTCAACAGAAAAGGAGGGGAAAGGGGTAAATTTAATCGCTGCATCGCGCTTCTTTTCCTCCTTAACATGATATGTCTCCAACACCCCTTGTGTATTGGCAAGTGCGGCAAGAGCCTTTTCTTTTGGATTCGCATCGAGATATGACAATGGCAGCTCTCCAACCGAATTGACCGGGAAGTCCAGGCCGACTAAGTACGCCATCAGAGCAGCCACATCGGCCTGGGCGACATCGTGTCTTTGCACATGATCAAGGTGCCAGTCCGCTGAAAACCCATCCTCATGGCCTGGTGCAGTACTGAAGTATGTCATTTTGGGCTTGGCAACGCCAGCACCCCATGCGACGAGCGGAGTCCGCGTATTATCAGGGTGTCCGTCTCCGTGACTGCCCCAATCACTCATTCCGTGGTCTGCAGTGAAGACAAAGGCAGTCTGGTCGTCCTTGTAGAACCTCTCAACCATATCCGTGATCTCACTGATGCCCTGATCGACGACCTTGATATTGTGCAGATACTCCTGAGAGTACGGGCGATATGCATGACCTGTAGTATCCAAACCGAGCAGGTGCAGAAAGAAGACCAGCTTATCCTCGCGCAATTTTGCCGCCAAAGCAGGATCAGTCCTTGCAGTAGCAAACAATTCCTTCACCTTGTCGAAGACCCAAGTGTCGAGCTTTGTCGCGTCCGCAGAAAAATCCTCAGCCTCTTCTCCGTACATATCAGCATCGACTTTGCCGGGAGTTGCTCCCTCCTTGAACATTGGCAAGATGTCAGGACTGCCCCAGCTCCAGGTATGTCTGCTCCGATTGAACACGCTATCGAAATTGACCGGATTGAGTTTCCACCCTGTAGTGACTGCAGAGACGTCTTCGTACAAGCCAGCGATCAGCGCGACATGGCCAGGTCGCGACTCAGTAGGAACTCTCGTATGTGACACACCGAATGTGCCATGGTGCAGGACGCGAGATCTGATGAAAGGCGCGAGGGGTTTTGGCGTTTGATCGTGTGTAGTAGCCCAACCCGCATCATTGTTGTCTGCGCCGTTAGACCCATCAACGCCAGATCTCTTAGGTTTCAAATACCCATCAGGGGAGGGGTCAGGAAAGAATTGAAAGGCTTTATCTGCGCGCAGACCGTCTCCGACGAAGAGAAAAAGTCGCTTTGCTGGTGGCTTCGCTCCGGGCTCTCGAGGTACGCCGTGAGGGCGCATGCCACTGACAATTGGGCTGACGAAGTAGATATCGAAGATGGAGTAAGTGTATATGAGATGGAAGACAACAGCGATGGCTAAGAAGCCAGCGCGACCGAGGCGCGCCATGATGACGCCTTAGACAAGCTGCTGAAGAAGAATAAGAAGAGGAAGCGTTTGGATGATGTGATAGCTAGCTGTTGAGGGCCGCTTCCTATCGATGACGCTGATTGCCAGAAGCCAGAGTTACAGGCACAGGGGTCACTGATGGCGGGGGGAGGGGGTCAATGAGAGTCAACGAGACAAGAGAAGAACCCCCATCAGTCAGAGGCACTGTATTAGATGGTGGACTAGAAGAAGGAGAAGAGGAATATGAGATGAGGCTTTGCGCTGGTCCAAAAACAAAACTTCATGTCCGTGCTGGATGAATGGTAAGCCGCCAATAAGTCAGTTCATATCATATCATAGTACAGCCAGTACCTTGAAGAAAAGATTATTATGAAGGATTGAAGGGCGAAACCAGCGAATCCAGTGAAATTAATGGAGAGCGGGAAGCGGGAACCAGCTAGATGAATGATCGATATCAAATATATCGAATATATCAATCCATGTTATCAAGTCTATTCCAATTCTACCGGCAAGCATCACAAATCTCAAATACAGGCTCATATATTGAATATAATCATCAATATGCCCGCAAGGACACGGCCAATTGAGAAGTTTGCGCAGGCTTCTGCCAAATGCTCTGTCGAGGTGTGTTCATTTCTCATCTTCATCTTCTTCATCTTCTTCAAGTGAAATCTATATGGCTGAATTATCGAGTACTACTAGGGAGCTGCTTATGGCAAGTGTATACTGTCTGACTACCAAGGAGTGTATAAGGATATGTGTGTGAAGGAATTCATGAAGCTCAAGGATTGCTATCTGGTCTGATTACCCTGCATGCCTTCATAGCCTTCTTTATTTCTCTTTTATCTCAATTCAGAGCTGACAGTAGGTGAAGGCTGCAATTAAGAAGTCATGATGGTTGATGCGATGATGCCATGATGCAAATGTCCTGTATATGTCTCAATGAGCTGTATATATATAGCTGAACGGCAAGTATTCATCATGATCGGATGCTTGGTTTAATCTTCATCCTCATCGCCCTCCTCCTCTTCTTCTTCCTCCTCTTCCTCATCATCATCCTCCTCATCGTCATCCTCATCCTCATCGTCCTCAATCTTCTGGTCCAATGTCCGGATTACCCGCCTGTAGAATTTGGGCGCCTCCGTCCGCGCAAAAGTGATCTCTGTCGTCAAATAGTCAGGCAAAATCCTAAGAGCCTGTCTGTCGACGGCATTTTCCAGAAGTGGTGTATATCGGATGGTCGCAGTATCACGACTAGCCATCTTGCCGTCGTCACCATGGGGGATCCATAATTTGAAATGAAGGGCTGTTTAATATGGTCGCCATTAGCATATCGTCCTTTTGTATAGTCAAATCTTACCGCAAAAACGAGATATCACGAGTCAACTTACTTGCGTGAAGTCCCGTCTGTATACAATCGTACACATTGTCCGAGCTGTCAACCTTCACATCGAGAATGATCAATCCGCTCAAATCACTGTAGAGATCCTCCTTCAATTGAACCAACTTCGCGGTCTTTGCAGCTTCTGCACCAGCAGCAGCTAGACCGCGATTGTTCTTCATGCCATTGGTAGGTATCTTCATGTTTTCGACAGCAGCAGGAGCACTCCTGGCCGCCTCCAGCTTAGCCTTGAGTTTCTTCTTCTCGCTTTCAGCATCTGCAAGGTCGGCTGCCATCGCATCTTTTGATTTTGTCAATTCGGCGACCTTGTTATTGCTCTCGTTCAGTTGCTTTTCTAATGTCTGCATTTTCCTCGCTGCCGACCTAGCAGCGTCAAGTTCCTTCTGCATATTCTCCACCAATTTCTTTGAAGCTGAAAAGAACAAGAATATGGTCAGCTTGTTTGTCTAAACTCGAACATTGAATGCTCTGCTTACCAGTGAGTGTAGCCCGGCATTGCTCGCTCATTTGCTCGATTAGAGACTTGCTTTCAGTGATCCCAACGTCGCGCAATTTATTGTATTGCTCTTCCAAAGCTTTATACCCTTCATATAAGTCGCTGATCTTCTGTTTTACTTTTGAATCCTTGACGCCTGCTGTCAGACTGGCTAGAGATGATTGCGGCTTTTGACTAGAAGGATAAGTTTCCTGTAACTCTGTGACCTGCTCGAGAATGCGCTCAGGTTCATCTTCACCCTGGTGGTTTGGATTCGGCACCTCGATATCTGATAATCCCTCATCACTCTGATCACTGTCTTTTTTTGCTGGAGAAGCCGTTTTGTGCGCATTGGCAGCACCCTTGCGTCCAGCTCTCCCTCGCGTGGTTGAAGATGCCACCGGAGAATGTTGCTGTTGTTGCTGTTGCTGCTGCTGCGTCTTCTTCTTCATTTTCTTCGTGAGAGGCGGGCTATTGCCCAATTCATCTCCAGACTCATCTCCTCTAGATCCCTTCCCCGTTCTAGTAGTCTCCGTAGCATCTTCCTCACGACCACTTCCATTGTCCCTATCCTGAGCAATGAGCTCTGCCTTCCTTTTCGCACCAGCCGTAGAACCCTTTGGCCGTCCTCGTTTCCGTGGAGGTTCAGCAGTCTCTTTCGGCTCAGGATTTGCGCCTCGCGCCGTCGCCTCTATTTCTCTTCTTGATGAAGTCGTCTTTGAAGCTTTTGTTTCTGCTGCAGCTGTAGGTATGCGCGTAGACGTACGTTGTTGCCGTGTCGCTGGAGGGATGTTCTCTTGTTTGGCGGCGGTGGTGGCAGAGGAGGGCTGTCTAGGAGCAGCTCTTGGGCGCGCCATTATCGCGAATTCAAATTTGGGTGTAATTTGCAGATGGAAGGAAAGTGTGTATATATGGGCTTGTTCCTGTTCCTGTCGTTGTTCCTGTTGTTGTTGTTGTTGTTGTTGCTTGGTTCTTTCTACAGTTGCTGTGGGCGGTCGATTGGGCGATTGTGCGGCGGAGACATAGACCGTTGAAGCTACTACTCAATACTTATACACATAGCAATCATTATTATGTGCGCAAGGGGGGAAAAAGAGATACTACATTCCATGGCATTGAGAAAGGAAGATTATGCTTATGGTATGATAGGAAAAGGCAACAATAAAATCGTGTGAATTCGTAGCGTCGTCTAATTGAGTGTGTATGTATGTATGTAGCTTGTAGCTTGCAGTTTAGACACAGCTAGACCTTTGAGAGGATGAATCAAGCTTGCAATGCTTCTTTTCTTCTTATCTCTCCCTCATTGTAGTCTTTCAAGCTATCTTAGCATTGGAAAAGTCCATCTCTGTGTAAGGAACGAAATAGTCAGTCTCGGCTTCAAATGTCCTGTTCAGATGCAAAACGCATACCAGGATGATCCTTCTGAAACTTCTTCAGAATATCCATCTTCTTCTGCTCATCACTAGTCGGCTTGCCCAGTTCCTTCTGCCGCTGATCATACATCATCTTCTCGACCATGCTCCTCGTCTCGCCGTCTAGTTCTGAGAGCTTTGAGTTCTCGGGCTGTATCTTTGAGACATCGATCTTGGGAGCCGAAGTGACGACATGCGGCCACCACTGCATCTTATTGACCTTGTCGAGATGGATTGAGATCTCCTTGCCGGGGGGTTTTGTCGTAGACTCAAGGGTCCATGTTGAGTCGTCTACGATGATGGGATGAGGGAAGTCGCCCTGATAAGAGTGATTAGAAGACTGCAAAACCAGAGAGAGGGGGACACACACACACACCTCAATAATGGGATCCTGGCCCTTGACGGCGACTTTTATCTTTGACTTGGCCAGGACAATGCTGAGATCGCGCGCCTTGAGGTTGCCGTCAATAGGCACAGAGATATCGACATCGCCTATAGTTTGCGACCACTTGTATGGCAGCTTTGCCTGTTCCTCATCCTCGCGCTGCTTGAGTTCGCGATCGCGCTGTTCACGCTGTTCGGGGGTGAGATTGTCGTCGTCCATGATGGTGATTATAGTAAGAGTGTCTTTAATCATCTAGTGATCTTGACCTTGATCATCATCTTCACCTTTTATCATCTTCATCTTCATCATCATCTTCATCTTCATCTTGATACTCCCCGTGGAACCTCCTTCAATAGCCATCACATGACTGCCGCTGTGGCTGTTCTTCTGCGCCTATTCTTGTTCCTTGTTCTTGATATTCTTATTCCTTATTCCTTGTTCCTTAATCCTGTCTGTATCCTATTCTCTCATTTTAATTCCTCTTCCTCTTCATCATCATCATCTTGATACTCCCCGTGGATCTCTTCAATTGCTTCTTGTCCAATTCGTCTGTTCTTGTTCTTGTTCTTCTTCCGAGTGTCACCATGTCTACAGGCGCAAGGAAATGGCAGCAGCTGTTCCAGGAGCTGATTCTCATTGCCGGAACCGTGAGTTATTATATATACCCATGAGGTTATATTGCTGCTGCTGCTGCTGCTACTGCTTCACAGCTCCCTGACTGACTATATATTGATTGCTCTTCTCTACCGTGCAGTCCTTCTCTACCTATTTCCTCGTCAGATATCTCCTCGCAAAGATCGACTTCGACCCAGAAAGCAAAAAACAAGAAGACGCACGGCGCAAGTCGCAAGCTATTCTACGAAGACTGGACGGCTCTGCCGATGGCGATGAGGAAGGCGATGACTCGAAGCGAAAAAAGTCTGCCTCGCGCAAGGAGAATCTTGTGCTCACCCCCTATGAGCAGACTATCGCTATGGACGTCGTCGCTCCAGATGACATCCCCGTCTCCTTCGACGATATTGGCGGTCTGGAGGACATTATCGACGAATTGAAGGAGTCCGTCATTTATCCCCTGACAATGCCTCAGCTATATACCTCGAGCTCCTCCCTACTCTCCGCTCCCTCTGGCGTCCTGCTGTATGGCCCTCCAGGGTGCGGTAAGACAATGCTTGCTAAGGCTCTGGCCCACGAGAGCGGTGCTTGCTTCATCAACCTCCACATCTCAACGCTCACCGAGAAATGGTACGGCGACTCCAACAAACTCGTCAACGCCGTCTTCTCTCTCGCTCGCAAATTAGAGCCTACAATTGTTTTCATCGATGAAATTGATGCTGTGCTCGGCACTCGTCGCTCCGGAGAGCACGAGGCCAGTGGTATGGTCAAAGCCGAGTTCATGACCCATTGGGACGGCCTTACCTCCGCCAGCACATCAGGGCAGCCTCAGCGTGTTCTCATTCTCGGTGCCACGAATAGAATATACGACATCGACGAAGCTATCCTACGAAGAATGCCCAAGAAATTCCCCGTCAACCTCCCTAGTCCTCAGCAGCGTCTGCGTATTCTCGGCCTCTTGCTAAAGGATACAAAGATCGACCGTCAGAATTTTGATCTGCCGTACCTCGTCAAGACAATGAGTGGTATGTCTGGCAGTGACATCAAGGAAGCCTGTCGTGATGCAGCTATGGTCCCAGTCCGTGAGCTCATCCGACAAAAACGAGAGTCTGGAGTCAATATCGCTGCCGTCCAGCCCAGTGATGTCCGCGGTATGCGGACGACAGATTTCTTCAGAAAAGCAGATGGCACAAAGGATATCAAGCCCACATCAGCTTCGACAACGCACGAGGCTGGTCAAGCTGAGTGGGTGACTGACTCTGAAGATAATGAGATAGATCATCAACCTTTCGACGATACCGAGACGCTCAGCCCGGACCCAGTTCCCTCGGCTTGAGGAATTGAGACCTTTCGGCATTGGCATCGACTTTCATAATCATCATTGTTCTATTTCAGCATATCACGGCTAACGCTTGCCCTTTCAATCTTCCAGTCTTGTTTTTTTTTTTTTTTTGTCTCTGGTACTAATACCATCGTAAATTACTTTTACTGCTGCTACTGCTACTATTTTGGATGGGCGTTCATGAGGAAGCTGATTTCATCTTCCCTTTCTCCTTTTATTACTTCATTCTCACTTATCACCCATGCTTGTCAGCCTCATTTTTTTTCATTGAAGATTCAGTGCTCTATCTGCTTGCACTTCTCATCGTCATAGGATAGCTTGGAGCAAAAAAATCTTCTTCATCTGCCAATGACTGTCTATTTGAATCTTCCCAGAATATCTGTATGTAACTGGGATGTATGTTATATACTATCATTTTCAAAGCTATACCAATATCAGAAAATTTTCCCAATTCGAAATCCCTTAGACACTTTTGCTTTTTTTTTCTTTTTCTCTCTTTTTCAGCCCAACACGCAAATACTACGATTTCGTTGGCCCTGAGCAGGACACGATGCAAGCCTCAGCTTTGGCGCAGAAGGCCAGGCAATGTAGAAGACTGGAAATACATAGAAAAACTCAATCATGCCGACCGGTAGATGGTTTCAGCAGCTCAGGGGGGCAGCGAATTGAGTCTACATGGGGCAGCCACCAAGAAGGAGACAAGGGGAGATTTACATCCGTTGATCCGACTTTGTTTTTATCGTCGAGGGAAGACATTTGTAGTCACAACTGGGACAATCCATGATCACGAAGGAACTTTCCATTTGCAAGAGTTGGCGTAGGCCTAGAGTACACGGACAATTCAGAAGGAGAATAGGAAAAGTATGTTGATATTTTTCGACCTCCTCAGTTTGTCATTAAAGAAGGTTGTACATGATGTTCATTAGGTATTACAGGAACATGGTCCATCAAGTTGAAATATGTAAGTGAGGGGCATAGATGTTATAGGACAATCGAAATATAAACGTTGCGTCTCCCACATGTCGCGGGGAGAAAAAGGGGGGGCTGGAAGGATCCTGTCTGCGC
>AZGZ01000010.1:23367-42370 GCA_001636715.1 Ascosphaera apis ARSEF 7405 | reverse complement strand
TTTTTCTTACGCTTAGAAAGCACCGAAGACAGCAGAGCAGACCATCATGGCGAGCACACCAACGCCCGCAGTGGAAAGATGGGGGACAATGGCAGCGTTTGTAGAAGTTGGATCAGAGGCGGTAGTGCTGGATGTCTTGTCGGCCGTCTTGTCGCCGGTCTTGGAAGCAGCCTCAGTGGAAGTCTCAGTGGAAAGGACACTGGAAGTAGTCATGGTGGGAGTGCCAGTGGCAGTGGCATTTCCGCCAGCGGTGTTGTTGCAGAAAGCATTCGCGCCGACGTTGAATTTCTGGAGACAGCTCTGAAGCTCGTGTAGCTCCTGGTCGATAGCAAGGCAGTAAAGACCACACTTGTTGGGATATGTCTCGACTGGTGCTTTCTTGCAGCAGGACTTGAGAATTTCGGAGTTGTTCTTCTCGTTGGGCATACCGCAAGCGGCGTCACGCACGGGAATATCATAGGTCAGAGCACCACAGCCGTTAGGCATGCCAGTGGTTGTGGTAGCACTAGCAGTGCTAAGAGTGGTGCTGGCGACAGAAGAGGTTGAAGACATTGTTAAAGGCTGGTGGGTCGACTCGTCGTTTTCTCAGAAAAGTAAAGGTATTTCAGAGCTCAATTGAGAAGAGTGTAATGGGAGTTTGAACCGGCAGTGAGAAAGACTTCGATGTGGTGTATCGCAGCAGCAGAGAAAATTTCGACTCAATTAGGGAACAGAGGCAGAAGAGGATTGTTTCAATATATAATCCGCAAAGGAGCTCTCTTCGCTAACTGAGACAAACGAATTTCGGTGCGAGCTCTGACTGGGTCGTCCGACGAAATTCCCGCATACTTTATGCGTGACCAGCAGCGGCCAGGAAAGACTGCTTTCTCATTTCGGGGCACCCCTCTTCCTCACATTTTTGGTAATCATAAAAATGTCGGCGATCCTCTGATCCCGGTATATTATCATCTTCGTCTTGCCATTAGTTTGGGCAGTCGCTGCCAACTCGACGTTCGGGGTCACCGTAAAACTTTGAACGTGTCGGTCAGAGCGCACACAAATTCTCAGAGGCGGGGAACGCCAATTGTGGCCAGTGCCCGTCTGGCGGAGATGCCGTGAATGTGTGACAGTGACGTAGGATGATAATGCCAATGCTGATTTCGCCACCTTTGAAATTGGTGAGTTTGCAGTGCTGAAGGCAGCAAGCGGCATCAATTGATCAATCGCCAACCTTTAATGAGAGGGAGGGTTGCATCTCTCCTGGTTTATATGCATCAGCTCCATTGAAACCTTGTCGACAGCTGAAGCTTCATGACATGAGGTCCACCATATCATGTCAAGCAAGGCCGCATCCTCCATAAATCAGCCATTCTTGGGCTGAATAGTGTATCCCTTGTAGAGGAGATGGCCAATTTGATGCTATATCTCCTCAAGCAGGTCATGATTCTTTGCCCCTTGCTTGGAATTGATCGAAATACTAGATTGAACAGTCGTAGATCGTGGGCATTGAGTACCTGAAAAGGCGAGAAGGTACTGTCTGACTTCATCATGCCGATGGTGGCTTGCCGATCAATGATTGAAACTCCTTCGCAACCATCTAAAAATCGAACAAGACCGTCATCGAGAGACTTGCCATGTATGGCAATGGCCAAACTGTATATCAAGCGCTTTATGATGTCCGGGGTATCATAGTACTAGTTTGACCAGATTAGAGCGAATGTATCCAGGTTCATCGGCAATTCTGCATTTCTGCTGTGGTTCATGGAGTCGAAGAACACAGCAATATATCAGGTTGCAGTCATCATTGCAGTGCCAGAAAGCGCTTCCACACCGGTCACTTGCCCTGATATTTAAAGCACTGCGTAGTCTGGAAAGACATGATCTTGTTACCATATCGTTATGATTGCCATTACGTGCACTGACGACGCGTCGTCAATCGGGTATGATGAATCGGAGTTTGAACCTCATCGCACCAGCCCACCATGGATGCTGCATCACCCTTCTTTCACACTTGCGAGGCTCTACCTTGATGATCAGGCTGGCAGTCACTACAGCTTTTGATTGCCCCCGATGGCTCTTGACTGCTGCTGACTGTCCTTTCGCAAGTATCTTTGGCTGCCCCATGGCTAAATAGAATCAACAATGGTGTCTAGGCCTCTTATAAGACCGTGCCTTCCTTGTCGCGGCTTTGAGCTTGCCTGAATGACGTTGCAAGGCTTCACTGAGCGGGCTCTAACAGGTGTGCTGGGTCATGATGGCAGCCTCGTCTTGTTCCCACTTACCCGCCTCACTTGCGCAGCCTGACTGATCGAGAGTCCTTCATCTGTGACCCTCGATCGTCCCCATGAAAAGAGGGAGCTGGTGACTGGCACTTGAACGGCTGATTGAAGTCTTACACTACGTATAATTTAGCCATTGAACGAGTTTGATACGATCAATATCATTCCAATCTCATGTCTGTGAAGGATTCATTGAGACGCACTTCTATGAAGTGCAGAGTGGTGGTGACGTTCTGTCTTCTCAATGTGGCGTTCAGAATGCCTCAGTCAACCCTCCCGCCTACTATGGGGAAGCCGACTATACTGCATGAGATCACTACAGAGCCCACTGTTCAGGCCATGACAACGTCGTCTGAAGAGCCCTGGGTCAGAAGCCCATGGGGGCCAACGCCTGTTGGGTTCTTCGTTGTCCCAAGCTTATTTCAGAAAGATTTTGAAAAGCTTACGACTCATCACAAGGAGCAAAGGGCTGCCCTAGATGCTGCTCGTGCGGAACTTACCACCGGCACCACTGATATACGGCTCCTGATCAAGAATCTTGAAGTATGTGCCAGGCACTTTGGACCACATGAGCCAGTCATGAAGTCAGCTGAGACAATTGATATCATGCTGTCATGTAAAGAAGCGCTTTCTTCTTTGTTTCGATGGCGCCGGAGTCAAGAACTAAATGAAGAGATCTTGCATGAGGGGAACCCACGCAGCTATTCTGTTACCCCTGACAATCGCCATGTCCAGGGTCATGCAAAAGGTCATGCTTCGCATGAACTTTCGCGCAGGGCACAGGCAGTGGACGTTAAGGCGGCAATGCCGCCCGAAGGTACAGGTCATATAGATCCTTCGACCCCAAAATCAGGTCCTGCTGCACTTGCAAAGACATTCTTGTCTCCCGCTGAGCCCATGCAAACTGTGGAAAAAATGAGCAAATCTGCGAAACGGTGTCAACTTACATTATGCGATTCACCGCTAGTCAAAAAGCGATGCCATCAATCTTGGGCCCTCGAACACAAAAGCCGTGAGGGGGTCTGCAAGATTTGTTTCTTGAAAGATGAAGCGCAGATAAATGCATACTGCCTAAAGCAGATACGGAGGGAAAAGGCAGCCTTCTTTCTTGTGGGCGCTTTAATCATTCTTTCAATTGTCACCCTTGTCACTGTTATATTTGTCAAGGATATGCGACGCAAACGTAATGTGAAAAGAGTGAATGACGAAGTACTTCCTGATGGAATTGAAAGTCGGTTAAATCCACTTTTGAGTGGTGGATCGCGTTCAAACTATCAAGCTAGCGGAACGTTCGCTGGTTGGAAAGCTCTCTACCAAAAACTCAGCAATTGGCTTGCAAAGCAAAAACCGCCGTCCTGGTTGCCTCATGGAAAGAGAGATTGTGACGTGGAGAACGGCGGGGAGTCATCATGCGATAGCTTCAAGGCAGAAGAAATGCTCATGTCACCGTTCGACTATGCACCACGAACAGGCAAATTTTTCAGCTCCGCCCCAAGTGAGCTTTCAAGATCGTCAAACAAGACGGGCTACGGCAGTGTGTCTTTACAGACCCCAGCTGCATTGGTCAAAACCTTGTCCGCACCGCAACTCCCGCCCCTGAAAGTGCCTATCATTCGACTTTTCGCCAGAACTTCCAGTGTGGAACAAGATGATGAAAAGGCTTTGGAGAATCCCTCGATTTTGAATCGAAGGTTATCAATGTCTCGTACGTCGCCCTCAAAAAGCAAGTCGAATCGCCGTCGCAGTAGCAAAACTGCGTAGACAGTCAGTTGTACTGCCTGCCTCGAGACTACCCCTTTTTCTCTCCTGGCAGTCTTTCCCAACCCCATCTGCTTTAATTTACATATATCGTCCTTTGATCAAGCATTACTTTCAAAAATAACTCTGGGTTAGCGTACACATTTATTTCTCTAGCTCTCAGTTTTGAAGCCTGTCTCCCATCACGCGACGATAATGTGGCTGAACCAAATATCCCCTTTCTTTACCAGCAGCCAAATTTGCAGTCTGAGTGTTGATATCAACCACAATCAACATACTCATCCATCATCCGTTGTATCTTATCAAATCGGGGCGTGAGAGCACACAAGGTCAATTGATCGCTTTTTTCTTTTTGAATCTGTCCCCTCCTTTTCCTCCCCCATATCAGCGGACAGTTACCTTACACAAAGCTCACGGGTCCTTCCGTGTCAGGAGTGACGATATAGGTAACTGCAGCCAGCAATTCTCGGCTTCCCGACGGGCAGAATAGGGGCGCCACCCAATTGAACATCATGACGACGTGATGCATCCTTACCTTCTTATATAGGCTGCGACTCCGATGCAACGCGGTTTGAGAAGCTAGCTATCATTGGTGGGCAAATTACCCCAGATTATTGCTAGGTCGTAGCGCGGGGAGTAAATGAAAATTTTCCCGTGCGCCATGAATTTCCCGGTGGGGGCACATTGGCCACAGCTAATGCCAAACAAGCTTAGTTGATTGTGGGGTCTCCAGGTTCTATGAACCTTAGGCGCCGGCAATCGACAAGAACAGAACGTGGAAACCTATGCTCCTGGTCACGAAGGCTTCCTCCAGCAGGCGTACTCAACTCGAAGGTGGTTCTTTCATTTCATTGCAGCTGCGGATACGACGTCGCTAGAGCTACATGCATTAAGCGACTGAAACCACGAGGGAGGAAGGACACCGAAAACATGCCTGCATTGGCATATGGCAAGAATGTGACCACTCACCATTGGAAATGCCGCAAGCTACAGTGGATCAAAGCTCTGCACCTGCATGGGGTTGGGGGCTTTCTCCATCCTTTGTTGTCCGTCCGCCATGGCACTGTGAACCAGCGGGGATCCCCATATTTGCTGCGTTTATGGATTGAGCTCTGACACGCAAGGATGTGACTCGAGCTGCTGTCTCAAAAGAAGCTGATCCAATGCTATACTCAACGCTCATGTGAAATTAGCGCCGATTGAGCCTCGTCCATGTACCTAGATGGCGGGACTTGGGTGGTTGCCATGGGGTATTGACGCTAAAATCAGTATCCCCGCTTGAACAACTCCATTCATATAAAGACCTGTTCATCCCGCATCACATATTGTCTTCTTAACATCTCGTGTCTCTGACGAATCTTCCCCATACTGTTCCAGCAGAACGATCGATTGTCTTGTTATCTCTACAGGCTTTCGACGATCACCTCGACCTAGATCAAGGTTGAGTTTACATATATAACAAAAAAGGGGGAATCTTCAAGACACAATGGGTCTGCATTGGAATCCGAAGACCGTATATACATGGTATGTTGCCCCTGTTCTTTCATGATATTCAATTGCTGCAATACGTTTACTTACTATAAATATAGGTATTGCTGTATGATAGCGGCATCATGTATGGTTCTCTATGGTTACGATGCGTCGGTCTATAACTCAGTGCAAGGCTCCGCAAATTGGAAAGCATACTTCAACCATCCCGAAAAGAATGGAAATATTATTGGTTCTATCAATACAGCTTACACCGTCGGTGCCATTCTTGGTGGTTTCTTCCTTGGTGGCCCAATTGCGGATTACGGTGGTAGGAAAGTAGGAATGGTTGTGGGATGTATTCTGGTCATCATTGCTACTTTCTTGCAAGTCTTTGCCCCGAGAGGCAAGATTGCGTGCTTCTTGGTTGGCCGCTGTATCATCGGTTTTGGACAAGGCATTGCCCTGAGTGAGTTTGCAGTCTTTCTTACAATTCGTGATCATTTACTGATTGATGTCTCCAGCTGCTGGACCGACCTACATCGGAGAACTAACACCCGCTTATCTTCGCGGTCAAATTATGGCATGTTGGCAGATGTTCTACTCCGTTGGAGCCTTCATCTGTTTCTGGATTGCCTATGGAACGAATGAACATAAGGAGCGTCTCGGCGATTGGGACTGGAAACTGGTTGTCATTTTCCAGTTACTTGTTCCATGTGTTATTTGCGGACTTGTTTTCACGATTCCTGGTACCCCTCGTTGGTAAGATTTCTCACGAATTTCCTCTATGATGTTCAACTTGTGCTAATAAAATTTGACCGACAGGTACCTGAAGCATGGAAACCAGGTTGAGAAAGCTCGCAACGCCTTGCGCATGACCCGCCAAAGCGAAGAGGAGGTTGACGCCGAGCTGATGTCAATTCAAGAGGCGTTGGAGTACGAGAAAGAGGCCGTGTCTTCTGGTTACTCTGCATTGTGGAAGGATAAATCAGTTCGCAAGCGGTTTTTGATTGCTGCCGTTCTGAATGCCGGTCAGCAGCTTACTGGTCAAGGCAGTTTGAACACTTACTCCTCAAAGGTCTACGAGAAAGTCTTTGATAACTCAAGCACCATCATGCTTATCAACGCATTGAACGCCACGCTGAGTATTCCGTTCACCCTTACCGCCTCCGTTTTCGTCGACCGAGTGGGACGTCGTTTCCTCTTCATCGTGGGCGGTATTGGCATGGCATGCTGCTTAATCGCCGTCGCAACTGTCGAAACACAAACTCCAGATCTAGCAGGCGGCGCAAAGTCTCGTCCCGTTGGTATTGCTATCGTGTTCCTCTTGTTCTTCTTCGTGTTCTTCTACAAGCCATCGTGGGGCGCCACTGTTTGGGTCTGGTCCTCTGAGGTCTTCTCCATGAACGTACGTGCACAGGCCATCGGTATGGCTGGCCAGACTCAGAATGTCGTCAACGCCATTTTGCAACAGTTCTTCCCCACCTTCCTCGACAACTGCGGCTTCTATGCTTTCTATTTCTTCGCAGGCATGAACGTCCTATTGGTGACTTTTGTTATTTTCTGCGTTCCAGAAACGAAAAAGATTCCACTCGAGGAGATTGATGTCATTTTCGGTGGTGAGAACCACGCTACTGCTCATCACTTCGACAAGGAAGATCCAGAAAAGAGCGCTGCTGAGCACTTCGAGAAGGCCGATCACGTTAACGTTGAGAATGTTGATGTCTCTGAGAAGAGATGATTGAGGACGCTATCCTTATTGGGTTTTCTTTGATTTTTGCACCATGTTAATATTCCCCTTGAGTTATTGCATCATGAAAATATGGGTCACGATTCACGCCGTTACAATTTTTTACTTGAGTCACTCATTACCACCCGTAGCCTCTGATGTGGTTCCATGAACACATGCTTTTGTATAGGCATTGTGACCCAGAGTTGTCATTGCCATTATCATTGTCATCAAATACCCCATTGGAAGCTTTCCCTTGACTTAGCTGCTCTCACTCACGGTCAGTTCTGCTACGCGGACCTTTTTTCATGAGACACTGTATGAGGCTCGATCCATTATCCATCAGCTTCTTTATCAGACCCTTGGACTGGGTCCTTTCCCCTGAGTACACTTTTCGCCAGAATTCAGGGGTAACATTGGCTTCCGTGGTATGGACAAATCTACAATGAAATATCAGGATCTCATGGAAATACTATGGCATTGAAATCTCAACGTAAATGAAAGTCATCATATGAATCATGCCTCCTTTAAGATCAGAGGTGCTTCGTATTCTCCTCGCTCGCTTTGATCCATTCCTGCAGTTTGACGGGATCTCTGGCTCTGAACCCAACCTTGAACGGTTTAGGGTCCAAAGTGAGGGCTGTCTTGTTCAGTGAAGCCTCTAATGCATCCAGCACAGGGTCATCAGCGCGGTTTTGAGCAGGCACCATTTGGAACGCGACAATGAGCCTGATGAAAGCCGTATATAGCTCACGATTGGCCAAATGGGATCCTGCACACATGCGGAGCCCTGCACCGAATGCATAGTGAGGAGTTCCGGCAGATTCGCTCTTGTCAAGAAGATATCTCTCGGGATTGAAAATTTCTGGCTTGTCAAAGTGCGTTGGGTCATGGTTTGCGGCCCATGCATTCTATAATGAAAGTCAGCGAGCATGTTCCCCCCTCAAAAATATTGATTCGAAGGCAGCATTTACCATGAAGAATGTGGTACCAGGAGGGATCACGGCTCCATTCCAGGTAATTTCCTTGAGGTTGACTCGAGGAAGGCAGATAGGGATTGTCGAGAAAAATCTGAGTATCTCCTTGACCAAAGCAGTAACATAGGGAACTTTCTCCTCAAAAACACAACGTTCCCATGCATCACCATCTGGATACACTTTGTGGATCTCTTCGTAGGCACGCTTTTGAATCTCTTGGCCCTTTTCGCTTGATAGATAGGCGACTCCCATAATGACGTTGCCAGGAACGGTATCCAGACCACCAGAAACCATTGTCAAGCAAATCGATTTCAGCTCGGCTTCAAACTGTTAGCATGAATACTCGTTGTAGAAGTTGAGGGGATCGTTTATACCTTCATTGAGTTTTGCGGTTGGGTCTTTCAAAATGTTTCCCGTAATACAAGGCTTATCTGTACCAGCGGCAATTCTCTCACGTAGCATATTCAACATTTCCACCAAATATTTGTCCCGTCTATCACGGAACTCACGCGCCTCTGAGTCACGCTTGGGCCATAGTCGAAGGAGCGGGACGTAGTCTTGCCAGTTGTTGCTTGTGCTGCGGAAGTTGCTGACTTTCCTTTCAACGTAGCAGATCTCTTGGAGCAACTCACTAGATATACCACCATCGATTCTAATGCCATAGTTCAGAGTCAAAATGGTATTGAGGGCGTATTTCTGGAAGTATGGGTTCGGATCAATGTCAACCGTCCCACCCTTGCTATCGGTGAACAGCTCTTTGATGCTAGCAGTTGACTCAAGATCGATGATAGGCATATATGACTGGACAGCAGGACGATTGAGAGCAGTAGCAGCGGCCTTGCGACGTTTTTTGCAAGACTCATCCCAAGGGGAAGTCCCAATGGTGAAACCTTGTGAAGTGGAGACAACGCTGTGAAAGGTATAGAGGGTTGGCCTTGAAATCAAAGCGGCCTGATTCTCAATCCATATATGTCTGACACTGTCGAAGGAATTGGCCCACACGACTCTCTGAATTTCGGGCATCAGCTAACATCCAATTGATTGAGCGTGCTGTGATGATTTTAGCTGACTTACCTTGTTTCCCAGACGTGTCTGGAAGACGGGCCCATACTTCTTAGCCATTGCGGCCGCATTCTTGGGGTGCTCATCTCCAAGCTGTAGCAGGTTGCCAAAAACAGGAACTCCTGGCACTTCAGGCAGATTTTTGATTTTTGGAACGTCAGTGTGATTGACGTATTTAATAAATAAGAAGACAAAGATCAGAATAGCGACCACGATCGTGAAATCCTCCATGATGAAGGTTGTGAGTATTGGCGGCCCTATAACAATTGCCTGCCTTTATGTCGAGAAGAGTCTTAGAAAACATATGGCACGGAAAGAGGCCATGATGACGATTTTATATTCAACTTCATCCAGAAAGCACCGTGGCCTATGACTTATAAACCACCGGCGACCGGCCAGCATCCAGTAATCAGCGGGGAAATAGTAAGGCAATGGTGATCG
This sequence comes from Ascosphaera apis ARSEF 7405, assembly GCA_001636715.1. Taxonomy (NCBI): domain Eukaryota; kingdom Fungi; phylum Ascomycota; class Eurotiomycetes; order Onygenales; family Ascosphaeraceae; genus Ascosphaera; species Ascosphaera apis. The sequence continues at coordinate 32,678 of AZGZ01000010.1, read as the reverse complement.
ACATTGTCTGATCAGCTCAACCGAAAATAGGCGTCACATCGTGCTTTAATTCCGCACTCTTGAGCTTCTGCAACGGACTGTTGTTGAGTAACTAGGGTGGTACGTAGGACGTACATGAGCACAGCAGGGTGACATACTTTGCTCTGGAAGCAATGCCAGGGACTCATAAATGCTGGCTCGCCTGTACAAACAATTATAGTCCGTCTTGAATATCAGAATGTCATTGTGAAGCCGCTTCGATTGAGGCATCAAGGGCCGTCATATCACTCAAAGTCTGAGCACAACCTCAGAAGTCGCGGTCATGTCACTTCTCCACAAAGCCCTGAGAGAACTTCGACCTTAAGCGTTTGACATGACGGGTAGTGGAGTTGCTTGGACGGGAACTGTCCCTGCCCCGCATTGCGCCTCAGAGGTGCTGTGGACACCTTCTGCAGCTGTTTGAACGACGAGATGGCACATAGACCTCGACAATTGTAGAACCATAGAGCTTCAAGGGCTTTGACGGCTACAGTAGTGCTCACGAAAAATGGCCATTGCATTGGCCTGGACGGTGAAGAGCACAAAATAGCATGAAGAAGCGCTAGAGACCAGAACGACCCGTGGCGCATAGCTCATTGAGTACCACTAATGGCATAGTGACTATACCTAGCTGGGCTCGAGCAACATGGTGCGGTAGTGAGCATGTATCAAGCGTGGCCCGGAATCAATTCCGTCCATGATATCAAGAATGAAACAAATCAACTGATCGAGGCGACTGATCTGGAGAAGCACTCAAATGACTCGTATGATCCGACTAAAGGGCTGCATCATCTTACTGTACGGTGTAAACCCTTAGCCGAAGATGCCCATTTGAGGTGATTTTTGTGCAGCCGTCGGCTGTGAAACTGGATGACGGAAACCCTGCCGTCCAGCTGTTTCTCACACTTCGGTCAGTATGGCCATCATGATGATAAAGATGTCTACTGCTCTTCCGACTCTACCAACGAATGAATGGCGTCTGCTCCATATATTGGTGGAAGTTTGCTGTCCACAGATATAGTCCGTACATACAACGTAGTTGAATGAGGGGGACGCAAGTATCATCAGCTTCTAGACGTTTGATCGGCTTTGTCATGCAATGCGATGCTATAAAGCGAAGAGGGGTTTGAAGAGGGGTTGGCATTGAGCTATCGTAGATCGAGGTCTCGACAATGTCCAAAGTGCGAACTGTAGTCGACTCCCGGCCATTTGTTCACGTCGCTCTTCTCCTACTGTTTCGTTCTCGGAAATTGATGAGAATTTTTGAGACGAAAGGTCATATTCTGATGCTTTTCATCATGTCTGTTTCCTAACAATGGCCGGCCGCTTCTATAAAACCCCAATCCCAAGCCGACACCGTTCAGGAGGTCCAGCCACTTCGTTCTGAAATCGCGAATCGCCAGTGGAGCCATCGAACGTGACCATTGAACAATTCTTGAACATTGAGAGATGAAACGCTCATTAATGCGCTAGAACGACCAAATATGAAAATAGGTGGTCTTGAAGGAGGGACACGTTAAACACAATTTGATCATCCATAAGATGCGTTGAGATTCTAGCAAAAATCACGACCGACTGCCCAGTGTAGGGGCGCATAAGCACCTGATGACAGAATTGTGCAAACAATTCGCATACATTCAGTGCCGTGCCTTTCTACAATTGTGCTTCTTAGTTTGGAAGGACCTCGAAAGCAGATCACCGTGCACTGATGTAGGATTTCCCCGAAATCCGTGACAGCTGCGGGCAACCATTTTGACAGGCCACAACGGTGTTTGAAACGAGCACATGCACGAGTTTGGCTATGGTGCTAGTGGAAAAGGACAAGGTCAAAAAGGCGACCTGATCTCTCCATGGTGCGTACCTATCCACTTGCCCTGAATTCCATGACGAGAGACGAGTGCAGCCATGAATAATGAGTCCGACACGAAGCCCGTAGACAAAAGTAAATGATACACTGTCATTGCCAGGTATATTCAGCCGGGCAAGGCAAAGCCTGATAGGCAAAAAAAAAAAAAAAAAAAACAAGGAATAACGGCCAGAAGCAACCAGCACCAATTAGAAAAGTCAATCGGCTGCGATCCGAAGATGAGCCCACACTGATAATTTTGGCATCAATATGGTATCATTAGTACGGACGAGCACCAGGAACAGCGACGACAGAGATGGCGAGTGAAGTCCAGACCGAGTGCGCAAGGCATTGGTACGCGTGGCAGCGATGGTGATCCCCGTTATCGTTTCTTTTTCCCGTTATGCCTTTTCATCCACTCCTAGGGCTAGAGCTAGAGCAGAAAGATAGCTCGAAGGCGTTCCGGTCCACGGCTGGAGGAGAAGAGAGCCTCGCCTCAGCAAAGTCATGCATCCAGCCAAAGCAGTATCCACCAGATCGCGACGAGATCAGGCCATGCCAATGGCATCCGGAGCAGTAATTACCAGTATCTGTAGCATCCTTAGCCTTAGCCATAGCCTCAGCATCAGCGACAGCGACAGCGACAGCGACAACAGTGCCCGAAGTCGATGTACCGTGCTAATGATAGTGACAATAATTATGTCCCTTGCTTGTGGTGGCCGGCGTCTCGTATCTCGTACAGAAACGAGTCATCCATGACTTTGCAGAATCAACCACCAACATCATCATCATTATTATTTTCTTCATCATTGAAAGTTGCCATCTGAATCCCCGAGCAGTCGCGGCATCTTCATGTGCTGCAGCACTCCATCAGACGTTGTATCCGGTGCACTGCGACCATTATCGTTGTCGCCATCATCCTCTCCATCTCCATCCTCGTTCTTATAGCCATATCCCTTGGCTTTTCTTGCATTGGATTTCAGTCCAGAAGTCTGGATTTTTTTTATCAAAATCTGCAGACTCCTTCATTGCTCTCGTCTGCTTTAAGGGGGTGTCCAAGGGTCCAGGGTTCAAGGTCAAGGATTCCAGGATCATTTCACCTTGTCGCGCAGTTTGAAGACACAGCACAAGCACTGAGCAGGCAGGGCTGTCAAGGCAAGATACACATACAATCAATCCAAGCATCCTTCATCACACAGCGACAAGGCAACACGGTCAGAAAAGATAGAAAGGGAGACAGAGAGACTGGAGATCATCTCGTCTCGGTATTTTCCGTTCAGCTCCTGTGGCTTATCATCATTTATCACCATCATAAGTCCGTTCGTTCGTTCATTTCGTTTGATTGCAGCTCCAACTCTCGTTTTCTTCAGTCTGCATACATACAAATCCGCAATCGCTGCCTCTTACAATCATCATCGCTTGTCGCTGCTGTTGCTGTTGCTACTGCTAGGTGGTAGAGGTGACTGTATCGGCTCTCGCTCTCCATACTAGACAAGACCTGAAAGAACTCGATTCATGGTAGCAGGAGACGAGAAAGGCTCGCCGAGTCAATATTATTCTCTTATTTGCCGAACAGCCAGAAAGCAGAAGCAAAAAAATTCAATCCAGTCCATCTTGCTCCAAGCAGCAAATTCCGCCCATATTTCATACGACAGGGTGTGCTGCAATCATCTCAAGTGACCAAGAGGAGTCAGAAGAGACACATCACGCATCATCGTGCTAAAGGTTGCTGCTGTACGTCCTCGGGTCGTTTCACGACTCCAAAAAGGCGCTCTCGCTGGACCTTCATCAACTCACTTCCTCTACGTGCCTTCCTGCCTATTCCTCGCCACTCGCTTCCCACCCTCTTCCAATTACTGCACACGGTCCTGGAGCTTCTTTTGCTTCCCTTCAACTCAATTAGACTGTGAGATGGCTACTAGTGCTCTCTTACCTGTTGCTCAGCCTATGTCGTCGCCGAACAACTTATCACCAGATCCTCAGGAATTTGGCTTCGAGTTTCCTCCTCCCCTGCAGGACTTCGATGCACCAACCCGCCAGAATAGTCGCCCCGATAGCATTGGAGACTCCAGCTGTCGTACAAGACGTCCCAGATCGCTCATGTTCTTCTTGTCACCGTCAAAGAGCAAGGCCCGCTTGCGACAGGGCAATGGAGATGAGAAGCGTATCAATTCAGCTCTTAATCTGAGCACGAATGTGAATGACGATAACAAAACAACCGGAAACGGAAATGCTTCTGAAAGTGGAAATGGGAATGGGAACGGCAACGGTAACGGCAGTAGGCTTGCACAGACGGAAATTCCAGAACGAAGACGATCTGCTATCACACCTGGAGAGCTACAACGAGAATGCAAGAAGAAAGGCGATAATGTCAATACTGTGTTCAGCCAGCCACATACGTCACTACATGCCCCCGCGATGCCTATAGACAGTGAACTAAAGCCCTCAAAAATACCGAAATCAAAGCTGAAGAACAGAGCGTCTGTCATCAACAGCCTGAGGAAGTTGTTCAGACCGTCAAAGGCCGGAGAAAAGTCGAAAGTGAAGGGAACACAGTATACACCTGCAGAGACACCAGTCACAGCCACAAAACAAATCAGTACAAGTAGAGAGCCGGGACAGGATCTAGATCGCATGAACGAGTACTTCACAGATGATTTGGCCCAATTTCGCTCTGCTCTTGATTCTCCTCCGCATACTCAAGAAGCTAGAAGGGAGTGCTCTTCTGCCGCGAGACAAAATCAAGTCAGTTCTGTGGGGATTGATGAAGTGCTGCAGCCAGCATCGGCAAAGCCATTGGCACGGGGGGTTGTTCTCCCCCCGGCACTTCAGGGAGTCCCGTCAAACGATAAAGAAGATGACTCGAGTCACCTTGCACCACCAAATGCTCAAACAAAACGATCGTCGAATTTTCGGTCTAGCCCCTTTCGCAGCCTCCTTCGTCTATCACAGCATACCGCTGGTTCCACAACCAGCTTGATCACGGACAGGAGGAAAGAAACCTATGTCAAGATAAATCTTACGCCTACCAATCTCGCGTTACTTGCGAAAGAGTGGGAAGCCATTGATCAAGCTGAAAAGGAGAAGAAGGGAGAAAAAACCCCGGAAGACGAAGCACGGAAGAAGAAAGAGGAGCTCTGGCAGGCTATTGCTGCTGCTGAAGGTGATGACTCGGCAGCCCAAAAGGCACTGGCTGCGCGTGCTGCACGCAGAGAACGTGTCCAACGGCATGTTGGCAAGTGGCTCGAGGGAATCATCGATGATGAAGAGGCAGTCAACGAGCCACAAAAATCTCCCGCTCCGTCCATCGTACGGCCTTTCTCGTCCTGAATTATGATCCCCTCTTTTCTTTTCTTTCTCTCTTTCTTCAACTCGATTCCCCATTATCTTCTTTTTTCCGAGCTCTCTAGTTTCACATCCTCTGCTCTACTTGTTCGATTGCATAATTCCCCATTTGCTGGAGTCAGGTTAGGTTGGGTTCACCTTGTCCTTTCTTTTTCTTGTTTGGTTCTTCTTTGCTTCTGCAAATTCAACTCAGTACATTCTCACAGGCATACTTGCTCATAATGACAGTCTACACAATCTAGTCTAGTCCACCTCCCGTGAATAACTTTCTTTTGCATCAAGTGCCTGTTGATTTTCGCTCGCTCTTTCTACTTGCTGGAATTGTTACTGCAGCTTCTTGAAAGAGGCTCTTCGCATGTTTTCCCATTCCATATTCGCATACTTTACTCGCATTAATGAGCGTCTTTCCTCTCTCCCCCTTGCTTTCCTGTATATATTTACACACTAATCAATACCGAGCAAAGCATTGAAGAAGTCTAACGGAAGGTCCACTCTGTATGTCTCGTCAATCAAAAGTTCGTCAGCCGTTATCTGGCTCATCATGATAGTAAATCGCATATATGGATTCCTTCACGCTTTCTCCAGGGTTCATCGGTTGTCTCATCTTCAACCTTCCTCTCACCACCCATTGCTTTGTTAGTCATTTCGGAGTGAGAGAGTGTCTCGGCCGTCTCTTTATCTTCAATCAAATCTACATAGCTCCGTGGTAGCCACAGAGGTTCTGCAATTATAGCCTGAGCAGTATCCGATTGCTGTGGAGCTTGGCCTGAGAAGGGATGCCGAAGGTCTGGCGTTGTACTCCTGAGTTGTTGCCGGTGCTGTGCATTGACATCAGGAATGGTAAGATCATAGATTGAGGGCACCTGAGAGCCATCACCGAAGCATTTTGACATCTGCAGAAGACTGAGAGCGGTGATACGCTCCTCGAGATACCTGATATGCTCAATTCCAGCCTGAGAAACGGGTTTGGAATTCCTGCTTAGCATATTTTTTCACGTAGGGGAGAAAAAGGGGCTGATAGCACAGTCAGCACAGGTCTCTTTCTTACCTGAAGTATAGCAGACTTATGCATGCCCTTCTCAGCACCACGACATGTCGGAACCATATCCTTCAAAACATCAAATTGGGCATTCATCTTGTCACGTCGTCGACGCTCGATCACGCTGTGAGCTGTTTTTCGAGACTGTTTGCGAGGTTTGTGATTATTGCGCTTTGGCTTTGCTTTGGGTTTGGGAGTTGGCAAGGCCTCAAAGGAAGAATGTGCATGAGGTATATGGGCATTCAGACTGCCATCTGCGCGCTGGAATGCCCTCAGAGCATCTTGCTGGGGATCTTTGTCCTTGGGAAGGATATCCGGTGATATAGGGGATGGAGGAGTGAGATATTCAACCTGGCCATTGCACGACATCGATGCAGCTTTGGTATACCACGATGGTGATAGCAATGATGAAGAAATCAAACAAGTGTTTTGTACGTTCATACTGTATTTCGAGTATGCCTTATGGGTCAATTGGTCTTGAGTATATGATTATTATCGTCTACAATCAATTCAGATACCATCTGTCTTGATCTTTATATATACCTTGATCAAGGAAGCCATGCCCTCCACACAAGGGTGACACATTACGACAGCAGACATGCACTTCCTTGACCGACGTGATGCCTCTGTGTCACTAGCAGACTCACCCCCTCTTGAAGTCGACCCGTCGTGTACGGTGTCGTGTGCTTGTGATGTGGATAACTGGCTGGAGTGAGTACGCTATGCTGAATGCCATTCTCACCGTGCTGCACTTTCATTATACAAACTTGCAAGTATACGCTTCTCCGAGGGCGTGCGAGTGCTTCAAAGGGTGATTGGCTGCTGCATCAACAGTGCTTTAGTAGATTGGGGGGTGATCGGCGTGAAGGATGCGCCCTAAGGAAGTAAGCTCATATAAAGAAGGTTGATGACGGACCCTTTAGTAAGGCGGCAAGCTGCAAGTCAAGAGTAAGAATGCCACCTCGTGCGGTCATGATGAATCCAGGATGAAGACAAGGGAGAGAGAGATGATACATTGCTCTCTCATGTTTGGCTTGAACGTGAGAGCTTCATGACTGTTTTAGAGATAGCCTAGATATGCGAACAAGATGGAGGAAAAAGGTGCAAGCAAGATGACAAGAGGACTGCAAGGAGGGGTCGTTTGATGGTAAGAAAAGAACATGCATTACCCGTCCCACGCATGGACTTGCTGGAGGAAGAAAGCTGATGATGAACGATGATGTGCCTGAAATGATGAGGAAGCAAAGCAGAATAAGAATGAGAAGCAGCTATTGATATTGGAACGAAGGACAGAGGAAAAGAAACACCCTGAAAAAAAGATATTGATGTGGCGAGCCGGACCAAAAAGGGGTAGAATGATAGAATGTTGCGCTGCCATCAACAGGGATTGATCAATGGTCCCCGTTTTCCGTGACCCACACCCCTCAGCTCGTCATAGGTTTGTGACGATTTTATGCAGCCAGAGATCCAAAAAAAAAGAAAAGATGACTGCTACTTGAAAGCGTTATGAAAGCACCGGCTGCAATCAATAGACCTTCTTCTTCTCATCGACAGAGAGCTGGCCGGGACCCATATTGACGAGGAGCAAGAGACCACCAACAATAGAAAGGATCTGGAAGAAATCGTACTTGGCAAAGTCCTTGTGCGGGTGCTTGGCATGGAGCTGCAGAAAACAAACAATGATCAGCAGGCATGTCTTTAAAAGACAAGACAAGACAGGATTAGAAGATGATGCGCAGTAACTTACCGTCCACCAATTATTCACGAACAAGTTGAAGACGCTGAGAATAACGACCAACATGATAGCGCTGAACTTAGCCTTGAACCCAACCACAACCATGACGCAGGCAATGAAACCGAAGAAGCTAACTGCGACTCTCCAGAAGCTCCAGTCCCCAGCGAAGATGAAGCCAGCGAACAAAAAGATCAAGAGCACACGTCCGGCGAACTGGATATACATCTTGCGATCCTTCTCATCCAACTGAGGCAATCCAGCGGGGACGAACCGCTTGCGGACCCAGGAATCCGAGAGGACCATGAGCAAGCCACCAATGACGGAGAGATTGCGCAGGAAGAAATTCAAGTCGAAGATAAGACCGTAGCCGAGAGCCTGAGAAACGACGACACCGAGAAGACCGGCAACAGCTTTCTCGGAGTGCTTGCGGGCGATAACCAGAACGGAACAGGTGAACATGACGATGACATTGGCGATGAGGAAGAAGTGGGAGATGCCCCAGGGGACTGTGAGGTTCACATGTCAGGACAAGAAATTGTAATGAGAAGATCTGGCTGTGGGAAAAATAGCAAACTTACTGCCCCGGTAATCGCTCAGATAGAGTAATTGATCACTCCATTGTGTGATAATTCGTAGCGCATCCTCGATGAAAGTGACGACGATCAAGAAACGACCGACAGCGGGGAGATAACTGTGTAGCTCATTCAGTCAGTCAGTCAGTCAGTCAGCCCGCCAGTCAATCAGTCAGACAAAATGCGGCAGTTTCAGATAGACTCACGGCTTAATGGGATCAGCGACAGTATCCAAAATATCCTCGAGCTTGCTGGTGTGCTCGCGAATGGTATCCAACGGGCTAGGATCGCTTGTTGCGCCAGGATAAGCACTGCCCGCACCGCCGAAGTGGTTTGGGCCAGAAGGGCCAAGGTTGTAGCCCGCAGTGCCGCGTATTTGGTATGCCATATCCAATGAGAGAACGAACGTAGATGGGATGAAAAGAGGAGATGTGAGATGGAGATGGAGATGTAAAAGAGGTGACAGAGGGAAAACGAAGAAAAGAGAGAGTGTGTAGGAGTTGGAAGGTTAAGGGTCAAGGGTCAAGGAACAGAGAGAGAGAGTTGGCGGAGGAATCGTGGACACTGATGAAGATGTTTGAAGTTGAAGAAGCGCAACAACAACGAATAGATAGAAGCAAAAAGAGGATCACGAATCACGATTTGATCGCTTTCTTCCGGAACGCCTCACGGCTTCTCGAAATAAACTAGCTTAGCTGAGCTGAAGGGTGTGAAGGGGTGAAGGGGGGACTCTTCTCTGGCTGCACTGACGGCGGC
>AZGZ01000010.1:11306-23267 GCA_001636715.1 Ascosphaera apis ARSEF 7405 | reverse complement strand
GCACTGATGGTGGATATTGTATGTATCCAGTATGTATGTATCGGTATATTCTCTGGGAGGAGATATAGAAGCAGCAGAAACAGAGTCAGATCAACCCTTACTGTACGGTTAGGCTTTTGCCCTTGAGTTATGAATGGTTGAAGATGAGGATGACGGGTCAGAGTAGAGTATGGTTGCAAGTTAATTGCCTCTGTGATGGCGAGAATTGAATTCTAATGAAGTGATTCTGGTGTGCACCACTTGTTGATAATGATGATGATGATTGCTGCTTGAGAATATCACGGATAAAACCCCCCGCTGCATTGATTACTGTAATTGATGACATTTCTGGCATTTCTGGCATTTCTGGACACTTGTTATTTACTGGGAACTTAACTTAACTGGGGACAGAGAGAGTAGGGGGGACGAGGGGGGTTCCTGGGTTGGAATACGTGCGAAGGGATATACATAAACAATCATAATAACAATAATCATCATCATCTGGACATTAAACTGGAAGCAAAGGAAAGGAAGAGATATACTCAATCAACTGGTGCTGACAATCTCCTTTTGCGTTGGGTTAATAGCCATCATGAAGCTCTTTTCTGTTCACAAGTTTCGTGGAATAGAGACATGGATAATATAGAATTTCTTAAGCATGGAGCATATTAGACAGAATAAAGAAGGAATTGATGAAGATATAGTCGATACATATAAATTAGAAAGAAGAAGAAATAAAGAATAAATAAAGCGAGAATATCGAAGCACAGAGTCGTACATGAAAAGAAAAACAGAAAAATCAAATATGAGAATCAAACATCAAGCAATTCGTTTATATGTGTATTGTGTATTTGAAGGGGATAGGGGACATGAAAAAAGCAGCAGGTGGCAATCTGGTCACCCCTTTTCTTTTTTTTTCAATGGGGAGATCAGAGGTGTCTCGACCACCATGAGATAGATGATTTGTGATGGGTTGAAATCCGAGACCGCATAACCAGCTAACCAGCCGAAGAGGAATATGAGTCCAGGTCATGAAGGATTTGATAGGAAGGAGGTAAAGTAGATGGAAAAAAACAGAGAGAGGGAATTGAGGAGTATAAAATCGAAAGCGGGAGGAGAAAAAGATAAAGCTAGTTCATCCCCCCCTTCTTCACGCAACCCAATCAGAATCCAACGGGTGCGAGCCAACATCACCGTACACCGTAGAGAAATCAGGAATGCCACCAACGTGCTTGACAGCCGCGCTCTTCTTCTGAGAAGCAACCTGCGTAGGCTTGACAACGTGTGGCTTCACGACTGCAGGCGCAGCAGTTGCAGGGGCAGGCAAAGGTGCAACATCAGTCGCGCTACCAGCAACGCTCGCACTCTCACTTGTGCTAGTGCTCGCCTTGTTGCCATTGCCGTTGCTGTTATTGTTGGTTGTGCCAGCGGCCTTCTTCTTGCCGCCGCCGACGAAAGTCCACTCGTCATCGTCTTGCTTGTTCATGATGATACGCATCTGCTCTTCTTCAGAAGGAAACTCGGCGGCGCTATCGAATGTATCCAACAGAGTAGGCGCAGCCTGAGTCGCAGGGGATTCAGAAGAAGGGGAAGAAGAAGGCGCAGAAGCAGTCGCAGGCTTGCCCTTAGTCCAGACATTCACGCCGGGAGCCTTAGCAGGCAAACCCTTCTTCGCAGCCTCCTGTCTCTCGGCTTCTCTCGCAAGATGCATCTGCTTCTCCATCAACGCGCGACGCTGCTTCTCAGCCTCTTCGGCCAGCTCGCGGTTCGCCGCATTCTTCAACCGTCTCTGGCGCTGCTTCTTGGTCTCTGCTGGCTCGAATTTGGCGTTGTTGCCGCCCTTCTTCTTCTTGTTCTGCTTCTCCTCGAAGTCACCGGTGAGTCTGATGACAGATGGTCCAGGCGCAGGAGCCTCGAGCATGTCAGAGATTGCGGAGGTAGCTGTGGCAGTAGGTGTAGGGGTGCTCTTCTTATTGGCAGTCTGCTCGGACTTCTTGTCAGTCTTCTTGGCCTTCTTGCCCTCCTGCTTCTTGTTGTTGTTGTTGGTAGCAAGCGCAGTGCCCTCTCTGGCAGCGGACAACTGGCGTGCAAGCTCCCTGTTGCTGATCTCCTCCTCAGCATCAGGCGCATCCTCCTCGGTGGTCTTCTTCTCCTCCTTCACGGCAACAGCAGCGGAGGCAGGCTTGCCATCCTGCTTCTCCTGCTGCTTCTCTTGCTGCTTCTTCGCCTTGCTCTTCTTCTTCGTACGAACTTCTGCGACTCGATTGTTATGCGGCTTCTCGGCAGCTGGCTTTGCAGTGGCGGAACTCTTGGGTTTCGAATTCAAGTCCTTTGTGTAGTACCAGGCGAGAGCGCCGGCAACGGCCAGCAGCACCGCCCAGGAGAAGTAAGGGTCCATGGCGGACGGATTAGGGCGGTTGGATGAAGGAATGGTGAAGGATGAAGTCCGGAGGGACGCTGGCTTTTCTGAAGGTTGATGGAGCAAAGAATCGGACAGCTAGAAGGCGGGCGGAAAGAGAATCTGTTAGATGAATGGCGGCCTTTAAGAGAGCAGCGAAACGAGGCAGGAGTGGAGGAAGTTATGGGAAGAGGTGGAGCGAACGAGGGGAGACAGGTCCAAGTCAGGTCAGGCCAGGTCAATCAAGCAGAAATGCTGCATATAGAGCGCACGACAGACATGCAATGAGAACGGTTCCTTTTCTGTTGCTTCTGCTTCTGTGCGCAAAAAACCGTCTTGTCAAGATGCGAAGCGCACTGACTGTTCAATCCTCTGAATATAGCCAGTGCTGGCCTTTTGCCTTGACTCGTCCACCACGAGATCGTAGATATAGGGAAAGTTGTGACTGGGGGATGAATGCAGGGGCGACGGCTGCATACAAGGTAGGGGACTAGAGGGGACTGCTCGACTTACGCTTTTCGATGCTGGTGCTAATGACCGAGATAAAGCCACGCAGGGAGAAGGAGGGGGGAAGAAGGTAGCTGATGAAGAAAGTCAGTCAACCTGATATGGTCAGTGCAAGTTGACTGAGTTGAACAAGTAAATGAATTCACAGATCAACAGGGTTGACAGGTAAAGGAAGAAGACACGCTACATAGATGGAGAGATATGCGCATACGAGAAGCCACGTGCACCACTTTTGTGTAGGTAGGTAGGTAAGTAAGTAGATGTTATTACCTGTTACCTGGCTCTACCGACGCTATAGGCTATGTACAGGCTATGTACAGGCTATGTACGGGCTTAGTTAGGCTTGGTTAAGCTTGGTCGGGCTTGGATTGAGGCGAGGTTCGGGGTCGGTGGTTCGACAGTTCGGCGTTTCTAGGGCGCCTTTAGGGCTCCTTCAGGGCTTCTACAGGGTTTCTCCAGGGCTCCCCCTTCCCCGCAGAACAATCCGCCGCCGCCACCAGCACTCTCTCCCCACCCATAACCGCTATTACAACGCCGCACATCCACCATCCCCCTCTTCTCGACTAGACTGAGAGAACTAAAGTCTAATATATGCTGTCATATATCCGTACTGTAAATTAATAGTTCACCATAGTCAAGGAAGAGTAGATTGAAAGGAAGATTCTTTTTCCTCCATCCCATCATCTCACGGCCGGAGCTGGCATGATTGGTGACTTCAGCTGGCCACCAGGTATCCATTTCCATAATCTCGTACCGTTCATATCGTTCCTGGCCCCACGTCTGCCTCATTGCTTGCGTGCTGCCCCCCGCCTAGGTATCTATTCCAATCTCATGTACGGAGTATCCACCTAATCTATCCATGATCTGTCGGAGCTGTCCGCGCTTGCGCTATCTTGATGTATGGACGTATGTAGCTAAGGTATACGGTTCACGCTTAATGACCTCATCGAGTCCAAGCAACGTAGGATCAAAAGACGAGACAAGAACTGGTAGAAGGCAAGGCAAAGGCAAGACAGGGCAAGGCAAAGACGACACGATTCATCTTGTTTGGAACGCGTTGACCTCTTAACCGTGATTTCGAATCTTCGGGTGCTTCATTTGCACGAAGAGGAAGGAGAAAAAAAAAGCCTTCGAAGAAACGCTCTACGCTCTTCAAGAAGACATTTAAATTCAAGCTCATCTCCCTCGTTTGGTCATCTTTTATTTCCTTGTCATCCTCATCCTCATCCATTCTCATTTTCATCGTCAGGCGTATATCGTACCTGTACCTGCATACCCCCTCATTTACCCCTCCGTCGTCCTTAAACGAAAATCCTGCGAAAAATGGCCCCTAACAAGCTTATCATCGATACCGATCCTGTAAGCTTTTGAGCACCTTCTCTTTGTCGTTGAAGACAGGCCAGAGATGAAATTCAGCGTTGCTAATTCTTTTTTTTCCAGGGTATTGATGACGCTCTTGCTTTGCTCCTAGCTCTCTCTGCTAAGGAGGAGGAGGCAGAGGTCAAGTTGATTTCCTGCGTCAATGGAAATATTCCCGTCAGACAGTGAGTTTGTTTCTCGACATATTCTTCCTGTATCTCAGTCAGCTAATCATGTTTTGTGAAGGGCCCTCGAGAATGCGGTCTCCATGTTCCACATCATCGACCGTGAGCTAGAATGGCGCCGTAAGAACAATTTGCCTGAGGGTTTCGAGGCCTTGAAGAAGTGCAAGCCTGTCTTGGCCGTTGGTGCTGATGGTCCTTTCTTGACGGAGGATACTGTCATTGCTGACTATTTCCGTGCGTTGGTTCCTTTTCTTTCGTCGCATTTGGACGTAATTTGCTCAAATGATCATGGTCATGCTAACGGTTTCTGTCTTTTGATTAGACGGCGTTGACGGTCTTGGTAATGTCCACAGCTCGGTATGTTTGAAATAGCTTGCTCCTCCCCCAATTGAACGCATCTCCATGACCATCCTCATACTGATATTCTTGCTAGCACCCACATTTGAACCCCACAGAAGCTTGGGAGCATGCCTTCCACGCCCCCTGGGCCACTGAGGATGGTGCTGCAGCCACCCAGGGCAAGGCCGCTGAGGATTTCGACAAGCACTACCACCTCTTCACGCCATCCAAGGACCCTTCTTACAAGGAGATCCTCCGTGTTCTCCGTGACAACGAGCCTAACACCATCACCATTGTCGCCCTCGGACCCCTGACCAACCTTGCCCTTGCAGCCCGCGAGGACCCCGAGACCTTCGTCAAGGCCAAGGAGATCGCTATCATGGGCGGTGCCATCGACTGGCCCGGAAACGTCACTGCCGTCGCCGAGTTCAACGTCTTCGCCGACCCCTTCGCATCTGCAGTCGTGTACGCATTCACTTCTCCCGACCCAACCTCGACCTTCCCCCCCAAGGCCGCCGAGCTCGGGTTCCGTCCGCCATCCACCTCTGAGCGCATCAAGGTCAAGTTGTTCCCACTCGACGTGACGACGCGCCACAGACTCAGCCGTGGCCTCTTCAATTCCAAGACGACCGATCTTGTCGCGAAGGGTTCCCCGCTCGCTGAGTGGTTGTCCCCTATGGTTGGACATACATTGGCTTTGATGGATAACACCTCGACCGTGCACAAGGGCGACGATAAGACGTCGATGTCTCTCCACGACCCCCTGACTGCGTGGTACGCCGTCACTGCAACCAATCCGGCATGGAAGGTCTCTGAAAAGAGCCCGATGGATCTCCGTATCGAGACACTTGGACAGTGGGCGAAGGGAGCGTGCGTCTATGATCGCCGCACAAGACAGATGATTGAGGAGGAGAGCGAGACCGATGGTGTCGATAAGGCCGAGAAGGCAGCGAAGAAGGGATCAGACCATGGCAATTGGTTGAATCCCAAGAAGGGTAACAGAATCAATGTCATCACGGGCACTCCTGGCGAGGATATCTTTGCTGGAGAGCTTTTGGACCGGATTCTGGCGTAAAGAGACCCCAAAAAATCCCAAACAAAAGTCCTGCTTTAATCGAAAGACTAATAAACCCTTTTTTTTTTTGGCTTATACTGGAATGACAGGCAGCCGGCTTAATGATAATAGTGACGGATAGATAATGGTATATCTTTTTCCCTCTTTTGTCCTTCTTTCTGAGCATCCTTTGAATCCAATGTCTATGATTGTGTCTTTGTCGTATCGTATATCATCCACGACGATCTGCGTACATCCATCCATATATGTATTTGGTGTGGACTGTTGAGTCGTAGAAATTGCGATGAGGCATTCAGAATGAGTGAGGGAGCAAGTATCACAGCATCATATCTTTCATATCTTCAGAATAGCAGCTTCTTACCCTGCATCCTCCATAGTTCGGTCATTCCCGGCTGCTTAAAGATATGTTAATTCCAATTTAAAGGAATATATCGTAGATAGTAATTAAAGTAAGCCTTATCCGTATGACGTCTTCCTTTTATACCGGATGAACTCTATGGATCTATTGCATCGATCATCAGAAAATATCACAACCAACAAGGCTCCATTCCATCACTGGATATCACTAGTCATAGACCATAGACCTACCATAGACACAGTCAAGCACCCGTCGACTTCTGTATCCCTCACGTCGCACAGACAGACAGACAGACAGACCATATAGTCACAAGATGGGCAGCTCAAGGAGAATCGCTAAGGTGCGTTCAAAAGTCTCACGCTTCCCCCTCTCTGCTGAAGAAGAGCTTCCCCCACGCTGACATTTATTCTCAAACCCCGCGCGCACGTCCTATTTCGCATACTCTGCCCGGATGGTCTGTGAATATACCCAGCTTGAGACTGTTAATATGACAAGCTTGTGGTTCGCTTCCGACGGTGCATTGTCTGCGAAAAATAAAAAAGGACGGGCCGTTTCTCCCATTTGATGTATCTTCAATCAGGAGCTCAATGAATTAATCGCAAACCCTCCGGCCGGCTGTGTCGTTGAGGTCGAGGACGAGTCGAATCTATATAAATGGAAGGTCTTGATGGATGGCCCTGAAGGGTCGCCTTACGAAGTGAGTCCGGACTGAAAACACAACTTTTTAGTCAGATTTAACACCTTTCGATCGTGTTGCCATGCATCACTCGACTCAAACGCTGACTGATAACTCTCTGGGGCCAGGGCCACACTTTCACAATCGATCTCTCTCTGCCTATCGACTACCCTTTCAAACCCCCAACTCTCTCCTTCGCTACACGCATCTACCACCCTAATGTCACAAATGACGACAAGGGAAGCATGTGTCTCGGCATGCTCAAGTCAGATCAATGGAAGCCTTCGAGCAAGATCGCTGCTGTGCTAGAGTTTGCCAGACAATTGCTCAGTGAGCCTATGCCAGACGATGCTGTTGAGGGCAGGATTGCCGAGCAGTACAATACAGATAGAGCAGCGTTCAACAAAGCTGCTAAAGAGGCGGCGGATAAATGGGCCAAATGAGGGGTCTTTTGACTACTGTGTCTATCTTGATTCATTCCTCTTATTCGCCATTTTCTGAGATGCTGCTATTTGAAATACCGTTTGAATAGGGAGGGGATTTGCTACAGGCTTGATATTTCGTCACTTACCAGATATCCGGGCTTTATACAGAGCGTCGTGCTGGTTGATGATGGGGAAAAAGAGGGAATGATTTACCAGCATAAGGGAAACAATTTCAGTTAAAAACATGAAGTTTTGTTTCGCTCGGTTATATGATTGAAGTACATTAAAATACATACAATTTACAATCGCAAAGATATGATAATTACAGAATCCAAATGGCCGGGTGAATATCCAAACAGAGCGGGAATATTTGACATCTCATGCAGTGACAAACCCCGGCAAATAGTGGCGAGGACGATGCTCGAGAAACGAAAGAAAAAGAAAGCATGCAGATGCAGAACCCCAAAAAGAATGTAAAACGCCACAGTCATTGCGCCCTTGCCCCCGTTGTAACCCCTGAAAGTACGCATAGGAAACATACGTATGCAAAGCGGACATGATCATTCCCTCAATGATTTCTCTGTCAAGGGCAAAAGACTCCTTCGAGGACTTCCCTTAGGACTCTCCTTTGGTGTAATATATATAGTCTCAACACCGCTGCCTCTGCTTCCTCTTCGACTCTCACTCTCCTCTGAGTTCTCGAAAATATCCATATCGGCCTCCTTTCTCCACGTGGCAGCAACTCTCTCACACCACGCAGTTGCGGCGCCAAAGTAAGGTTCAACGTGAATACTCCACAAATTGCACACGAAAAGCAGGATCGCTGCAAAGAGGGGAATGATGAAGACAAACGCAAGAGCGTTAGGTTGCGGTATGATATTCAGATCGGGTGTAGCCCATCTGCCAGATGGGGCGATGCGAGGTACACTGGGCTCAGGTGATTGAGCACCCCCTGCAGTACGATCAATGGTGACGTATCCAGCACTTGATGGGGGGTTGAGCAATGCTCTGAATCCGAATGTGATCCATGTGAGGACAGTGCGGACTAAGGGGCCGTGGAGGAGGTAGATAGGGAACGAGACACCGCCTAGCCAGTTGAAGAACGGCGTGCTTAGCGCATTTCGCAAACTCGATGAGTAGAGAATGCTGGCTGAAAGAATGTGAGAGCCCAGTGCTGGCCAGTAGCGGCCTTGATTGGCGTTGGCTGGGAATATGCGAAGACCGATGTGCTCGAGGTTGCGAGACCAGCTACACTGGCTGGCATATTGATCCGGGAAACCGCAAAGATATAGTCCAAGAAGCGCTCCGCAATAACAAACAAAGTTGTTGAGTTTTGAGCTGCGCTTTGGAATGGGAAGGTATGATAATTCAGACAGGATCATGCCAGCGGTTATAGAAATTCGAACAGTAGCTATTTGCATAAAGTTGTTAGCAGATCTCTTTACAACGGGACTTTTTTTTTGTTTTCGGACGAGAATATATAACATCTCAACTTACAAGGATCAGAAACCCAGTTCCAGAAATAAAGGACGACCATCACTGCAAGACGGAATGACCCAGTGGCGTTGCACGTACACAAGAGAACGAGGTATGCGTACATCGAGCCCGAAAATAGGGAGGCGAGCGCCCATTGTGGCTGGTCGTATTTATTCGCACCGTACATCCAAGTGCCCACCAACTCCTTCAGCAAATCCCAAATACCACCAAGCCACGTCTCAGAAGGTGGCGGGCTTGTCTCTTGCAACCAAAATGCGTCACTTCTGCGCGCAAGCTCAAGTAGTCCTAGTTGGCAGAGTGACCAGCAGATGACCGTCACAGCTGCAGCAGGAAAGACGAGACGACCCGTTCGCCTGAAACTTGATCTTGCAAGATTCGAAAGTGTGTCGGCTGATCTCCCCATGCGAGAGCATTGTATTGGCTTCAAAGAATTGACGTAGCCCAAAAGGACGAAGAAAACAGCGACCCATGCGTTTCCTTGACCAGCAAGGCGGAAGAAGGGAAGCTGGTAAAATCTAGAAGGCATGTCCATGCCAATATTAGGAGGTATCATGGATCGTGCAAAGCACATAACCAAATGGGACGAGACGACGAAAAGAGAGGCGATGCCTCGTAATCCCTTCATGAGGATGTTAACACGAGTTTGAACTAAAACGTTTTAGTTGAGAGATTTTGAACGCACATTTGCCCATGTCGTGTCTACACTTGTAGACAATTTGGGAGGCATTTTGCAAAGGTATAATCGAATGAAACCGTGAATATGTCTTGCAGCACGCCCCTATTCTTCTCCACGTCGATGTCGTCGTATCTCAGGAAAACCGTTGCGGATAGTTTCAAGAAATTCTTCCTCCCACAGCTAGTTCACTTCGTTTGTCTCAGTTGGATGAGCCGACTTGAACAGAAGAGGAATCCCTTCAATGGAGTCCTTTTTTTCGCAGAATCAGCATAGAGCACAAGGGCGCGAATCTATGTAGTCACAACGCCGCATATGTTCTATGATAGAAGTGTATGCGACGGACCGTGACACGCCAAGTGCAACAATAGATTGACAGACACCAGAAATGGTAGAGAGGACAAGGTGGAATTTTTTCCAGATATAGGAAAAAGTCGATCGTTTGAAAGAGAGGAGGATAGTTTGAGTGTCCTATCGTATTTCGATGCTTTTTTCTTGGTTCCTCGGTACTGCTGATCCAAGCAGTCAATTCGGTTGATTGCAGACAACTTGCTTTGCGATGACGTCCTCAACTCGAACAAAGCTTCAACAGCTTTGCGGCCTCGGTCGATATCAGTTGTTCCAAAAGCGAAGATTATCGCAAGAGTGATAATGAGTATATGGATGTACAAGAACTGACAACAATGACAACGATTGTTTGATATATAGAATTCAAGGAAAAAAATATAAAGAGAATAACAGAAAATGAAAAAGAAGAAGCCAAAGTTTGAGCCAAAAAAAGGAGATATGTGGAGAAAAGGGGAGAACAGACTGCAAAGAAGAGCTGTGCTGAGATGCGCACCCGTTGGCAATTGCAATGGGTCGCAGAAACCCACACGAATAGTACGTAGGAGTACGTATACCGCCGAATCGTCCCCTCAGTGGCTTCCAAGATCATGGACTCCTGACCTGGCCAACATCGATATCAAGGCGGGAATTTGCTGGAAGAGAACCCGGTTCGAGATTCAAGCTTTTTTTGCGCAGTCCACCGGTCGTCTTTGCAACTTGGCGGCAGAGGAGCGTAATCCACGATGACAGTCCGCGCTTCCAACGAGCCCATTTCCCTTTCTTTTTTTCTTTAATGATGTTTGCTGCTTTGCTGTGATAGTCCACGCAAGCTCGCTGCTCCTGTAATGTTACCATCGCTCATATCAAGATCGCGCACGGTAACAGTATCAGTTTGCCCCATGCATCATAGATGCAGCCTTCAATCTACCGAGTATGGGGTAGAGACAACATCAGGTAAGTTCTAGACATGTTGGCAACAAACAGTTCTCGACTTGCCTTCCCAATTGCCAGTTGATAGATGGCCGTCCATAATCCTCGTTATGGACCTGGCTCCCAAAGCGAAACATCGCCTTTCTCGTTGCGGTTGCTATGTAGACTGGGGATCAATTGCATGACGAGTATCCCTGTCATATTCACGTTTCAAGGGCGTGAAGAAACAAAGCCGATGACATGTATAGAAGCATAGCACAGTAAGCTATGCCATGTACACAGTTCAACTGTTGCTTCGTCTTGTCAGTGCATCATTCCTTGTTACTTTCATCGTCATCGGTCCAAGGGCTCAATTGCCCGCTCCTAAGCAGGCTGACAGTCTTGCAATGTGCCTCCAGCCGAAAAAGAAGAAGGCTGCTTGGTCTTCTTCCTTTTTTTCCCTCTTCTCTGCCTTTTCTCGACTGGCAATCAATTGCACTCGGAACGAAACCGTCCCATATCAGCGCTCGTATCGCACCACCTGTCGCAATCTAGTTCTCCACTCAATATTCCAGTCCATCTCCTAGGAGTTCGACACTCAATCCGTTGCCTGCTGGATTTAGTTTTGAAAAAAACAGAAGAGGGCGAGGCACACGACACTATCCTCGGGTAGCTTCTCGTGGCACGCCCAATCACGCCCTGCGCATGTCTCTCTTCGACTGGGGGCAATGGAGATGTCTGTCTACGGATCGCAGGTTAAACATCGTATGGACATTGTACATAAGCACATGGCCTGGCCAGCCAGATACTGTACTGTATACACCGTAGCGTGTGTCTGGCTATGAGAGAGCTGAACTGAACTGAACTCTTTGCAAAGCGGAGGATATCACCCACAAATCAGACTGTGATATACAGTACTGTACTTGCTTACCATCTCTTTGAATGACTCTTGTAGCCCTGATCAATTGCAATTGATGGCCATGTTCTGTCGTTGTATGTTGTAAAGATCAGCGTTGAAATGACTCCATGTTATTATTACCGGTGATAATCTGTACAGTGTTCATCGCCGCAGAATCATTCCACCGTTTACCGCATATCAACTACACCTAATCTACGGTGGCGACGACAATCAACGACGACAAAGAGAAAGAGGATATTAAATGACGCTGATGTCAGTCACAAGGGAGACGACTGGTTTTCAATATACAGATACAAGCAATATATTGACGCCTGTCTCATTACGGCTACGCCTCC
>AZGZ01000001.1:1549389-1560143 GCA_001636715.1 Ascosphaera apis ARSEF 7405 | reverse complement strand
TTTAACATACATGTCTACAATAAAAAATGATCATCGATCAAAAATTCGGTCTCTTTTCTCACATCTCGTGTTTGTAATACTCTATATAGCGCCATAGTAGGAAATACTCTATAGAATCATCAAAAGCTCTGGAGCGCTTAGGGAGCTTCTTTGGAGAACATCAGATCGTCGGCAATGGGACTTTCACGAAGATCCATCCACGGCAGCCTTGGGGGGTGACTTTGACCTGATGAAGCAGCCATAGCAGCAGCAGCAAGTGGCAGCAAGTGGCAACGTGGCTAGCAGGATTGGAATTACGTGCATGGCTCGCTGCCTGCCTATCTGCCCGTTTCCCCCTCCTAGTCGGTCAATATTAGACTACGAAGCTGTACGTACACGCATGAGACATCGGCTGCCTGCCTGCTGATCCTCGTTCATTTCGTTTTCCTTCTTTATTTTTTCTTTTTAGTTTTCGTTAATACGCTTATTCTGCTCCTCTTCCCCAGATTTCTCGGTTTTGAGGGGGGGAGGAGTCAAGAGCTACCCGTATACGAAGGAATGCCGAACAGAGGAGGAGATACCGTAAATGATGAGAAGCGTAATAGAATGGCGGCAGACCATTGGTGATCTCCATATCTTTGGGAAAGTAGAGTCGGTGTAGAGGAGTTTAATGACACCGAGTTCGATCTTGGCTTTGAAGCCAATTTCTCATCTCGAGTCCTCTTGAGCTTGTTCTCATTTCTTTCTTTCTTGATTTCTTTGCTTTTTTCTGCTGCTCTGAAAACTTTCCTGGTCTCATCTCCAATTTATTGCGCCGAAGTATTTCGGTGATGATACACACGGAACTTCAGCGAGAGCTCGAGCACCGTCTGGCAAAAGGAATAAGGAATGGGGCGTACAATGTGTCCGGGCACTTTTCTTTGATATTGGCGATCGCAGCGGCCATCCGTCTCCAGGGAGCATGTCATGCTGAAGATGAACGTGATGGAAAATAAGGCGGAGTCAAAGCAAGGACATTGAGCATGGGTATATGAGGGCGAGCAATGTGGGCTCATCTACATAGCTGTCTCTGCGTTTCTTTCCCCACAATGAAGCTTGCTCAACCTCTTTTGTTTCTCCATCCATCACTTCTTGTCTGTTTTTTCTTCTTCCCCGTCTTCAACTTCTTTCATTTTTTTCAAGTCTTGCAGATCTCGTATGACTGGTTGGATAACCGCCACACGAAACAGCTGGGGAAAAATTGAGACGATCGAGAATAGAGAATGGAGAAAGGAGTGCAGAAGTCGATGGTCTTAGACCCTTCTCAAACAGGTTTGAGAACTCTTCTTCTTCCAAGATAAAATGGGGGGTTCCATTTTTGTGGCACATTGGCATCTCCATTTTTTGTTTCTTCAAACAGCTTAAGGGGAGAAATTGGTCGAGACCAAGACACTCTCGAACTGACCTGACATGAATATCCACTGTAAAAAGAGTCCAAGACCGCGCGAGATTTCAGCTGAGCGGATAGATGCTTCTATTTCAGATAAATGGAGCTCGCTGCCACAAAAAAAAAAGTCCTTATCTTGCTCAAATCAGAACCGTCAATTTTGTCCATGCGCTGATCCGTAACTGTTATCGCTCTGTTTGCGCGTCCAAAAAGGGGAGGAAGTACCTAGAAATGGTCCATTTGTGTCTGATATCAAATTGTCCATGATTCGTAGATTGAAATAGATATTGACGTTGGCATTGCATGGCATGACATCTCTGTGATATTCGGCCATAATCATCATCATCATCATCATCATCACCAACATCACCCAGAAATACAGCAATTCATCACTAGGTGATACCGTGAAACGATCCCGAGAGCCATCATTATATCTCTGTTTCACCAATGCCCTGGCCTGTCAGACCTGCTTGGCCTGACATGCTTGACATGCTTGACTGCCTGTCTCTTGCAGCCCACACGAACAGGGGATGGGGATGGGGAGGGGACTGAAAAGACTGACGGGATACAACATGGACGATGTACTGTATGTATGTATGGATGGATGCATGTCCTCCTCGCAGGGCGATCTTCCTTTCCTATCTTCTTGGCTGCTCATCACATTCGTATGCACTTCTGACTGCATTCAAAGGGAAAAGGAAAGGAATAGGGGTTATGCGTCGTACGCCACCCCATGCTCCATTTTCACGGTCTATGTTCATATCATAGCCTGATCATCATCACCATAATCATCGCCATCATCATTTCGAGAGGAATTGCCCAAATAGATGCATTAAGTATGGTATCACCGGTTAGAATTTCTAGACCACTCTAATCAGTCGCCACGAAGCATCCAATTTTGCCTCCCAGAAAATGCCATCTCATCTCCGGCACCATGTTCGACCATCTCACACCATTTCTACTCCCTCCCATGGCATGGCATGGCGAAGCAAATTTGAATCTCACAAGTAGAGACACCCAGACACAAACCCACCCCGGCCTTTTGAGTGTCTGTGCATACCTGTACGCCGTCCTTGGCGGGTGATGAATGGAGGCTTCCAGGCTGGTTTCTGATGTCCAATGTATGTATGTATACTGAGCTAAAAAGGTCACACCCTGATCTGAATCAGCCCGTATACATAGGGAGGTAGCTATCGTCTATAAGACCGTTTATATACGCGACGAGTTCTTGGAAGGGGGCAGAGTGGAGGATGCGAGACATTCTGAGTTCGCATCGATTTTGAATAATTGGATATCGACAGGAGACACACGAACAAGGACAAGGGTCCAATTCTATACATCTCAAGCACTACCTGAAGACTTGAAGAAGATATATACCGAATACAGAGGCAGCCACAACGTCACACATACAGGAAATCATATTTATATCTTCTCTCCCAAGGAAAAATGCGGCCGAGAACCAGGAGGATCTGGCGGAGGGCTCTCCTCAAGCGGCAGAAGCCATGCAGTCCAGCGGCCCAAGACCCAGCGCTCACCCAAGAGCCCAAAGAAGGCAGAGATGGACTGGTTGAAGCAACCGACATCCGCTTATCCTCAGACGAAGCTTCAAGAAACAGCTGCGAAAGTGTGCTCAACGACAGCAGCAACGGTAATAGCAATAGCAACAGCAACAGCAATAGCAACGGGAGCAGCGGGAGCAACGGCAGTAACAGCAAGAAGAAAAGTGGAATAAGGAGGTTCAGCTTAATGTCGACAAGGGCAAAGGGACCGGATCCTGCTACGGCCACTTCCACAACGACCACTGAAGTCAAGACTGTGAAAAGCGCAGACGACTTACCCATCATCGTCTCTGAGTCGCGCAGGATCACCAGCAGTGGTGACGAAGAGGAGAAAAGGGAGAACAACCTGAATGGAAATAGCGATAGCAATGGAAATGTCAATGGCGACAGCAACAGCAACGGCAACGGGAATAGCACGGGGTCATCGATCACTGGCGATGAAGACGCAGAATCAACGCCACGAGCATCTAGAGAAGACCGCCCATCCTCAGTGACTTTTGATATAAATACCACGGAAGCTGTTCTCAGCTCAGAGAAGAAGAGTTCAGAGAAGAGAAGATCAAATAGCTTCACCAAGAGACGAAGTCCGCCGTCTCCGCCACCCCCTAGGTAAGTCAAAAGAAAAGATAGATTATGGTGATGATGAGCACGATCATGATGCGTGAGGTTGAAGGATGATACATCTCGTTCGTATCTTGCACCGGCGCTGGAACTTGCATCTGTCTGCCTTTGCCTCCTCGTTTTCTCCACACGGGCGGGCCGCGATGGATTAGTACATACGATAATATTGTATTTCTCATGTGTACGGTCCTCGAAAGGTGGGATAAAACCGAAAGACAGGCTGGCGATCTTCGTTCTCGACTCCTCTCGTCTCATCATCGCCCTCGTCATCATCACTATCCTTATCTGCTGCCTCTTCTTTCACAAGCCAACCCCCTTTCCGTCCTCCAATTCCTCCTCCTTTTCCTTCCCCTCCTCCTCCTCCCTCAGTTCATCTTTTCAGATCATGTCGGCCCATGCCACCCCCGCCGCTTCTCACACAGACGTGAACATTACGCTAACTCCATCCCCCCGTCGTTCCCACGATCACAGCGCTTATTCCCGAGGTGTTTCCTTCGACACATTCGACAACCGTGATGCCACTGACTATTCCTTAACTCTCAATTACAAGCATAAAGATTACAAACATACGCGTCGCAGTCGCACATTCCTTTGCGGCACAGACTCCAATGATTATTCTGACGTTGCGCTCGAATGGCTAATCGACGAGCTTGTCGATGATGGAGACGAAATTGTTTGCCTAAGGGTTGTGGAGAAGGACTCGAAGCTTGCAAGCGAGCAAAGCGTCGATTCAAAACGGTATCATGAAGAGGGAAGAAAACTCTTCGAGTCCGTCGTCGCGAAGATTGCGGATACGAAGGCAATTAGCCTCATTATGGAATTGGCCGTTGGCAAGGTTCAGGGTTTGATACAAAGGATGGTAAGCTTTGGAACTTGCTACCTAACTGATCTGCAGCTGTTCAACCCGGCTAATTCTTTTATCTAGATTCAAATCTACGAGCCAGCCTCATTAATTGTTGGTACCCGCGGCCGCAGTCTAGGCGGCGTTCAAGGCCTCCTACCAGGCTCTGTCTCAAAGTATTGTCTCCAGCAATCGCCTGTTCCCGTTATCGTCGTCCGTCCATCCAACAAACGTGAGAAGAAGAAGCAAAAGCGCCGCGCAGACCCCACGCGAGAACACTACGGCAATGTTCTTCGCATCAACGATGCGGTCTCCGGTAAAATCTTCGACAATGGCGGCAAACTCGAAGAGGAGGAAGCTGCTGCGGTTGCGCAGGCCATTGGTTTACCGTCAAGCGTTACGGAGCTACCAATGAGGAGCAGTCGGGGCTCGTTGATCAATAAAGAAAGCACGAGCTCGTTGAAGAGTAATTCGGAGGATGTCAGGGTGATGGAATCGCCGTCCGGGTCGAATGAAGACTTGCGTGGTGACAAGAAGACTGCTACAGGAGAAGAGGTCGGTGCTGTGGCTTCGGGGGCGTTGTCACCACGAATGACAACTATCTCCTTCGAGGATGATATCAAAAGAAAGAGTCAGAGCGATGTCATAATCTCGCCTACTTCGCCGGTATCAGCTGTCTCTGAATCTTCAGAACATGTCAAAATTTCCAAAGACGATTCTACGACAAAATTGGCTCCGACGTTGGGATTGGTGTCTGCATCAACATCGACATCTTCGTCATCATCATCTTCATCATCGTCGACTCCCCCTTCACAACCAATCATCGCATCATCTGATGAGAATGCTCATCCTAAGAATACCCCGGCAATCACTACCTCCGAAGCTGACACTGCAAGCGATGCCGCGATATCGTCGAAATCAGCTACACCATCGACGAGTGAATCTGCGGCCAGCTGAAGATAATTCTGAACCAGGCTGAATGCTCGTCCAATTTTATTATTTTCCAATCGCTATCTTCCACATTTCTTATCATTCTCCTCTCTCTCGTCATATTACACCAGTACAGCACAGCATAGCTGGTTTGTTCCTTTTTTCGTTCAGCTCTCCTATCTCTTCGGTCATACTACCGCCACCATTCTTCAACCTTGTCATCATCCTTGCGGCTCTTCCTATTTACTTTTCCTTTTCTGTTCTTCCCTCCTTACGAAAGCAAGACCAGGGGTCAGGGCGCTCACAAGCATCAGCATTGGCTTTCCTTTTTTTTTTCCATATTTTCTAAATTTTTGGTTCAACTTTCCTTGCGTCCCGTTGAATTACCCATTTGTTGTTTTTCTTTTTCCTTCGACTTTTCTCTCTTCCACGCTTTTTTTTCCTCTCGCCCGGTTGCTCGTCTGGATGAATTTTGCACGGTGTGAGGCGAACAACAAAATGAAATCCGAATAAAAAAAAAGACCTTGGCAGCCATTTCTATTTACTCTAGGATATTTGCATTACAATCTTCAATTGGAATACTTCCATCCATCACCTTCTTGTCTCCGTCTTGTCGATCCCCCTTTGACCCAACCTGAATGCGAGAGGGTATGAAACAACAGCGAGCGAGTCGTGCGCGCGTAGACCAGTCTGGACAATGAGGATAAGAGGAGAAGATACCAGCCATCATCAATTCCCATTTTTCAGCTGCTTTTTCGGCTATAAACATGTGAAGCCATGTTTTCCTCCTCGTCTTCATAGTAAATTTTTCTGTTTTTATGAAGAAAATTTTGGTTACTCCTGACGTGCCCCACCCGAGACGAAAATCCCCCTCAATTTTCTCTTCCTCATGGTTTCCCTTTCATTTTTGCATCAAGCGGGTAGATCTGTCTTAGATACCAAGGGAAAGAAAAGATAAAAATAAAAAACGAACACGAAAAATCATGGGTCCTTCACCAAAAACCAAGGTGGCCAAGATTCAGAAAATATCCCTCAGAGCCCGGTAAATGAGGTTGAAAAAAGGCAAAAGAAGCGACAGATTCAATCAACTGCCGACCGTCCAATCCAATCGGGCATTCTTTACCTCTTCCATCTCCTGCCTCCTGGATTCCCCCCTTTCCTCCTCTTCCCCTTTCTCCCGTCCTCTGTCCCTTCCGCGCCGCGGAGATCACCCCCGTGAAGAAAACCGCGGAATCCTGACTCAGCAACCATATAGACAGCGACAGCATAATGCTCCATAAGCTGACTCGAGTTGAGGGTTATCTCCACCTACCCGTAGCTGGGGAAAGGAAAAGAAATCAAGATGTATGGTGAGGCATAAAACGAGCGGGTAAGGGGAAGAAGTAAGCTTAAAATTTGGGCGGAAAGAAATGGGCTTGCAAAATTTTGTTATTCTGAAGCCGGTACACCGGAGCGGGAGGGAGATCTTTTCCTGAGGATTTTTCTTTTATTTTATTTGAGGGTTTTGCTCGCAGGGTCGTCGGTCGTTACTGTTGTTCCTGTATCAAGTTGATTTTCGAGAGGAGATGATCTCCTTCATTTCAGCTCGACTGGGGTAAGTAAGATTGCAAGATGACGATGCCAATGGGGATTGGAATGTCATTGAAGCTGTCAATGTGTGAATGCCAATTCGATGGTGGACACTGACGGTTGCCACATTTACTTCAGCTTCAGATTCCTTTATCCACATCACCCGTTTGGCGAAAAAAAACCGTGTCCGGAGAATTTCCCGCTGATATAGCAGTTGTATGTAGTAGAATCATGGAGTAATGCCAATTGCACGTTGCAAATTGTTTTCTTGCCTCGATCGCAAGGAATTTCATGTAGGTATTCTCAAAACTGAGCTATCCCGTAGGCACCGGCTGTGGGAAACCTTGTAAATCAACTTGCATTGATGGGATTCTCCGTGAAGGTTGATGAAGGAGCCTGGTCCATTGACGGAACTTTTGTGAAAAAAAAAAGGAGCTGAAATGGCAAGATGGTGGGATCCTCCGTAAGCACTGATCAAAAGCTTCATCCATTGTCGAGGATTTCTGTATGCCGGTTATCAGAATTTCAAGTGTAGAAATTCCCCATAACATCGATGGAGCAATTCCACTTTCTATGCAGTTACCGCCTTTCAGGACCTGTATCA
Source organism: Ascosphaera apis ARSEF 7405 (assembly GCA_001636715.1). NCBI lineage: Eukaryota > Fungi > Ascomycota > Eurotiomycetes > Onygenales > Ascosphaeraceae > Ascosphaera > Ascosphaera apis. The sequence continues at coordinate 1,552,614 of AZGZ01000001.1, read as the reverse complement.
TTGTCGAGTGATTGAGACATGCAGACAGCAATACACTGGAATTGCTCAATGTGCTCAATCATTGACATGCCCTGGATATGCATGGCCAAGGCACACGTCTAAGGGCGATTGATGGACTGGAACCTTTCAACTGCGCTAGTGCCGATAGATTCTTCATGACCTTAGCCAAGATCTGTGGTTCCATCTACCCTGCTCTCGAGGATGAATCGGTGCTAATCACCATATCACCACATTTCACCCTTGACCAAAATCTGAAGATGCAAATCACAAGCACCCTGGATGGTAAGGTAGCCACTTGATACCACCCGGCACAGAGTCATCAAGGACATCTTTCCTAGCAAGGGCAAGGTGTGCATGGCCGTCGAGTAGGTTGTTGCATTTCGCGCATGGTTGCGGTGTGTGCGATGTGAATGATGCCAGGAGAGTCTATCTATTGTCAGCAACGCTATACCACCTTATCAATCAACCAGCAGAACCAAGACAACCAGACAAGGATCAGAAAACAGAAACAAAAGAGGATGAAGACTCACAATTAGATACGCAATATCCCATTTCCTCTGCCTGGCCTTAACTGCATCGACAATACTTTTGCGCAATGCAGTCCTTTCAAAACTGCGGCTTTCATCAACGATATACCATTCTCCAGGATCACCACCGCCTTGCATCTGGACATCACCATCATCGTCTGCGCCGTCCCCTTGTTTTCTAGCGGGCTCCCACCATCTGAACCGCAGCATCATTGAGCTGCGCGTATACCGCACGTCGAATCGAGGAACCTCTTTTCCTCCCTGATCTTGCATTTGCTCCTGACTCTGAGGAATAGTAACCTCCATACCATCAAACTGCGTTCCCAAAGTAGTAACCACATCTCTCCACCTCCCCTTCTCAGCCTCAACATCCCTCACCAACCTCTCCCTCTCCTCTTTCCTCTCCTCTTCTTTCCTCTGTCTCTCCTCGTCGTGTAGATAAGCTTTTAGATTCGCATCATATAACCTCGTCCAAACGGGATTCCCGCCCTGCGTGCGTGTCTGCGCTTCATCAGATTGCACCACCTCTCCTACCCGCGCAAACACGGCGCGCGTGGTATCGCTTGTGAAATCGCGCTTGAAAGCGTCGAGTTCAGCTAAGCCCTCAGTAACGGAGTTTTTCAGACCGACACATAATTCCATAGGCCTTTTAGGCGTTGGGTTAGAGAGGGATTCACGGTGGGGGTCGACGAGGGGTTCGAGAGGGTGTAGGAGGCGTGTGGGGAAGAGGGTGCGGAGGTTTTGGACCTGGGGAAAAACAGCGATGGAGTCAATTAGATGAGCTGCTCAACAGGTAATCAGAGGGGGTAAGGGCATATGCATACCCGATTATCAAGGTCTTGTAGGATAGCTAGGGCTGCGAGGAGCTTCTTCTCATCTGACCAATCTGCAGAGGAGGATTCGGCGAATGCGGTTGCGGCGCGGTTAAATGATGGTGATGGTGATGAATGTGATGCTGACTGTGATGAAGGGTCCATGATTGAGATTGTCTGTTTGACTGTCTGTCTATCAGTCTCTCCCTCCCTTTCTCTCTCTCTGTTGATAAATGAAGCTGCAAGAAAGAGTCCAGTACGTACAATACAAGTTATCAGTTGTTGTTGCGGGTAAGAACTCGATGATGCGATAATACTGCCGGTGGAGATGAGTATATACGTATATAGATAGATAAGTGGTTTGGTTCCCTGTCTATGCTGTACGTAATGACCGTTTGGTTTAAACTGGACAAAGAGTGATGATAAATTTATTTATATATGATTATATGAGTATCGAATGCAGGATGCCGTACAAAGAGGAATTATAATGACAAAAATAAGAAAAAGGAAAAGGAAAAGATGAGGAAAATGTATTATATGTCCGTCCGTGAGATGCTCAACAGCAAAGCAAATTGATTGAATCCGTCTCTTTTTTGGTTTTGATATCGACGAGGAAGTTCATGTCCATGCCCGTTTAATCGTTCGTTGGTTTCGTCTGTCCATCATTATTGAGTAGGTATGGTGGTAAATGTCGATGTAGATGTGTATATATGTCGTTTATATGTCGTCCCAATCTCTTCACTCCTCGAGATCCAAAAAATCCTCTCACAACAATCCCAACCCGTTGATAAACCATCCAAAACTAAAGACCGTCAATCCAGCCATCGCAAGCACGAACTTCAGCGATTGGCGTTGAACGTCAGATAAAGCTCCGTTGCACGAGTCGCACTTCCAGCCTGCACAGACAGTTCCGCATTAGCATTCATTCATCCTCAAACAACCAACAGAGCAGACAAAGAGAAACATAGAAAGAAAAGGGAAAGAGTGGGAGTCGGAGTGGCGAATTGCATACTTGACCATGGAGTATACGACTGCGGTGTATACACTCCAAACGTATACTGCGTATACGCCCCCAAATGGCCGGCATCAGCGATATGGCTCGGCCCATGCTTGCTGTCATATACCATAAGCGTGTATTTGCCATTGACAATGGGATTGCTCTCTGCAGTCTGCATATAATCCTTCGTGTCCCAGATGACGGTCTGTGTCTTGTGTACCGTGGCGTTATGTGTGATGGTGTATGCGCGCGAGGCCTGGCCGTTCCACGCCAACACGTCGATGCCCGAGGGGGTGATGGTGAGCGAGGTGTAATTCCATGCAAACGTGACGTTTGTGCCGACTTTCACGAATGTCTCGCCTGCGGTTGCAGCAGGTGTGAGCATGGAGATGCCGCCTGGGCCAGCAGCAGGGTCGATTGAGATGGAGGTTGTCTTGTGTGGTTTCTTGTTCTTGTGCTTGCCCGTGTCGGTGTCGGTGTCTGTGTCTGTGCCGGTCTCAGTCCCCGTGCCAGTATCTGTGCCAGTCTTCGTCTCATCTGTATTTGTGTCTGAATTCGTGTCTGTATCTGTGTCTGTCGTCTTGGGGGCATCAGTGATGGTGGAATCAGATGCAGTGCCAGTCTTGGTGTCAGTCTCAGTAGCAGACGCAGTGGCCGTGTCAGTCGATTCAGTCGACTCGGCAGTGTTCTCTGCAATTCAGTCAGTAATGATCCCTAGCTAATTGACAGTCATCAATCCCTCTCTGCATATACATACTCTCTTCATCAGCTCTCTTGGGCAGGAAGTGATCAGCGATGCGCAGGATATCGTCAGCCCTGGGTGCGAGAGCGTGCAGATTGAGTGAGAAGTCGGGAGACAACGAGGCAGAAGAGAGGGAGGAAAAGGCGT
>AZGZ01000001.1:1469034-1489738 GCA_001636715.1 Ascosphaera apis ARSEF 7405 | reverse complement strand
AAAAAGCTGATGATGAGAAGAGAAAGATAAAGAGGTGAAGGTGAAGAAGATGAAGAAGGAAAAGAAATATATTCTGGTCTCTTCCAACGCTTCATTACATACCCACGGAATGCCCTAAATGCGCCGTATCAGGCTTAGCCCCGAGAGAACCTCCGCGGAGTCTGAATATTGCTGTACTGCTGTCGTATCGCATCGCATCGCATCGCATTGTAAGTCGCAACGGTGATCTACAGGGTGAGTGGTACGGATTGCAAAGAGAGACTGTATCACTCTGCCAACTTCGAATGAGCTGGCTGGTCATGGTGGTGCAAGGGCAGGTTGGCTTCAGTTCTTGCGGAATAGATTTTGTGAAGAGACAGATACTTGCGAACTGAAGGGGTGAAACAATTTAAGCATCTATTCTCTGTTCATCGCAATTGTCGTCGCATTGTCGCATTGCGGCCATTGAATTTACTATTACTTCATACATCATTCGCATCATTTCTTGCTCCTGAGATACCCAATTGCTTGTCCCTGTTATCTTCATCGCTTCTGTCTCTGTGCTGCTTGTTTCAGTCAAGCTTATCCTGGCATATACATTGCATCCCATTCCATTTCATTACACCATTCTTATCGCTCTAACACCCCGCCGAGAATCATACTTTCATACCCCCGTACATCCATCGTCATAGAAATACCCTTCAAGCGCATTGACAATGACTCTCATGCCAAAGACCAGGGTCGCCTTTCTCGGCCCTGTCGCCTCCTTCTCCCATCAGGTGCAGCCCTGCGTACCCCTGCGCCATCAGATTAGACATGAATCTCACTGTTCGGTCTACCCTCGGTACTTTGTTGGCTGACCTTATCTTAGGCCGCTGTTGCTACCTTTGGTCAAACCTGCGATCTTCAGCCCAGATCATCCTTTGCCGATATCTTTTCTGAATTGCAATCGCAGGATATACACTATGCAGTAATCCCCTTCGAGAACTCGACCAATGGGTCGGTGGTTCAGATCCTGGATCTCTTTGCAGATCGTCAGGGAAAGTATAATGATCTTGCTGTCTGCAGCGAGTATTATTTGACTGTTCATCAATGCTTGCTCATGCGCAAGTCTTCATGTCAGTAATTGGTCATCTTACCCTTGATAAGTTTTCGGCATGCTGACATCCTCGTCACTATAGCCGGCAAATCACTAGAAGAACGATACTCCTCAGTCCAGAAACTATATACGCATCCGCAAGCATGGGGCCAATGCGAGAAATACCTCTCGAAACACTTCAAGGGGATCGAAAGACAAGACACTTCGTCAACCTCCAAAGCAGCACATATCGTCGCAGACCTTCCTGAAGCCGAAGCAGACACCGCTGCTGCAATCGCCAGCAAATTTGCCGCAGATACCAACGACAACCTTGAAATGGTTGCAGAGAATATCGAGGACGTCAGTGGTAATACCACTAGATTCCTCATATTGAAGAACGTCAAGGCACCCACGAGCTCAAATCCTATAGCAAAGAATACACCCTCCCCACCAGCAAAGAGAAAGACGCTTATCTCTTTCGAAATCGATCATAACCAGCCTGGTGCATTGGCTAGAGCACTCATGTTGTTCAAGGACTACGGCATGAATCTGACGAGTATCAACTCGAGACCTGGGCTGGTACGCCCGTGGCAGTATATATTCTTTGTCGAGTGCGTGAGGGAGCCGAAGGCACAGCCGTGCGATACTGCTGTTGCTCAGGTCATGCAGGCATTGCAAGAGGTCACGGAGAATTGTAGGGATTTGGGAAGTTGGGCGAACCAGTTGTCATGAGAAGAGAAATCATTTCAGGGGGGGCTTTGCTCTGTGCCAGCCCTCTCCAACAAAGAAATCATGAGAATGATGTATAAATTTACCACGGCATACAAAGCTAATCAATCAATTGATAGCAAAGCAGCATCACATTATGCTTGAAAGAAAATAAGGTATTTTGAGCATGAAAAAACTATTTATTTTTTTGAGACGAACGAATGAAAAGCATAACTTTCAATATCAGCAAAAACGAGAACTTGAGTACCGATGAAATCGCCACAAGACACAAGACAGGTCTCCATGGTTGTGTATAGGTTCAACGGGAGATCGAGGGATCCTTCTTGCCTTTTTTCTTAAAAGGAATCACCTCAATGCATTAAACTTGTCAGAGAGCCTTGGCCAGTGCCTGATTCGAGTCATTCAAATGAAACCCCATTCAGTCATTTTCTGCCACATTACGTAGCTTGGATGGCCCTGAAAAAAAGGAAGAAAATACGTCCCATGTTAGAGTACTGCTGCTGCGAATTCAAATGCGTGATGCAATTGGATGGCACACACCTCTGAGAAGCTTAGGACTCGCGTAAGCCGGCGGGCAGAGTGCCCGCTTGACCGTTACCTTGTCGCCGAAGTCGTGACTGTGGTTCACGAGCGGCTTCAAGGGGCGAGCCGTCAAAATCTCCTCTGCTGGGGATTCTGGGCGACCATCCTCGCTCCCTGCGAGGTCGCTAGATTGTCAATCTATATAGGAGAAAAAGAGTGGGTATGTTAGTTTTTCTGATCGCGAGATTATACTTGATATGTGAATCAAATGCTCACCTTCGTAGAAGTCATCATCATCTTCATCTGAATAGTCGGCAAGTTGTTCAAAGTTGACCTTGTAACGGAGCATTGCACCGATACCACCAAAGCCTCTAACGAACTGGTTACCCTCAGAAGAACGGTTGGAGATGAATTCTAGAGCGGCACCAAACTCCTTATAGTGCTCAGCAATCCACTCGAGGAAGGGACCCTGGTCGATAGTCTCCATGGTTTCGCCAGACTTGGGATCCTTGAACATTTCACCCTTCTTAGCTTGCTTCTTGTCGGTGAAGACAATGACCTCCTCGCCTTCAGAGTTCTTCATGATCCAGCGAGTGATATCCAAGTTCTCCCAAACGATGAGAGTCTCGACGGCACCGAGCTCAAGAGCCTTGAGGGTATCGTCGATACCGTAGCAGACACGACCGGAATCAGTAGAAATCTCCTCGAAGTACTTGGCGATAAGCTTCTTCTCCTGGATGAATTTGACGTTGCCGAGAGTCTCAGCAGCCAACTCAATAGCCTGACTGAAACCAGATTCACCACCATAGGAAACATCGACAATCTTGATGACCTTAGTTTGGAGACGGGGATCGAATAGATCAGACTGGGCGAGATCGTTCTTGAAATCGGCAGAACCGGCGAGGACGAGACCAACGACGTTGATCTTATCATTGGTGATGAAGTTCTGAACAGCCAATTCGGCGACCTTGCGAACGTAATTGTGACGCTTTTCCTCACGGAGACGGGCGAAACGAAGAGCGGACTGACCACCACGGCCGTGCTTCTTGGGAAGATCGACTTGGAACTTGTGGATGACTTCTCTGTTGTTACCGCTCAAAGTACCGAAGAGAGCACCGTTACCGTCCATAATAATGAAACCGAAAGTCTGGTCGGACTCGAGAAGTTCGCTCAAGGCCTCGGTGTGGAATTTATTGTCGCAAAGGTACAAGGAAGTGTTGATAGGCTTGAAAGGTTCGAAATCGATGTTAATTTTCTTCTCCTTGCCTTCCGATGTGATAATTTCACCACAGTAGACGACCAAGCCATTTGGAGGGACCTTGTTGTATAGCTTAAGACGCTGTTGTGTGGAAGTAATGGCTGAAAGAACAGAAAGACGGTTGACACGAGATTTGATGTTAGAAGCAGTTCCCTGAATGAATATTGTCAGTAAGCTGAACGAATCAACAACTATCACTATCACATCAAGAACGCAGAACATACGTATTCTTCAGCCAACATCTTAGCGGCCTGGCCAATCTGTGACTTGGGGGCTATACACCAAGAAACTCGTCAGCATATCAAACTCGACATCAAAAACGAAAAAAATTTTCCCCCCTGTGTTTATTTTATTGGAGTCGGACTCACGGATGATCAAGGAAATCATAGAAGTGCCATTTCCCCTAGCGCTCTCAAGACGCTTGATCAACTTCTTGACCTTCCATATCTCAATGTTCTTCTCCGCCTCGTCCTGAGGCTGGTTGCTGCTCATGGTGGGCGGCGTTCAATGTACGACCCGGATAGCGATGAGGAGAGAGGGGGGTGTGTGAACTCCAAGCCCTGACTGCAGTCTGTATGTAATGAGGTGTGAGTAAGAATCAAAGAAGACGAATGTAGCGTAGGTGAAATGAATGAGCGCACCCTGATACCAATCGAGAGAAGGATCTACAGAGTTGGTATTATGTTGTCAAGATCACAGTCGCTGTCGCTGTCCTCGCTGTCCTCCCTGTCGTCGTCGTCGTCCCGAGAGGCGAGAAGTTGTGGGGAGCGCTAAAGATTTCTGAGGGAGGAATGTGATTGGCCGTGGGAGGGGATTACAGGTACTTTACATACAATTAATTCTCTTAGTGCGGCTGTTTTCTTAGACTTTTTTTATTTTTATTTCATCCATAATAATTACAACTTGAATTGACTCGGGACTGTGATATCGATGACATACTAGGTGATGATGGACGGGGGAGAAAAAGGGGGGATGTTATCTCTCGTATGGACTTGATCATGGTGTAGTAAATGATAGGACAGAACTGGAGACTGGATAAGAACAGTCGTTGATAGATGGTCTGCATCATCGTTGATCATCTAAACCCCCCTATGGTCGTTGCTAATGTACGAAGGATATGAACAAGGCATTGTCTTTTCCCTTTCTTTCTTTCATCTTGCATGCTGTATATGATGTTAGCATAGACTGCCTCTCTCACACACAGTGTCAGCACGGCATTTCATGCATCTGATGTTGGTTTAAACCACTGCTGTCATCATCATCATCCTCCTCCTCCCCTCGCTCATTACGCCAGACACAACCAGCTACAGTACCCATCCATATGCAGCTCTCTTCGCGATGATAATTAGATTGTTCGCGATATCGGCGCCCAGAGCTATGGCACTGGCGCACCCAACTTGAGTAAGAATGGCAAACGGACTCGACTTCTTGGGGCCGTCTTGGATGCGCAATTGGCGCAAAACTTTTCGCTTTCGCCCGTTTCTTGCATGCGTACCTCACTCCAGACCATGGGCCTTGGAGCCTCTGCCCCTCGATAAGCCGTTCAAAAAATAAAAAAAAAATTCCTTGTCGAAGGGTCACCCGCGAACTAGTCATTGGTGTCGTCTATAACAGCCGGCTCTGTCCACATCTTCTTCATCGCGGCGTCAGCGTCAATTCAAATTCTTGCTGGCTTTCTGTTTGGGAGAGGGGAGAGCAGATACATATCATAACGAGATCTGGAAGCCAACTATAGCCAGACAGTGTGAACTGATAAGGTTCTGCGTTCCATCATCGCCAAGTGCAATAATCTGCCCTGCCCTCAGTACTGTACCGTTGAATGGCTGGGTAATATTTGTGACCCGTCCTCAGTCCTCAATATCAATGGTATATTTACTGGTATGTGAGCCTGCGATAACGGCATTTCACCATGGTAGAGAATGTATCACGCTGGATAAAGCAAGCGCTGTGAAGAGAAATAAACCTCTTGTTCGGCTCTTCGTGTGACTGTACACTTCAAAGCAACCTATATCTTTTGCACATCTTCTCATCCGTCACATTGACTCTCTCTCTCCATCTCTTCGATCCCTCCCTTTGCGCAACGGATGGTGTGGATTCGTCGATTGATGTGAATATATATACACGTCAGGCCTGCCCGCAGAAGAAACTCTGTATCGATAATCAGACGACAATATACAGTTGGACGGTTGAGCGGTTGAGCGGTTGTCCCTAGACCATAAAAAAGGGCCCACCGAGGAAAAAGATAAGAAGGAGAACAGGATATATACTAGAGAGTCAAGCAACAAAAGAAAGCAGAGACAGAGGTCATATAGGAAATAATACAGTGCGCATTCTCTTGAAATGGATGGTACGTTACATATCTCCCTGCGCAGACAAGGATTGTAGCGAGCAAAGCCGATCCTAAACCATACCTCAATAGATCCCACATCCTCATCGTCAAGAGACATTCCCGGCCGTGGAGAAGCCGCCGACTGTGAGTCGCAATTCGGTGATGACTCGACTCCCTGGTACGTCATTGGCGACTCAGCGCAAACCAACTTAAACCCTCTCACCAGCAATTAACCACTTCTTGCTCTCACACCAACAGGCAACTAAGGACTGGCCGCGGCGGGCCCAACAGCATTGATAACTTTGCAAGGTCATGGCAGAGAGCCGCTGGCTTCCTCTCTCCTATTCATAAGCGCCCCTCATTCATCTACGAACATGATGGGGACAGGGACCAGCATACAGGACCAGGGGAGACAACGCCACTCCTCCGTGAGGAGCACTCAGTTCCCGGGCCAGCTACCACCAACTCTGAATACCATGATGATGTCGATGGTGCTTCCCTGACGGCAGAGGTGTCAGGGGGTTCTTTGTTTCGCAAGAGGTCCGCTCAGGCAGTTGGTAGCTATGGCACGTCGTACGGATCGCTCTCTTCCAAAATCAGCGAGAGTGCACGCCAGCGCGCAGCTGAATTGCAAAGAAATCAGACAAACACAGAGATTGCGCCTGTGCCAGATGATGACCAGCCAGCTCTTACAGTGAAGGATATCGAACAAGAAGACGGGACCAAGATGACTGTTATTGTTGGCCATTCGACCATGCCACAGACTGTGTTCAATTCTGTCAACGTTCTCGTTGGAATTGGAATGCTCAGTCTGCCATTGGCATTTCAATACTCAGGATGGCTCGTCGGTGTCATTTTGATGATGTTCTCTGCCATTGCAACCATGTACACGGCACGGATACTCGCAAAATGTATGGACGTCGACAGCACGCTCGCGACATATGCTGATCTGGCGTATATAAGTTTCGGTCAACGAGCACAGCTTATCGTCAGCGTACTGTTCTGTTTAGAACTTCTCGGTGCTTGCGTTGCGTCGGTCGTTCTTTTCGCTGACAGTATCGATGCTCTTGTGCCTGGATATGGAGTTCAGACGTGGAAGTTCGTCTGCGGGGCCATGTTGATACCCCTGAGTTTCGTGCCTTTGCATTTACTCAGTCTGTCGAGTATCTTGGGGATTTTCTGCTGCACATCACGTAAGTTTCAGGATTCAGGACTTAACATTATAGTCATTTGTCAATACTAACATTCCTGACTAGTTCTTGGAATCCTCATCATCGACGGTCTTGTCAAGCCTAATGCTCCTGGCTCCCTCTTGCAGCCGGCGCAAACATCGTTCTTCCCTTCGAATTGGAACACTGTCCCCCTTAGTATTGGGCTGATGCTGGGTAAGATTCATTTTCGATGCGCATATACGATCTAACGCTAACGTTCTACATCTAGCCCCCTGGGGTGGTCATGGTGTATTCCCTAATATCTACAAGGATATGAGGAAGCCTTACAAGTACGGCAGGAGTTTGGTCTACACATATAGCTTTACTGTAAGTTCCCAATGAGCATGATCCTGGGGTTGGTATGCATCGCTAATCCCATTCACAGTGGACTTTAGATATCATGATGGGAATTGTTGGCTGGCTTATGTTCGGCGACACCGTACGTGATGAAGTCACGTCAAATATTCTTCTTTCTGACGAATATCCTCCCTTGTTGTCACTGGTAATTGTCGCGTTCATTGCCATTATTCCCTTGACAAAGGTTCCCTTGAGGTATGTGCTTTCTAATCTCCATTGCACGGCAAAGACAAAGCGCTAAATCATTATCAAATCACAGTTCCCGACCCCTGGTGTCAACAGTCGTGACTCTCGTCGGCCTCCGCCCTCCCGAGGAAGGCGGCCGGGACGTCAGTCCCAAAACTCGTTCCTTTGGAATAGGCGTCATCCGCGTCCTGGTCGTCGTCTTCTTCACTGTGATTGCGATTATTTTCCCGTCCTTCGACCGCATCATGGCGCTCATGGGCGCAAGTTTGTGCATGATTATTTGCATTGTGTTCCCGATCTCGTTCCATTTGAAGATATTTGGGTCGAAGTTGGGTATAAGGGAATGGCTTGCGAATTGGGCGTTGTTGTTGGTAGGGACGGTTATGGGTGTGGTGGGGACGGTGTATGCTTTTATCCCTAAGGAGGAGCTGGGGGTGCATTGATAGGAGACGAGATATGAAGAATGAATACGATACGAGATTCGAAGGGTCCCCTGAAAAATTGCGGGGAAGAGGGGCTTGCATGGGGTCATGCGGGGCATGACACAGATCGAGATAGGGAAGTGAAGGGGGTTGAGCATGGAAAAGTACAATATAAAATATGTTATTCATGAAGTTGGGTATCATTTGCATGTATCTATAGTAAATTATCAAAGTCTAGAAGCGCACGACTCTGATCTACAGGAAGATCGATATAAGATGGACAGAAATCACTTGCAGCTCAACAGCCATGTCCATGTTGAATGCTATGTTGCCATGTTGCAATTCATCGAGAAGTCGTGTACCAGCAGTCATAAGAGTCAATGGGGTCAATGAAGGTTCAGGGTGACGCAAAAGTTGTTTCTGATCTTCCCAGGATTCAATTGATCTTTCTTGTAAACACAAGGAGTACGAATGGTATGCGCCGTATCGTACTCCCAGAGATGATAGATCAATTTCTCCGTGACCTTCCTCTGCGTTCTGGAGTAGCCGATACTGTTCATGATCTCAGACAGGCGTTCCTCCGTTAGATAACGAGAGTTCAGGACACAAGCGGCAGGCAGCACCAGAAACAGACACGGCTTGAATTCAATTGATGCGTCCTCCAAGCTTGGCGGAATCGTTGCATCGAGGAAGCGCGTCGTTCTGAGCAGCATTTCACCACGCCCAGCCGGTTCAGGGACATAGTTTAGGACAAGAGAAAGACTGATGATATGAAATTTGTCGGCATCGGATGTCGGCAAGGGGCGTTTCATGAAATCTTGCTGTAGGATGCCTTTCTCTTGAGAATGCAGATCGATTCTAGTGACCTGCAATTGCTGGGCGAGCGAGCATGCATTGGTCGTACTTAATGCGCCGACCTCAAGCACGCGCAATTTCTCCCCCTTCAGCTTCTTCAACGTCGGCTGCAGCCATTCGAGCAAAACCTTGCTAGAATCGCCTCCCCTTTCTTTTGATTGACCCTTCTTGCTGGCGAGCTGATAGCTCTCTAGTCCACCGAGCGCCTCGATTTTCTGGTCGATTTCGCGCACGGCAGCAGCGTCATTGTTAGCGACGGCTTGAGCGCGGGCCTTGTGCAATTGGTGATGAGAGCGGATCAATGTCCTGGTAGCTTTGGCAGAAAGGGACGGAGCCGCTTTCCTAATAGTTGGGGGACGGCCATGCGACAGAGAGCCGAGCTTCTTGTGCTGTTTCTGGCGCGACTTCTTTTTTGTCAGGGCCATAGCCGGGAGGAGATGTCTATCAGCATTTTTAGCCTTAGGTTGGCGTTGAATATACCCTTCTTTTCTCTCCCAACCAGGCTTATACACGCTGCAAGAGAACCAGACAGAGAACCAGACAGACAGAGACTCCTTCTCCTCCAGTCATGAACGGCTCCCATGTTTCTATGGGCAGGGACGAGATGTAGTCAAAGTTACCAGATTAGGTTTAGACTAGTTTACATTATATACACCCCCACGTGATCCACACATTCTACCTACCATTCTAGGGCTTTTTTCGGACTGTTAAGCGAGACCCGGATTTGGCACTGGCTGGGCGGCCGCTGCCCCCCGGTGGGAGGGAATCACCCATCGAGAGATAATCCTGATTCACGAGGGTGTGGAAGAGAGAGAAGAGAGAGTCGAGGAGACTGACTGTGCGACATCAGCAATTCACGCCCAACGACAGCATGGCTCCCAAGGATACGAAGAAAGGTGAGCTTCATTTTGCTCTCCCACGCGATGTGATGCGCCCTTCCACCCCGCCGCCGCTGCCACCGTTGTTTCTTCGCGCGATTTTCGCAACATCTCGAGGACAGGACAGGATATGACATGACAGGACAGGAAAGGAGGATATATGAAAGATGCAAGGAAATGGAGGATGTGCCGATGTGGAGCTGCGACCGGATATTTGTCGTCTTCGGATTACGTCGCGTGAAGCTCTGAAATGAAGCTCTAAAGAAAAAAAAATTCATGGGATCAGATAATGTGGAGGGACATGAAAAGACGAACGACAACCTGAGAAAGTTCTGAGCGAGGATGAACGAGATGAACGACCTATGCGGAAATCGGCGAAGTCAGCGACAATAGGCGGCGTGGGCGTGTTATGCTGCAGCGACGATTGTGTATACTGACTTTGCGATATAGCTGGCAAGGCCACTGCTGCCTCCAAGGCAGTCTTGAAGGGTGTATGTGATAGCGAAAGCAAAACCCCTCCCGGTTGAAATTATATACGCAGGCAAACTCCAGACAGAACAGCATTCTGAACGACATATCCAGGTCCACTCCCATAAGGTCAAGAAGGTCCGCACATCGACCACCTTCCACCGCCCCAAGACTCTTCAGCTTTCGAGGTCGCCCAAGTATCCTCGCAAGTCGATCCCCCACGAGCCTCGCCTTGACCACCACAAGGTCATCCTTCACCCTCTCAACACTGAGAGCGCCATGAAGAAGATCGAGGAGAACAACACCCTTGTCTTCATCGTTGATGTCAAGTCCAACAAGAGACAGATCAAGCAGTCTATCAAGAAGCTTTATGACGTCGATACTGTCAAGGTTAACACCTTGGTCAGGTACGTGCCAGCAGCACCTTTCGCAAATACAGCATACGGCTTTCGTTCTTGAACGACCATACTAATCAATCTTGCTATTTTTTCTCTTTTATACAGACCCGATGGCTCCAAGAAGGCTTTCGCTAGGTTGACAGCTGATGTCGACGCCCTCGACATCGCTGCCACCAAGTTGGGCATTGTATAAACGGGGTATACCATGGCGTGTTGATGATTTAATATCATGGCTTTTTCCTTCTTTTTTCTCCTTGATATCACAAAAACGATAAATGCTACAGTCCTGAAATTCGAAAGACCTGTCTTGAATGAGCTCGATTCGACTTTTGACACACGGAGTTTTATCATGGATTTCCGATCAGCAATCATACGGCAAAAAAATGGCGTTTTTTTTCTTCCAGCGGTTTACAACGAAAAGTACGGATTATTTGGACCCAAATACTTTTACAGCAATGTCACCGGTTTCAATGATCTTGCCAGCGGAATTCATCAAAGCTTTTGACGATCTCAGACCTGGAATACTGTTATCTCATCATAACCGTTTGCCGTTATTGCTGCGATAACAAAAGCTTTGATTGCATGTTCTATTTCTGCATGCTTGGAGTTTTTGAGACATATAAGTAATGTACACTGTATCTTTCAGAAGCTTGCGCCGTTCGGTGGCGTAAGATCGATCGACATGGGAGATAATGGAGAGGGCTCAAGACAAGAAAATAAAGTAGCTCTCTGAAGAATTATGGATCGTAGAGAATGCGTTCACCGAGCTCCGCGTAGCTGTTCCAAATGCTTCAACACCGCGAGGTTCGCATCCATCCATCTGTTCACGCAATTCGCCGCGCAGGCCTCTTCGGACTTATCGAGGCGGCCAGATCCCAGTTTTGACTGAATGCATTTCTTCCAGCAGACATCTGTAAGGTTGTGAACGTCTATAGCAGAACGTGGAAAGGTTAGAATGTCAGCGATAGTTCTTTGAAGGCCTAAAATGTCTGTATAGCGACGGGATAGCAGCGGCTCTGCCAGCAGCAATGCAAGCGAGAAAAGCCTGCTTCCGCCTGCTCCTCATCCTCCGAGCGTATGCGCAAAGACGGGCATCAACTCACTTGTCTGGATATTTGTCTTCTGAGCTTCATTCGCAATGAATTGGGTGACCTCTTTCTTGTCGGCAGCATTGAGCTTCGACGGGTCGATCTGCAGTTGTCCGTCCATTGTGCCGGGATTCTGTTTAGGATGCGCGATGGTAGCGGTATATATCAATTGAAGAGCGCGTAGACCCTAGCTTTCTGATAATGGCAGCTCTGGATGATGTCTTCTTGACGCCTTATGTCAGTTCAATCGTCCTCGTTCTCGTCGTTCTTCTCGTCGTCGTCATTGAAAAAATGCCCGCGGAGCTGGATGGATGAGAGCGAGAAAGAGTTGGGCGGTGGAGAGGAGAAAAGCGCGGCAGAACTTCATACCTATCGAATATCAACATCCATCGTCAACGAGAGGATTTCGTCCTTTGCCGGGTGTCATTTTTTCGTCATTTCACAGCATATATCACCACTCTCGTCACTTATCAAAGCTCTGGAGCTTGCGCGACCTTGTTTGCAAGACATCTGTCCTTTTCGCACACATATAGACACCCACCATGCCTCCTATTCGCAACTCGCGCAACCGCAAGCCTCCGCCAGAGGGCTTCGAGGATATCGAAGACACTCTACTGGAGTTCTCCAATAAGATGAAAGATGCAGAGAATGCTCCTTCAGAAGGCAAAAGGAAACATGAGGCGTTGTGGCCTATATTCCAGATTAGCCATCAGCGTGAGTGCAGTCGTGTTTTTGGTCATAAGTTCATTTTCATAATCACAGTCGCTAACATCACCATCTCAAGGATCACGATATATCTACGACCTTTACTACGAGAAAGAGGCACTGTCAAAAAAGCTATATGACTGGTTATTGAAGAACGGATATGCCGATGCAAACCTCATAGCTAAATGGAAGAAGCAAGGCTACGAGAAGGTTTGTCTGCCATTATTGAAATACGCACCTAGTCATTCGTCCTGGTGACAAATGCTAACAGTCACTCCAGCTCTGCTGCTTGAGATGCATACAAACCAAAGAAACAAACTTCAATTCGACATGCATCTGCCGTGTACCAAAGGCACAGCTCGAGGAGGGTCACTCCATCCAGTGTGTCAATTGTGGCTGCCGCGGTTGCGCCAGCAGTGATTAATGAATCTCAACCCATCTTCATCAAATTTTCAGTATCTCGATAATCATCACGATGGGCGATTTTCATATCAGCCCCGACTACAAGCCCACAGACTTGGGTCAGATTCAGTCGCCCATTGGTCTTTTGATACAATCTGCGCATATAACAGCACGCTTCTTGCCTACGACCCCTCGTGAATATAGTCACGACACGGTCAAACCACCAAGGTGATGATCTGCATCACACATCACACCATGACAAAAACAAACAATACACCTGACTAAAGTGTACATGGGAATATCAGATGATTCGGCTATAAATCAACACAGATCTGCCAAATCCTTGCGGTTGCGGTTTGCGCGAATCGTTCTGTCAGAGTGTGACCCTGTTTCAACGCCCTTGATCGGAAACATCTGGGAAAATCGGCTATCTTATTCCTACACCTGGCCAGCCTTGCGTCCTCTGCATACCCCAACCGACGGTATCTCACAAGCAACGAGTCGAAATTCTTGCTGGTCTTCGGCCTTGACGTCCAATTTTGTATGACGGCATCAAATGTTCCCCGGACAGGATATTTAGTCACATGTTTGATTTGATCGACATCACCTACCTCAAACAATTTACTACCATCAACCTTTCCAATTAATTTGAGCATACTCATCTTCGCCAAAATCTCTCTTTGCTTCGTGCCGGGTCTCCTTTCAATATGGGCCAGTCAAGTTGTAGATTCGGCTTAATATATATCAGTTAATGTATATTGTTGATTCCGTTCTTGTGATAAGAAGCAAATATGGCAGTAAGTTAAGTACAAATCGTAAGGGGTAACATATCCGTCGTGACACATAAATAACATACATATTAAGGTCGAAGATCTGTCAGGGGCAAGAAAAGATGAAGAAGAAAAAAAGAACAGCGGCTAGAACGCGACACGGTCCCTGACCCGTCCATTGCATAACATGAAGATCAAAAGTATCATGCCACTTAAGAGAGGCTCGAAACTTTGCAGTAACACTTTTTCCATAGGTCCCGCATGCCTAAATCATGCAAAGATGGCTGGCACGGCGGCACGGAGAAGTTAAAAGAGCGCAGGAAATACATGCGAGGTAGAAAGATTGCGCAGCTATAATAGCATGCGTGGGATATGTTGATGAGAACAGTAAGGACCAGTATATGCATAAAACATGGGATATCTTGAAGCTGGGGGAAATTGCCAGTAATTGACAATCGCAAAGGGTATTATGATTAACGTCAATATATGTAGTCGTAATGAAGAGAAGCCACAAGTGGAAGGCCACCCAAGATGATAATGGTTTTGTGAAACAGCCAAAAGGCAGTCGGAGAAGGATGATCAGACCAAGACTTAAAAGTCCTAAAGTCCAAGAGATTCCAATGATGAAGAAAGTTTTCTATGGCATTCAAACAGCCAGGCCTATTTTGTCGTTGTTCCAAAACGAGCCTTGTTATTCCTCCAAAAGCGGCGTGGGGAGTTTTCGTCGTTTCCTGGCTTTCCAATTTTAGCAAAACCTTTAGCCAGATCAACGCCGTCAACTTCTCCATTGCCATCTTCACTGAAAAGCTGGAATCCAAGGAGATCATCTTGTGATGTGTCGATACGAGGATGTTCGCCTCCTAGTGGGAATGTATCATAACGTTTGAGGCTCTTGGATCTAGTGGACTTTACTGGGGAAGCCCCAATAAATGAATTTGACCTCGACGTTGTGACATCGCCTAATGGTGCGTCAACTGAACACAATGGTCGCTTTGCGGGTCGCTTTATTGGCGATTTATATATTGGACTACCAACAGGAGCCGGTAATGTATCAAACATCTCATAAGAAATTTGGAAGTGGTTGTCTCGTGGTGAGAATGTTTCCTCTTGGATATTGAACGCGGGACTCCACGGCAGATCCTCATCAGTCAAGCCTAGCCTTTTGATAGGGGACGCAACCATTTTTTGAATCTTTTGTCGATGATTCTTCAGGTTTGTATTCGGTGAGGCAGACACAGGGGGCTTTAATGGTCTTTTGAAGTTCAGGGCAGGTGTCAAGGGGGGAGGAAGCATTGAACCATTGCTAGGCCTCCTTGGAGTGAAGTCACTCGAAACTCCAATACTTCTGACTGCGGTTGATTTGAGTGGGCTGCTCTTTTCAATTGAGGAGCTCCGAAGACGTGCAATTTCCTCTTCGGCACTACCCCTCTTGATTTTCAATGAATCGTGTTCCACGTCTGAAATAAGCATGAAATTCGTCTGCTTTGGTCGTACAGCAGACGATTCGATAGATGAGAAATAACCACTATCATTTCTGATACTTGGTCTTCTCGTCTGCGGTCGTGTAGATGAAATTATTTTTCCTGTTGGGCTTGGTGGTGTTGCTTCACGACGAAAGACAGGTGGGTGGACAAGCGGGGGTGACGACTTTAGGGAATGATGATTTGGAGGGGATGATCTGGGATCACCTTCTATTCGGTCGATATCATCAGCCTCGTCACATGTGTCTTCCTGGAGTGCAGGATCCGAGGCCGGAATCGTTGCATCTGATGATAGTTCTTCGGGTGGTTGCTGTTTTTTGGCTTTGACTGGTGCCTGTGGGTGCGGAGGAGCCGTGACTGGTTTTGGTACTGACGGAGTAAATGTGGCTGGTGGCGGCGTCGATGAGAAGGTCGAACTTCGCTGCATCTTATGTACAGCCTGGGGAACACTTATGCCAGATATAGTGTGCTTTCGAACTTGTTTTTCCTTGAGGAATTGTCCCTCCATGCCGGGCTGGATTGCCCAGTAATTCCCCTTCCCGGGATCATCCTTTGGACGCTCTTGCTTGATGAAAGCTTTGTTCAAGCTCAGATTGTGTCGAATGCTGTTCTGCCATCCAGCGTCCCCTGGAGAATAATATGAAAATGAATCTGATATCCACTTGTAGATCTGCGCCAAAGTCAATCGACGATTTGGAGCACGAAGAATTGCCATGCCTATGAGTAAGGCGTAGCTGTACGGTGGCTTAGACCCATCATCTTCGATTGCTGGGAAATCCTCGGGGGCAGGAAGTGTAACTTCTGAAGAATCGTCTTGCTTCTGCTTCTTAGATGGACGATCTCTCAGGGACATTGATTCCGCAAAGTTCCGCCTCAAGCCACTTGTACTTGGTGTTCTCGTCAGTGACGAGCGCGAGTTGGATTGAGACATAGATATATCAGAATTGGACGAAGGGCCATTGGGAACACAGGAGAACGTTGTGAACAGCGGCTGTGTCCTCGCTCTTGCGGCAGGGGACAGTGGCGGACGGGGTGTTGGCTTCTTTGGAGGAGAATCTGTGCCGAATGTTGACTGCTTTGGAGCTGCTAAAGGAATAAATCCCAGCTCAGTCTTGTTGAAAATCTCCGAATTTCTGGGTGAGTCGAAACTCCTTGAAGTCGAGTGTGGGAAGGGCGGTAGTTTCATGAATGAGAAGTGTGGGACGCTGCTATTATCATGTGCATGATAGTTCTCTCCAGTTTGCAGCGACATTGACCACGGCCCCTCCAAGTAGAGTGCAGAGTCGAAAGCGTCAAGAAAGCCAGTCGGGAATGACGTATCTAATGGCCCAACCCTCGAGTAGCCAAAATCCTGATAGATGCGCAGTCCTGATGGACGACGCGTCGAAGACATCGCACGAAAAGGACCCGGTAGCGAAATTAACGCGTTTCAGCAGCGGGTATCCACGACCAAGGCGAACCGCGCCTTATCGAGCTGTTTCAGACCGGCAAAAACAGGGATAAGGGAGAACAGAAGAAGAAGATGATGGATCGTAGAGATGAATCCAGCCACGGGTCAATATGGAGCGAGCAGATTGATAGATAATTGAGCTTTGGACACCACGAGTAGCAGCTTCCCTAGGACCAGCGTAGGAAGTTATAGAGTGAGATCCAGGTGGAAACGGCGACTGAAGACTGGCCTAGTCGAGATCAAACTCATACAGACAGATGATAGACAGACAGACAGACGCCTTATGACAGGGTGTGTGGAGCCTTGAGTTCAGATTTGACAGTTGAAGATCAACTGGCGAGTCAGGTATGATGTGTAGATATAGGTGTATTGGCAGAGTGACGATTTTTCTCGGCAATGCAATAGACAATATATGGAGGAGTTTTGATAGCTTCGAGGCCCAATTGCTGTCGAATCTCGAAATATTATATATGACTTGATTGGCATTGAGTACGGGCCAATTCATGAGACAACAGCTTCAATCCCTTGATTTCGCATCATCTAGATGCAATTGAGATTTGGGTTGCAGACCAGTGTGCAAACGGGTTCATTCTCTTCAATAGACCAAGCTGTTTCTTCACAGCCTCCAGCCTAATATCTCCACTGCACACAGTACGTACAAGTCATCGAATTGAGTGCTGGGCTGTAGAAGATAACGTCAAGCAAGACAATGCCAGACAAGGCGATACCTAGTCCAATCCTTGCTTGATGACCCTGTTATCAAAAGGTCGTCGTCGTCCTCGTCCTCGTCCTCGACAGCGGTCATCAGAGACCCTGGTTGCAGCATAAGGCTCGATTGCATCAAAGCACTGGCCATCTCAATGTGATTGTCAGCGAGTTACATCATGCCACACGTTCTCTTCTATTCGTTCAGATCTAGCTGTGGTGATTGTAATTCATCTGTGCTCAGAAATAGATGCCCTACAAGTCTAAGCTCACCAACGGTCTTACGTGTGACCTCTTATGTGTAATACTGTGCGAATGCAATTGGATGTGTGGGTGGCTATGAAAAAACTAGGTAGTTTGATATATTTGGAACACGCCGTGACAATAACTTGTACATATTAGATAACTATCGTGATGGTCTGGTACCAATTTCATGATGACAGCGGCACTCCTATGCCATGCAATCGAGATAACTTTTTGTGCTGAGAAGGAATGAACTAGGGTATGTATGTGTTGCAATATGTGTGGATGCAGGGTGAGAGATTTCTTGTCCAGACAGGCAAACGATAGCCGAATGCGTCAGCTAACAATTTCCGCCTTCTCTAATTAGATCCAAACGGGGTTTGAAACATGTCCGTGAGTGAAGGCAGGCAGTGTCGTTCGTCAAGCCTCATTCCAAATGAAAGTAAGTAGCGATAGAGATATGCCAGTGTTCCTGTCCTGGACTGACAAACCCCACCTTCGAGGGCGAGAAAAAAAAGGAGATGGCATTCCAGTCTCTGCGCACGTTTGCAGCTCATTTCTCCTGTCTCACTCAACTCATATAATTACCGCATCGTAATCATATCCCTCCTTGTGATTAGTGTAAGACCGCTAAAAAAAAACTTCCTCCTCTCATTTTGCAAGGGTATTTTCAGAAGGAAGGAATAAAAAAAAAAGAAGAAAGGTAGTGCGGCATGAAACCATATGTTTCCATGCATTATGCTCCATTTTGAAACATTACCGATTTGAAAAACGTCAACCAGGTTGGACTGGCCAAAAAGCTGCCGATCATGTTGGACTGACGACATTCGCCATGTTGGACTGGCAATCACCTATAAGACCAGGTTGGACTGGTTAGACTCCCTTTTTTGACCATCATGCTCTTGTTTCGAGCTTGTGCATGTGCTGAGAGTACAGTGCAGCAAGCATGCTCATGGTTTTTGTTTGTCAAGAGATCTTCAATCAATCCAAGAATGTGAAGAGATTGGTGTGTATTATATTAAGAGCACGGTCGGCATCCCGTTCTTGTATGACACACGAGATATTAATTTCACTCGCACCTGTGAAATGACATATATCAGCATCAGAAGAGTTGAATTCTGTTTAATTTTTCATTTGGCTTACCTTGCGAGATCATTTCAATGTTAACATTATGTTCACCCAATGTTGAAAACATCAAGCCAGCAACGCCAACCATATTCTGCATCTGATTACCGACAAGACTGAGGATGCACATGTTCGGGATGATATCGATGGTGCCATATTTGCTGAGATCTTGGATGGCACCTTTAAGATCCTCATCAATAATCTGAAATTCATCCTCTGCCAAGCCGTTCAGGAGGGGAGCCTCCGAGTGCAATGCAAGGGAGACGTGAACCTCACTAGTGGAGATAAGATCAATTGATAACCTCCACTTATCAAGGACCGAAAATATGCCAGCGAAAAAGCCGTGGGAAAGCGATCGTTTGTTCGAGTGGACGTTAATGACGAGGATCTTATTCTTGGCGGTAACAGCAGTAGGCCGTTTAGGGCCGAGAGAAAGTTGAGAGACATTGCATGAACTTCTTGTCCTGAACAGTTTTGTCGAGCCGCCCTGGAGACTATTCTGGGTAAACGAGGAGTCAGGTACGATGATAGTGCCTCTCCCCTTTGGTTTGATAACGTTTTTGATACGGATCGGGATATGTGCGCGAATAACCTGTTCCATAGTGAAGGGATGGATAACCTCGGAGCCGTAGAATGTAAGTTCAGCAGCTTCTCCGGGGGTGATAGAGCTCAGCAGTCGGGCAGTCGGCACTTTGCGAGGGTCCGCTGTGAAGATACCATCGACTTCCTTCCAAACCTGCAACTCACGAGCCTGAACGCCGACGGCGACGAGAGCAGCACATAGATCAGTGTAACCACGGCCGACTTTGTCTAGGAGACCACCGGGTATCACACCGAAATAACCCGTAATGACGGGCACCTTGGCTTTGCAAGCAAGCACCTTATTAGCCAGCGCAGAAGCGAGGTTATCGTAGAACTTCTGATTCAGCTGCTCGGCGGGGAAATTGATCAATTCAGATAGGTCGACGTATTCCGCATCTACCCCTCTGTCTTGTAATAGGGTGGTCATGAAGAGGCAACTGAGTTTCTCACCCGCACTCATGACCATGTCGACGCATTTTGCACTCGTCTCGCCGAGGATCTGAGCAGCCTCTAGAATGCGCAGAACATGTGAACATTCCGACTCGATGCGCTCGATGAGTGCAGTCTGCAGTTGCGGTGATTTGATGAGTTCTTGGGCGACTTGGATATGTTCGCAGCGGACGGCATCGATAAGTTCGTAGAATTGTTTCGACTGCGATGTTTCAGCGTCTCGCGCAGCACGAAGAAGACTGTAGTTCCGCAATTCATATTTCCATTAGCATTTGATATTTCAATCGGAGACTCCACTCATGATGAGAGTGGGTAGGCAAAGTGCCCATAAAAAAAAAGAGAATCCACAAAATTCCCATGCCATGCCCCGGCATCGGCAGACGAGGGATGGGAAGAAGAAGAAGAAGCTCCTAGATTATGATGGTAATCACAACATACCGATTTGTAGTACCCTCAGCCTTTGTTGAGCTGCTTCTAGCAGAACAGACGACTGCAACACGATCGCGAACAGCACTTATCCTGTAAAGCAGAAAAAGAGAGAGGAAGAGTTAGCCGGCTATTGTTGTGATAAGGGCGAAAGGCAGCAAGATTGAACGGAGCGCAGCATACCGAATGACATTGTCGACGATCTGAACAGCGAACTTGCCAACACTTGTACCTCCAAATTTCTGGACAACCCAGGAATCTGTGGGAGAGATAGGAGCGCTAGACTGGGGAGTTTCTAGCTGGAAGCCGTTGATAGGCATTGCGACTGTATTTTTTTTTTCTTTTCGATAGATATATGTGATAGTAGACAATTGACGGCTAATGATGCGACGGAATGGCAACAATGACGAGCAAAATTGCAGCACTTCCACCCAACAGAGATAATATAGATAGACGATACGTTTCAAGAAAATGAATAAATATATAAGCAAAATAAAGAAAATGCGCGAAGGAGGATGCAGAGGGTATATATGATAATATTACAAGAGACAGAAGAAGGGAGAGAAGGACTCGATCTAGAGTAGTTTTTTAATTTTATTTTATTTTA
>AZGZ01000001.1:1455053-1468934 GCA_001636715.1 Ascosphaera apis ARSEF 7405 | reverse complement strand
TTTTAATTTTTAATTTTTTTTTTTCCTCTTCCTCCGGCAGCCGTTGATTGACTCATACTATTATACTGCATGGAGTACATTCTCTC
Source organism: Ascosphaera apis ARSEF 7405 (assembly GCA_001636715.1). Classification (NCBI taxonomy): domain Eukaryota; kingdom Fungi; phylum Ascomycota; class Eurotiomycetes; order Onygenales; family Ascosphaeraceae; genus Ascosphaera; species Ascosphaera apis. Next base: position 1,468,848 of record AZGZ01000001.1, on the reverse strand, counting down.
ACACACACGAACAATGATACAGATACCACTTGAATATACCCGGGTGAATCCAGGCATATTTCTGCTTCTGCTTCTACTTCTACTTCTGCTGTCTTCTCTGTGGCATCTGTTCATTTCCCTCCAGTCCATGTGCCGGGATATGTAATGAAATGCTATATGGATACGGGATTCTTATTATTATTACATGCAGAGATACGTACAGTACTTCCAACCAGCCATGCTGCACCCGGTTTCCCTTTGCCGGTGACTCCCTGGAATCACATTTCCCCTTTCTTTTTCCTCTGTGCAATGAATGCCCAGTCAAATCGCTGGTCAGTCATGTATTGCTTGCTGTATGTGATATGACGTTGGCATCGCTGGCTTGTGCAGTCTTATCCTGCTTGGATGCGTGCAAGTCCGTCATCTCAAGGTCATCAATGGAGCCTGTAGATCGCCTTTCTTGACCCCTCAAGGATGTCCTGCAAGCTTCATTTCAGGTTGAAGAAAATACAGACAGCCCAATCGGTTTTCGTCATCGCCATCCATATGGAAGAGACGTGGAGGACGGGTATATAGCCCTTACGGAACTTACCCACAGCCCATTAGGCGTCGTCAACTCCCTCCGTGTGAATTCTCCAGCTGTGTTCATTGCGCAGCAGACGTGCGCTACGCAGCGAGTGAGAATAGCCGTCCCCAGTGCATTGTCACCTATTAAATCGCTCGAATTTCCCTGGCCTTTTTGTTTCCTGAAATTGGTCGATAGATTAGATCTATATCGTTCAATTGCATGTCTTGGAAGACACAGAAGACAGACACATGCAATAATGAAGTCCTTCGCCTGTCCGTTCTGTCGCTACGATCACCACGATCCTTCTACGCTTGTGCAGCACATTAACAGTTATCATGTAAAACCGGCAGAGCAACCTATCGAGGGAGGTCCAGCACAGGCATCCCACCGTACCTTATCCACTGGCACCCATGATAGGCGGCGCAGCTACTCAGGTTCTTCTGCCCTCGATTCTCGCCCCTCTGATTCCTCTTCTTACTCCGGGAAAGGCTCCTCTCACTATCGACCCCGCCATCGTCATCAAGAGTATGCGTATGAGCATGAGCATGGGCATGAGCGTCCTGTCGGTGACCTGCCGCTCCAGCACTCCCAGAGCTCTCATACAGCTCCTGTCCGCTCTAACTCTCGGGGCCCTGACGCCCCACGACGACGGGGGTCTAGTCGTCGTTTGCGATCAGTCACCACCACCGACATAGCTGCGCCTAGTGTGATCTTCAAAGGCTTCTTCAATGCTTGCCGTAACTCGGTGGGGCATTCAAGTAAACCTGTCCTTGACGAAAAACGCCCAATTGAGCGCCAGGTCTCTCCACGATATGTCCAGCCTCAAGAAAGGCAGATTATCAATGAACCGCTACGGGTAAGCCAGAGTAAAAAAAAAAAAAAAATACAATGTACAGTTCGTCACTTGTGCTTCTGCTAAATATGTCTTAATGTAGACGACGGATCTCGGGCCCCATGCCAACGAAAAGAAAATGCCAAGGTCCTTATACCGGCAACTAAAGGCAGGCCCTCGAGTTGCGCAAATCACCCGTACCCGGACTGATGGTCGTTTGGAGCGCTTCGAAGTCATTGAGAACGAGACCCCTCGCATCATCCCATTGCTCGAACGGTTCAGCACCCTCGACCCAGACGTTGCACAGGCTGTATATTGTGCACCGCATATCCGTCATGTCTTCAAATTGGAGAATGAAGGCGGTTTCTGCGGGTACAGGAATATACAGATGTTGATATCACATATTCAAGGAAGCAGTTTGAGGGGATTATCCCATTTTCCTAATCGCAGATTACCTACAATTCTCGACTTACAGAATATGATCGAAGAGGCTTGGGATCGTGGTTTCAACTCCATTGGACGTTCCGACACGGGCGGCATCAGGGGTACGAGAAAGTACATCGGCACATCAGAGGTAAACATTCTGAATATGACTGGTTCCTCTGCCGGGCACAAGCTAATTTCAATCTAGGCCCAAGCACTATTCCAAAGTAAAGGAATTAAGTAAGTATCAGCGATTTATATCAAACATCGGGTGTTCCAATTGACTAATATGGACATCAAGTTGCGAGCCGGAGGTTTTCTTCTCAAGCGAAACATGTCCGGCCCATGAAACTTTGATTTCTCGGATATGGGAGTACTTTCTCTCACCGGGTGCTGAAGTTACAGAGTCAAAAGTCATCACCACTAAGATGGCTCCGATGTACTTGCAGCATCAAGGTTAGTCAGCTTTTTATTTGAGGCGGGATGAGTGCAGACTGACACTGAGGACAGGACACTCCATGACTGTTGTCGGGATAGAGAAGCACAATGACGGGAACGATCATTTGGTCGTTCTCGATCCTGGTATGAAAACCATTCCTGAAGTCAGGGCCCTTGTGGACAGGAATGTTGTTCAGTGTGGGAAAGCCGGGCGTTATATGCAGACATACCGTAAAGGTCGCGAGTATCTGAGTATGTACGATGCCTTTGAGGTTTTGAGGTGAGTTGCCCGATATATGTCATGCTAAGCTGCAACAGACTGACGAACATATCTAGATTGGATTTATGAGAGCGAAAAAGGCACTAGACTCAGCCATGAACTTGATGAATTATTGCATTGCAGTTGCAAATTTGATATATTCTCCTTGAGGTCTGCCATGTCTCCGTCCATATATTTGTGCTCTTACAAACAACTGAGATGATGCATGAAAAGCCATGCCCTTCTTTCATTTCTGATCTTCTATATCATATCCTTCAATTCATCCCCTGAGCCCCTGACCCTGATGAAGCGTATTTGGACTCTGGGGCGGGCGGGCGAGCGATCCGGGGTATCACGTGTAGGACCCGCAAGCAAAGCAGTTCAGCGCAAAAATTTCCCTTGAGCCAGCTAGAGAGGTCGCAGAAGAGTAAATGGAATTTAATATAGAGCTTTTCTCTGATACGCTGTTGACTTGAGGATATCGTTATCTGTATCAGCGCAATATAGTAATACATCATGACGAGACAACTACCAAATATCATTGTCACAGGGACGCCTGGTGTCGGCAAGACCGTCCACTGCGAGCAGCTTGCTGAGGAAACCGGGTTGCGACATCTGTCCATCAACCAGGTTGTCAAGGACCGTCAGTGTCATGAGGGATGGGACGATGAGCTGAAGACCTGGATTGTCGATGATGACAAGGTGTGTTTTGGTGTGGCTGTAACTTGCTAGGTCATAGCTAACGTTTCGCAGCTTCTCGACGCAATTGAAGACGAAGTATTGAAAGGCGGATGCATCATCGATTGGCATGCTTGTGACGTCTTCCCACAATCATGGATCGATCTCGTAGTCGTCATACAATGCCCGAATACAGCTTTGCATTATGATAGACTAAAATCTCGGTACGTGATTGTCATTTGTGCACGGAGGGGATTTGAGATGGTTGCGATCGCTTACTGACGGCCATCCTCGATGGAACATAGAAACTACCACGAGAAAAAGTTACAAGAGAATGTCGATGCTGAAATATTCCAAGTTCTCTTGGAAGAGGCACGAGAATCATATGACGAGGAGATTGTCATTGCCTTGAACAGCGAGACCGACGAAGACATCGAGTCTAACTGCCAACGCATCATTGCTTGGATTGATATGTATAAGAAAGATCACGCCGAATCGACCGACTGAACAGCCCGAGACCAACTATACACATACTTTTTTGGACCAGATTCAATGTCCTCCTTTCAAGCCTGCTGCGATTTGAGCCACTCTCGGAGCTGCGAAAGCGCCTTATACCTGTGCGAGATTTTGTTCTGATAACCGCATATGTCAGCATCTTGAACATAACGGCTTGATTCCGCGGATCTTGCTCACCTTCTCTACCTTATCCATCTCGGCATAGGTCTGTCCATTATACTCGAAGATAGGATCCCATCCTGCAGCACTTTGTTAGTTGGGCACGCTCGCAAAGATTCAATTTAAGGCTGCTTACCAAAGTTGGTTGGTCCGCGTGCTGGTACGACACGGCCCTGTGAATATACTCGTCAGCTATTCATTATCTTCTCTTCTATATTAAAATTGCGGGAGAAATGACATGCCTGTGTTTTGCCCTGGAATAGGATCGGCTCTGCTCCTGGACCGCTGCAGAATGCGAATGTACAGATCGCTGTGCATGTCTTGTCCTCGTACGGTTGCACCAATTTATTTAGTCCATCTAGACCAATCGACTGCACAAAATATTTACTTTTCGTTCAATCAGTTGTCAATGAAACAATGCCATATATGTCTCTTTCGAGTCGTCTGTCAGACGTACATGTATGGGCCTGGTAGGCCATTCAATGCTGTGAACTCCAGAGCCGTGTCTTCGGTCAAGGCAGGTCCATTAATCTAATTACCAGACACATGAGCATGAATCCGTATTTACTAGAGCTCGTGCAAATCAACTTACTGCCTCAGCAGCTCTGCGCGCCTTTTCCTTTGCGATTTCCTCGATGGAACCCTGAATCTCTGGCACGTCGATAGCGGCATTCTGAATATCGACAGCATCTCCCAAGATGGCCTGGACTTCGGCCAACTTGTTCTTATTACCAGTAATGAAATTTAGGCTCTTCATGTTGTCTGACGTCTGACTGCGATGCTCGGATATGGATCTTGAAGCTCTTAGAGACTCTTGAAGGAGCGTTGCTTATCTGTTCTCCAAATCGCTCGAGAGAGGGACGTCAGAGGGGGAAAAAAATTGTTGATAACGATATATACGCATTACGTCACCGCAAATACACGCTTTGGGTTCGGGCGAGACAAGCTAGGTACAGTACAGGCCTCAGGGGCCAGATGGATTGCAACGACATAATCACACTCTTCATTCGAATTCAATCATGACTCCCATGAACACACAACTAATCGCTGAAAACCAAGAAGAAAACAAGAAGAAAACATCAGTCAAGCACATTTTGGCATGAACAAGGCCGGTGACTCGGCGGAAAAAGGGCGCGATAACAATAGAAAGAGTGCGCAACGAAATAGGAAATATTTCAATCAGATGATGATGAACAAGCAGCGTTGTATCGTTAAACAGAACGGCCGTCAGCCTTCGTAATTGATGCACTTATGAAACAAACAATGGGCATCCGGAATCATAATCATTGGAGACTTGCGACTTCGGCAGCGTTACCCTCTGCCATCTCCATTTTCTCTTGCTGGGCCATGGCCTGGGTGGAAACAATCTCGGCGAGCCGCTTGAGGCGAGGAGTTTGGAGCCCTATTGAATGATTGTCAGTCCTGCTTCATTGCCAATGAGATTGCGAACGGACTTAAACTCACATGATGGGGTATATGTCTCCAAAGCTGTAATTTCTCTCGGTTCGGCGATCTCGTATGGGCCGCTGTCTTCCATATCGACAGGAGTCAAGAGCAAGACATCGCTCTTCTCTGTGACACGGGATGCAACAGCCTTCATGATTTCTCCATTGATTGGCTGCTCATAGTCGGCAACCAAGTACTGGTTGAGAAGCTTCTGTATTTGGTTGGGGGAAAGCCTAGAAGACGTCAGCGCAGTCTGGGAATAAGATAAAAGATACATGTACTCACATCCAACAAATATCTTGAATGATTTCAATGTCATTCAGTGTAGCCTTCTTCAATTGAAGGAGCTTCGTTGCTTGCTGTAAAGACATTAGTAAAGAACGTATGTCACACCTGGGTGAATATATCATACCATGAGATGTTCAAGCTGCAGTGTACCCTCGGGCATATCGTGGCTCTTGCACCATTCTTCGATTCTTGTGATGTTGTAATTAATTTGAAGGCCACGCTTCCATGAAAGGAAGTTTCGTCTCATGAGAAGGTCATTGAAGGCCGTAACGCCAACCAAGCGCAGGAGTTCTGTGATAGCCTGGTTCACGATAGATTCTTCAAGATAGTAGCCCTTCATCGCCTTGAAAACGCTGTTGAGGAGACTGAGAAGATTGTCCATGCTGTAAGCAGGACTGTTGCTTGATGGAAGAATCTTTCCGAGGAAACGGTTGGTCTCATTCGTCACAAATCCAGGAAGCGATTGTGATTCAATGATGGCAGGAACAATCATCTTGAATAGCTTCTTCTTTAGAACCTTCATCCATGTATGATAAATGTTGAACTCCAAGCTTTCCAAATCGTGTTTGACAATCTCAAGGAGACGATCGTACTCATAGTTATCACTCTTTTGCGCCTCATACCAGTCTTCAGCCAGGAAGACGAAAGACAGCATTTCATGAACGTTGGATAGCCAGAAGGCACCAGGGTTGATAGCCTCATCACCATCGTGTGACATAACATCAGCCTGGATAGACTGCATGACATTGGCCAAGAACCTCTCCGACTCCTTGACGAAGCCATTGTTCCACATTTCAGAAGTGACAAGGTTGATGAGATATGATGGGAAGAGAACTTCCTTTTCGGTCGGCGCGGGTGTCGAAGATGGAGATGGGACCCTGAGATTGCGGATCAGGCCAACGGTAACCTCGTCATTAAGCTCATCTTCTTCAGATAACAAGGTCTCCAGTTCAGCTTCAATAGAGTCCATTGTTGGAGATAGTGTGGCGGAGAATGTGTTACGGTTGGCGACACTGCTGGGAACAGCCATTGACACAGGCCGGGGGTTGAAAGCGCCGCTTGCACGATCAGTCTCGATGCGTTCAAGATTGGCACTGCGCCGCTTAGCCGTCTGTTTCTTTGAGGATGATGAGACGAGATTGATGAGACCATTGCTGGTAGCAGCACCATTACCAAAGTGGCCGTTGACCGCACCGTTCACAGGAATGGCCTTCTTTGCAAGCTCTAGCTCCTCTTGTAGTTCAGCAATTTGCTGGCGGAGTGATGCTTCCTCACTTTCGTGCTCCGAGTTCAAACGCCTCAACTGCTCAAGCTCCTCATTGGAAGCCCTCAAAGCACTACTCGTGGTCTTCTCCTCGGCTTGTAGACGTTTTATTGTAGCCAAAGCATCACTGTGGCTTGACTGCAACTTTGCCATGTCGGCCTCCAGAACAGACAGACGTGCTGCTGTAATGCCAGCTTGGTTGGCCTCAACCTGAAGTTCCTTGGTGCGGCCCTCAAGGTTGATATGACGAGTTCTCCATGTCTTAAGCTGTGACTCGTAACTCTCGACCTGAGCCAACAATGTCTTGTTGTCTCGCTTAAGATCTCCCAATGATTGTGTAAGCTCAACAACCTTATTCTCCAACTTGTAGGAAATCTGCTTGAGATCACGAGCCTCTTCACGGAGTGTCTTGTACTTCTTGCGGTCTTGTCGACCCCTCCACAAGCTCTGGATGATGATGACCTTCCTGCGGTACTCTCTCCAATCGCGCTTGCCACGGTAGGATCTCCATGCATTTTGTATCGTGAGTGCTGCTTTTCCAAGTCTCTCGTCCATCATCCTCTTCCTGCAAAGATGGCCCTGAACGATAGCCTGGAACAGAATAACGCTTCTGCGAATCTTGAGATAAGCGTTGCGTTGCCTATATCCTCGCCAAACTCTCTGGATGGTAGTGGCAGCCTTTGTGCGACGACCTTCCTCGGCGTGCTGTCTGGCAATGTAACCACGAATAGCGCACTGGGTACGGAGGATGGATTCGCGGGCCTCGAGGTACTTTCGACGGGTGTACTTCGCTTTGAGGTTCTTCTGGATCATGATTGCGGCGGAATTGAGTCTGGCAGTGCGAAGGTTTTCCAAGAATGCCAGCATACCAGCTCTGAAGAAGATCTTCGTCAGACCCAACTGGTATTTATCCTGCTTGGTTGTCTCGCCAAGGGCCTTCTTAAGAATAGCGAGGGCCATCTCGCGGAGTTCCGTTGTCCATTCAGACGAATGGCAAAGCATGTAGTATCTCATCGCAAACTCTTCGTACGTCCATCTCGTAGGATAACCTGCACAACTGATTCGGACGGTCTCAAGAACACCGCAAGCTCTGAGCTGGTTCAGGACCATTGGCCCCTCAAATTTCCAGGACTCCTTAGCTTCATTGGGTTTGATACATCGGATATAATGGACATCAGTTGAGTTTATAGTGTTCATGAGGTCAATGAGTGATGATCTGAATATACCACCTAGAGTGGGCTTGCGGTTTACAGCAACACCAATGCGCCGTCCAGGGGCAGCAACAGGCTTTGATGCGACCTGTGTCGAATCCTTCTCGCGGACTGCAGAGGCAGCATTGAGAACGTGCTTGATAAAGTCATTGGAGGATTGACGAAGAATCTCCATATGCTCGTCGGGAACCGTGTCACGGTTCTTCTCAATGAAGCCCTCTGATTCGTAGGTGACGTCGACAGCATAATGGCAGATCGTGAACGCAGACTTTCCAAAGCGGGGCTTCTTATAGAATGCCGATTTGTCGCCAGCGAAGTTATGATGAAGCTTGGTAGCAAACTGATCGTCAGATCCCATTGGCAAGCGAGACTCTTCATCTAACAAGGAAAGAATACCAAGTTTGCCTTCAATAAGGTCAATACATGGCTGGTTGTCTGAGAAGTCAATGAACTTCCAATCAATCTCCTCCCGAACATACTCCTCCTGCTCGAGTTTGAAGACATGCTGGTTAAACTCTTGCTGCAATTTTTCATTTGCGTAATTGATGCAGAATTGCTCGAAAGAGTTCTTTGCAAAATGCTCGAAACCGTAGATATCCAAAACACCAATGAAGGAGCTGACCCTGCTGAGGACCTCCTCTGTAGCAAGTCCACGGTTGATGGTCTCAACGAGCCAATCAAAGAGACTTGAGTAGATAAATTTGGCCACGGAGTCTCTGACGACGAGAGCTTGTTGCTGGCTCAAATTGGAGATGATTTTCTCGCCTCTCGTAATTAACTGCTTCTTCACGATCCACTTCGCGAATTCAGCAGAGTCAATACCAAGCATTTCACATGCTTTCACGAGAGAGGGCTCATCACCAGAAAGAGAGGATTCATTCCGTGTAGCAGTAATTTTGACGTTACCAAGGTGCAACAGGGCTGCAAGTAACTTGAAGACCTCACGCTGAGTATCCTGCGAAACTCCGATAGTCTGGAGTGACTTTTTTGTGGCTTCACACTCAGCTTTGTCGTCAACACCATCAATTGTAGGGGCATTTCCTTGATTCATATACTCAAACTCTTCGACTGGCAAGAGGCCCAATCGTTCTCTTTCCTCGTCAGTAGCACCAGCGATGAGCTGATAAAATATATGGTAGTTCCTCTCCTTGAGGGGCTGGAACACAAGACGGGATCTTTCGAGCAGATAGACCCGTATCCTTGCACCGATGATTTGTTTGTTCGCATCAAACATGATCTCTATGTACTTGCCAAATCTAGACGAGTTGTCGTTTCTTGTCGTTTTGGCGTTACCGAAGGCCTCCATGACGGGATTGGTAGCCAAGATTTGCTCTTCTGTCTCACTTATGGCGGCATCTGATTTTGAATATGCCCCAGGTTGATCTGAAGTTCCTCGCGTTGCGAAGTATCGCATGATGTATTTAGCGCTGACAGTCTTACCAGCACCAGACTCACCAGAGACAACGACTGTCTGGTTCTTCTTGTCGCGCAACATGTCTCTGCAATGATTAGTTAGCACCTGCAGAGTTGGCTAGCAAAATGAGGAATTGAGGTCTTACGAGAACGCTTCTTCCGCAATTGCGAAAAGATGAGGCGCCTGAGTCGCCCTTTGCTTTCCAGCGTAGACATGGACCATTTGGGGTACATATAGAGAGTCGACACGGGCAAATGGGTTGATTGCGATAAGCACGATACCACTGTAGGTGTAAATTTCCTTTTGAGCATAGCGCAACTTGATGGCCTGAAGGACTTTAGAAGACGTAAGTTTCGCTGAAGAGGCATATCAATCAAATACAACTATCAGGGCGACGTCACTAACCGGCTGGTTCGTTCAAATGCGACAGGTTCGTCAAATCTTCGCTGGCTTCTAACACCGTAGGGTTCATCAACGGGGGAAGCGCCCCATCACTACCGCCCTCGATCTCTGTTTGTGTCGTAATAATTTCTTTGGTCTGCAATTTCGATGTTCAAGGATTAGCAAAAAGCGCAACGCTAGGCCAGGTGTCCGCTTCGAGATAACCACGACATCAGATCACCGGCTTAAGAACAAGTGAAGCCATACCTCTCCATTTTCCAGAGCAAAAACGAGTTTAATCTTATCGCCCTCTTGCTTCTTCTCGACGACCTCCGAGGCAACCCAACCCTCAGTTGTGTCTGGCTGCCAGGCGCGAGTGCCCACCTCATACAGATGCGCCATGATTGCGATGTCAGCGCAACTTGGTCGTCCCTATACAATTGAACTTTTCCAAATAGAGCCGTGGTATAAGAAGTGTATAAACAAGAGAAAAGAAATCGATGGCTAGCGCATCTAGGTCGTAAGAAGGGGCAGCGGGACCGGCAGTTGCAGGTGCGGTAAAACCTCGTAAGGAGTCTCCTCAAAGACCAGGCAGAATTCCGCTTGGAGAGGGGCCAATTTTTGGAGTGAAGCGGCCGGTAAGAATCTCTCTCAGGGACGATAAACAACAAACAAGTCAGGCACAGAGATATTGGTATCACGAGAGGGGTTGCAAAAGGGGACGACGGCGGGTTAGGCGAGAGGAGGGGTTGGGAATGATGAGGATAAGAAAGAACAGGTCGAAGCAGACAAACAGAGGATCGATCACACAAGCAATCGCAATGATACGGTGTAGGACAAGATGGTTTGGGAGACGGTAACAGGAGAAACAGGAGGTGAGAATCGTGTATGAGCAGAGTAAGAAAGTGAGACAAAAAAGTTGAAGACGAGAAGACGAAGACGAGAAGACGAAACACAGACGAAGATAACGAAGAGGAATAAGCCCCTGCTAGCCACAACTATACCACTCCCTCCAGCGAATGGCAGCGCAAAACAGGCCAGAAGACACAAAAATCCGAGTGTCGGTTCCCTTGCTGTTAGAATGGCGTCAGGGACACATCACACGCTAACCGTAGGACAGAAGAGGGTCTTCCTGACTTGACTTTCACTTCGACTTGACTTGACTTGATTCTATTTGGCTGCGCTGCTTCAGCTGTTGCGCTGGGTTGTGGGACAAGTGGGACGTGCGACTGGGGCCGACCCGTGCGTTGTGACAGAGAGGAGAGAGGGGAGAGAAGAGAGAGAGCAGATGAAGATGAAGATGAACAGACGGTATAAGGGCTTCATCTCCTTCTCCTTCACCCTTTTTTTGATTCGTTCAGCGTCATCATCATCATCATCTTCGTTATCTTCCTCTTCCTCTCCTCACTCCCCATTCGCCATGCCTTGTGCGCATCTGATTTGACGGATGGACGACACTGCCACTGGAGTCATCAATTCCACACGTGAGGCTGCTTGCTTGGATGGATCTTACGTCCCCAGTATGTCCCTCCCCCCCCTGTTCGGGCCACAGAGAATGACAATTGGTTGAGATATATTCATGCAGCCCTTCAAAAGTTGCATGGGTACGACCAATGTGTACAGCCTGCGGGCTCTGACGTCCGTCATGTTCTCTGCGGCTGTCGTTGACTGGGCGGATCAATTGATGAGTTCGACGTTGGGGCTCAGTGTCTGCAATCTACTGTACTTACACCAATTCTCACCCGTACGCGCCTTAGACATGCTATTGCTCAGGCTTTGGATGAGAGGCTGCTGCTACGATGCTACGTTCAGGATATGACTGCGTATTTACTATCATCTATTCGCATTCTTTCGCAAACGTGTCGACGAATGGCCGTGTTGCGACGGCGATGAGTGGGTGTATGGCTCGGTTGAGTGGCATCATACAGAACGCATGGGGTATCCTGGCATGAAGCTTATGGAGAACCCTGTGGAGCTGTCCTTTTGTCACTGCCAATGATGACCGTTGGAAAACTTTGCCTCATTGCTAATGTCAAGATGTCTCTGCCCGTCACGGCCACTTCATAATGTTCGAGGTCGCCAACAAATTCATTAATAGTTGATAAGGAAAAAAAGAGAGGAAAAAGTTGAAACCTGATTAAGTGAAACACGAGTACGATAGAAGGAATTATCACAATCGCAATTGCAATCAGACGAAAGAGTATAGCATATTGGAGATATGAATTCCAGATAACACTTGAAACGAAGAAAACAGAGAGAATAAAACTGTAGATGCTGCGAAAAACGAGTGAGAAACGATAATCGAAAAAAGGGCGGCGATTAAATTATGATGAAATATTTGAAGAGCCCATACAACGTGAGGTGGGACGGTCTCCAGCGAGGCAGGGCTGCGGATATGCTGTTGTAGGGACGGTTACTCGGGTGCAGAAAAAAGGTGGCTAGTCAACAGACAAGCAATTTAGCTCTGCTTGCACTCGGGAGCCTCCTTGGCGGGTTTCGATCCATCACCCTGTGACAGCGGAAGAAACAAAGTAGTTAGCATGGATTCTGCAACCTGAATGACGGCGGTGTTTGTGATCTAAAACTCACCTCCTCGTCAGAGTCATCATCATCATCACCCTCTGACTTCTGGTCATCCTCATCATCGTCGTCATCATCCTCCAAATCGTCAACATCAAGCTCGTCGTCATCATACTCCTCAAACTGAAGAGCCTCGCCGGTGAACCAGTCAATCGCACGAGGAATCAACTTCTCCTTGATATCCTCGCCTAGCTGATAATCAAGCTCCAAACGGTCCTCGATGTCACCGGGAACTTCATCGTCTTCCTCCTTGGGAGCCTTGGGCGGAGAGAAGAAGTTGAAGAAGGACTCCGTGGGCACGGTAACCTTAACAACACGAGTTTGCTTGGTGTCTGTTTCAGCTGTCAGTTAAAGTTGCTTCCCTAGACCAAGCGTCAAATAAAAAAAAAAAAAAAGAAAAAAAATGTGCAGTGCTTACTCTTGTTCCTCTGCTTCTTGCTCTCGATCCTGACGGTCAAGTTCTTGCCGGCCTTCCAATCGATCTTGTCGCCCTCTGCGTGGTCGTAGATGAAATCGCCGCCGTACCCGTTCTCCTCCTGGTAGTAGTAGGTCTTGGTGATGGTCTTGTTCGTGAAGAACTCGTTCTCGGCGAACTCGAAAATCAAGCGGAATCCAGGCTTATCGAGGTACTCCATGCGGATATCAACGAGATGCTTCAAAGCTTCCTCATCCTTCTCTGTAATCATCTCCGCAAGAGATAGCTGGTTCTTCATGGCAGAAAGCCAGAACTCAGGGATGCCGGCAGCAGGAGATTCTTCAGTGGCATCCTTGTCCTCAGCCTTGGACTCCTCGGCCTCCTCCTCTTCTTCGTCCTCCTCCTCTTGGCCAGCCTTGATCTCATCCTCGGTGGGCTCGGCCTTGCCATTCACAATGGTGGCACGTTTCTCGTAGAGCGGCTGGAACTTGGCGAAGTACTTCTTCTCCAACTGCAAAACTTCCTCGTGGAACTCAGTCTCGATTTTGGCGTGCTCCTTCTGGATGCCCTTGAGACCAGCAACACGGCGGCGGACGGGAGCCGGGAGCGACTCAACATATCCGGAAGAGCGACCTATGAGAGATCCAAGTCTTCCCTGAATCATGGACACGAGCTTAGGGTTCTGGGCGAATATTGAGGCAGCAGTGGCGCGGTCAAGATCCTCTGCGTACGGCGCGTTAGCATGAAAATCCAGACAGAGTGCGACATGTTAGGTGTCCACATTGAGCGATCGTGGGACTACTAACCTTCCTTGATATCAGGGACGCCAGGTTGCTGAGCATGAGATGTGATGGGAGCATTATTGGCAGGGGTATTCTGAGGCGTGCTGTTACAATTCAACCTGTGTTAGCATACGTATATATCAAATTATCGATGGACGGGTG
>AZGZ01000001.1:1442409-1454953 GCA_001636715.1 Ascosphaera apis ARSEF 7405 | reverse complement strand
AAGCGGTGACGACTTACGGAGCAGTGATGAAGTCCGCCCTCTTATTTCTGATGGGTTCGGTCATTTTGAATATGGATGAAGAAGTGACGCAGCGAATACAGGATAGGTGTGATTGTGATGATGATGATGATGGTGATGGTGATGGTGAAGAGAGAAACCGCAGAAACCGTAAGCCGGCAAGATGAGGACGATGGACAGAGATGTACGGACGGATGATGGGTGGAAGAAGGGCAAGAAGTTGCGATCAACTTTTTTTTTTTTTTATTTTTTATTTTTATTTTTATTTTTTTCCATGATGGGTTTTTTTTTCTCCCTCGCTTTCGGCGGTTCCTCTTTTTGTTGAGGTCGCTTGGCGGCGAGACCTGCGCCACGCCAGCTTGCTTATGAGGAGGGGAGGGGAGGTGTCTTTTACAAAACATTGCGACACTGGTAAAAAACGATATTATCATTGCAATTAGTGGTCTTCAGCAGTGTTAAAAAATCGACCTTAAAGCTGTAATTTAGAGGCGATACTAATGACCCATGGTTCAAAAAAAAAAAACAGCCACATTTTTGTTCCCACTTTAATGTATGAGTGACGTGAAATCAAGTTATATCAATGTTAATTAAGATCGCTCATAATGTCAGCGATAAATTCAAAAATTAGAGTTATAAACTAACCTGAATAGGTAATAAAATCTGAAAAGAGTAAATATGCTCTCAAATGTCTGGTTTCATGAAATGTCGATAATAGAGAGTAGTTGTATAGATAGACAGATCTCACCCTAAACGATATTTGACATAACGACAATTGACATACCTCGATAACAATTCATCTCAATTCGCTCACCAAGTATAGTCAATACATAATTCAAACTGTCCATGTCGATCAAAATAAATCTCACCAAGTCATTTACCCGTATTTGCTCCATCGATTTTACAACTGATGATGTGTTATCTGCATTGCTCGCATCAACTACCTTCGCTGAACGGTCTTCTTCTGTGACATAGAATGAAGCGTCAGAGCGTGTTCAGAATGATGATATCGACGACAGTTTAGGGTCCAATAGCGACATCGAATTGGACGAATTGACCTTTTCAAAAGAGGAGAGAGAGAAACATTAGTCAAATTCGCTATTGAGCACGCGATGCCTGTGAAGAATTGAAATAATTACCTCAAAAAGTTCTGTGACAAGAAGGTGGCTGACCCTCACTGAATACCCAAAGAGTTAAAAAAGCACCACCGTGACCGCACTCCATCACTCTGTTGATCAACTGCTGATGAAACCCATAAGTCTAAGCTCGAAGAAGCTGTGGCTGAATGGGATAATATTTTTACCTCGTTTGACAGACGAAAGGACAAAGAAGCTCGTAAAGAGGATCAAGAGCGTCAGAGGCAGCAAGCAGCAGCAGATCGAGCCCGCGCAAGTGGACTCAGAGACAGAGAGGTATTTGAAATCTCTCGTACTGAGTGAGCTAAAAAAAGGGCTGGCGCCGATCTTACTCTGGTGTTTGATAAAGTTCAAAAGGTTTTGAATGAAACAGTCAAAAATCAGTCTGATTTCGTCAATTTCTTGATGACTCTCAGTGAGCCTGCGCAGGCAAGACCACAAAGGTCAAGGCTCAATAGACTCAAGAAGGAGATTAAAAAGCTCAATATGAAGAACACAATGATGTCTGACGAGCTGAAACTCTTGCAAGAGGAGAGAGGGCAGAGAATGAAAAAAGTTGTTTGATCTACTCAACCAATGGCGGTCATTCAGCCGCTGTTGAAAGTGCAATATAAACAGCGTCATTGCCTGCAGCAGTTTTCAGACATGCAATACAGCCAGAATTGGGTTTCCAGCATGTTTAGAAAATAAATTGAAGCTCAATATGGTCTCAATTTGACAAATTGAGGTGGTTTCAAGAGTTGTAAGAGTTGTAGTTTAGACAAATTCAGAGCTTTGTGTTATTGTCTTTGAAATCAATTTTTTTTCCTAAGTTTTTCATCGCGCTGTGATTGGTTAGATTTTAATTGATTCCGCACTGAGCCCGCAAATGATGTGCTCTGATTGGTCAGTTTCTGAATTCTATATGATCAACCCCTGACCTCCTGAATTGCAATTCACTTCACTATCAACAGCTGCATTCATACATTATTGGTATTGAATATAGTCTGTCTAGGAAATAAAAACTGTTTGTTAAAGACAAAAGACGTGTTAATTGAACAAATTGACCTGTTTGCCGTCCTCTTCCCCTCTCCTATTTACTCATATGCTCTGTTAACTCACCCACCTCTTCGTCTGTCTGCACTTCTACAACTATGAATTTGAAGGGTGCTAGGTATTTTTCGAGTGTGGGTAGAGGAATATTGTATTTGAGCAAGACCTGGTTTCTTTGACAAAGACTAGACATACAATTTTGAAGAAACACATCAGCTTGGAATGTCAAAGCTACAGGTGTGCTTTCAAGTCGATGGCAGATACATATGACACCAAGAGTCCACATGGCTTGAACTATTGAGAAAAAGTTTTCAACCGCTGGTCGAAGTTAATTTTCTCAAGACTTAATTTACCCCAAGCTGGGCGTCTTCATGGTCTCATGGTGACTATTGGGCTGGTGTATGCTGCGTCGCTATATATCAATGGTCTTTAGTCTAATGAAATACCATGCTGGTTGAACAGACGATTGATTGACTCATCAATCTCAGAATGTTCATATATCAGCTAATCTGATATCGAACCTTTCTTCAGACCAGTGAGATTTGGACACAGACTATTGGGTATGACAATATCTTGCCACTTATAATCAGTAAAGACTTTGTGGCTGATACAGAACACCTCTTAGTTCCGTCCGAGTCGACATATTTGTTGAGTCGTGCCGTCAATGAACGCCCAAATCTTATCGCCCTCTCTAATTACTTTGGCATATCGGCAGATTTTCAAGACAGTAAGCCTCTCTGAATTCCACCGCAGGAATTGTCTAAACCGCCAATGGAAATGTCACATCACGTCATTGAATACAACGCTGATATAAGTTGGACAGACACCAAAGAGACGAGGCATGTCATAGATGTGATTTGATCACGAAAGTCGATTCAATCAGATACATATAGCGAGCTCCTCAAAGGATTTAAACCGGAACCTTTGATACTCTGTGATACAACGCTTGTGCTGAGAAGGATTACGCTGGCGCCGCCAACGTTGAGGAGACTCGTCATTGTTGTCCAACGATGCTGTTGCCAATAAGAGCAAAGCTGATAGAATTGTGAGAATGTCGTTAAATGCTGCAAGAGCCTTTAGCTCCATTGCGTCAATGTCAGTATTATCCATAGCTGAAATCTATGTTAAGAGATTATGAAAAATTGTATGATAAATTGAAAGACTAATGACCGTTGTCGAAGCCTGGAACAAAGCGAACAACCTTGTTGGAGCTCAATTCATAGTTCACCACATCCTTCAACAATCGACTAGATGCTTACAGATGATGTCAACAACAAATGTTTCATAATTTTACATAGGAAATACAGCCTCAATACTAGTTCTATTGTTATGATCTATTTCCAAAACTCATCCTATGGTTTAAACACGGACTAATTTTAACGTCAAAAATTTTAAAGTTGGGGTGTGTGTTCCGAAAAACCACTTTGGCATGCCGAGACGCCAAGGCATTAGGTAAGTAGTAGCATAGCCGTAGCATAGCCATACTTGTCCGTACGGCACTGATGTATATAACTCTGGGCTACCCTACGTACTCTTTCTTAACAATAAACTTCGTTGCGAGGATCGCAGTTGCTGAAGACCCCTATTTTCTTAGTGATATCTTCATTCTTCAGAGAATTTTCTCATAAGCCTTTTTAGAAGCTAAAATCAAATCTGACATCAAAAGTGACTTTGTACTTATACTATCTAACAGGAAGATCAGCACTGTAGTCTGTGTGAGATATAAAGGTTCTAGTATTGGCACTCACTCCATTCACAACATTTTTTACGCACTATTCTAAAAAAATCTGGTTAATATTTAACCTATAAAAATCAAAGAATTGTGTTCTATTGATACATATATCAACTGTATGTACACACAATCACATTGATTTTATTTCGCTCGTTTTACTTTCAACAACGTCTATGCTCATACGATCATCTATTTATTCAACATAATGTCAATTGATCTTCTTGTCAAATGAAGCAATTATCTATCATCTCATTTATCATGTCTGTACTACTTGTTCAAGCCATCTCAGCTCCTTCCTTTGAGGGAGACACCTACTATGGGAAAACATCTGACACTGATCACAATAAAAATGGTGACTCTCATTATCAATCCTTTGAAAAAGATTGATATGGTGATTACAATGATAGCGCTTAATCGACGAATTGAGATTGCAAAGCGTATTTATGACACCATAATGAAGCGTGCTGCTGAGAATTGAGTCTTATAAAATGTGATGAATACTCATTGTGCTTGTTTATGATAAAATCGATGACTTACATGCACATTCAGGCATTGTGTTGTTTAAAAATTTTGATAAATTCAATGAACACAATAAGGGTAGTCAATGTGAAAATACATAGTTAATCACTGATAAAATAATTACCTATTCAGATAACAGATGATTGACTACTTTTTGCTGATTTTGCTCATAGTTCTTAGTTCTCAGTGAAGTTGGGTGAGAAGGTGGTGAGATAAGTATGTAATAAACTATGAACAACTTTTCAGATTTCATAGTTGATTGCAACATTTATTGCATTACATCGGAATTGACCAATCAGGGGCCAGTATTTGGTCTTCGCTATGAAATCTACCGTTGACTACCCTTGATTATTTAATTCAAAGTAAGTTATTTTAGTCAAAAACAACTCAAGTCTAATTTATCTTCTCCATCAATGCATCATGTCTCTTTGCCTGCTCCTGCTGCGCTCCAAGTAAGTCATTCTGCGTACTGATCAGAGACATTGTCGATTTGTGACGCTGTGTTTCTTCTCGTGTTAACGATTTGATGGCAGCTTCCTTATTGACATTGATGTGATGCTTAACAAGCTTTAAGCATCTCTTCAAACTCACTTACACAACGCTTCGGTGGTGCTGTCTGCTACTGAGAGGCTAAACGAGGTCTATCACAACTCTCAAGGTGATGAGAGTTTTGACAGCTAGCGTCTCCTCTTCAGAATTGCAGTCTGTGTCATAATCAAAGTGGTTTTCATTGTCAGCGTAGTGACAGTTCATGTTTGAGAAACCACTGAAGCTGTCTTCTTGCAAAGTGCTAGACTGAGTGGGCTAGGTTCAAATATCATTTTCAGACTCATTGTCTTCAGTTGTGGACTTTCACATACCCCATAAATCGTCAATGCAATTGCATCATCAACACTTCTTGTTCAACATGTCGATAATAGTTTTTTTGTCAGCTCCTTCTGGTATGCCAAAGCCATTCTGATGCACTTTGATTTTGATTGACCCTTGAATAACTCTTCTTGAGATTAACAATCTTGTCGTTGATCATCTGGATGTTGAGGTCAGCGAAAAAGGAAAAACACTCCTTCTTAATGTTTGCAATCATCTCTTTCTTTTCAAGCTGATTACGATAGTCCTCCATCCAGGTCAGCATTTTGTTTTTTTGGTGGTTATTTTAGACATAGTTTTAGTCCTTGGTAAACATTGTGGCAGGTTGATACACATATAGAAAGACCACTGAGGGTAATGCGAGACGATAAAAGAGAGAATTGATGAGTTTATTTAAGTGATTAATTTATTCGTATTCATGATAAGAGGGTGGGTGAGCTTATAATTAAGGTGTTTAGTACACATGACGTTGATTGTGATCACGTGTAGTCATGTTCCGCAGTAATTAACTCTTGAACTAAGTCAAAGTCAAGAAAATTCGTAGATTTTGACCTCAGCCTCAGATTAAAAATACAAATTCTAATCAATTAAAATGAGTTTTAGCGCTGTTGAGTTGATCATTGACAACCTTTTATGTACAAAGGGTAAGGTTGATCAACAAAAGATACATATCGCAGTATTTTTTGGGTATCCTAAGATATATTTATGTCATTTTTATATCAGATGATCTCATTTTTCAATGTATTATTCTCTTATGTTATTGTTTAACCCTTTGATGGTTTTTTATGTTCAATGCTAAACTTAGCTGTCTGAGTGTAGCGGTGAAGCCGAGCTTCTGTTTTCTTGTATGGAACAATGTTCTTCCGGCCGTCTACCAACTAGGCTGCAGGTATAATAACCGGTGTTCAACACTATCGGTCTTACTTGAATTTTGTACATAGACATACACAGAGGGAAGCAATGTTAGGGCGCTTCGAGCGCTGTTTTGCAGCCAATTTCAGGAGTTGATCTCAGCAACAGTGATTACATTTGACTATGATTTGAATCGATTTACTTGTGTCCTTTTCCTCGCGTTAGACGGTTATTGAGCGTTTGTCGCTCCCTCGATTTGTTCGATTAAGCAAACCTACACCAGCAGTGATCTCTCGATTTCTACCGCTCCTCCCCTTCCCTTTCGATCCGCTCATCTCGACTGAGCACCCATACACTCTTTCACCATTTCAGCGGATGTGCAGATTGTAACATGACAGGATCATGTTCAAATTTCCATTGGAGTAGCGCATATGTTTTGTAAAATGCCTTAAACATCATACACACTGTCAGTTGCTTGATTGGTTTTTGCCTTGTTGTTGTATGCCTATCATTGTTATTCTTGCTTCTGTTTTTGTCTGCCTTCCTTATTGTAGGCAACTCTAGTGAATATGACATCGCACAATTTATTTAGTATTTCTATACACTACGTTTTTCAATCTTCTGAATTAAATGTTAGGCTCTAGAAAGAAAATTAAAAATAATAAACAGACCATTTTATTTAATTAACATATTTTTTGTCTTTAGCAAACAGGTTTCATTGTCTATACAGATAGTGTTCAATATTGACAATATGTACATACAAAAATTTCATTGATTATAATGAAGTGAATCATGATTCAAGAGATTAAGAGTTCAATTATGTAAAATTTGAAAACTGATTCATCAGGGTGAACTATTTATAGACTAGATGTGAAATCAGTTGAAATTTAACCAGTCACAGTACAACAAAGACCTTCAAGAATACAAAGCTCTGTATTAGCTTAAATACAAATTTTTAAATCATATCAATTCATCAATATAAAACAATATTAAGCTTCAATTTATTTTTTAAATATAGTGAAAATTCAGTTCTGACAATACTACATGTTTGAAAATTATTGTGAGAGATGACGCTGTAATAATAAAAAATGCATAGGTGTTTAGTTTAAAGGAGAGGAAAAGCAAGGCAATTTAGTATTATTGCTGGTATGAATTCGCAAATTGAATTGATCGTAGGAGCCACAAACAATCAATAACCATTTAACACGTGAAAAAGAACATAAGTAAATCGGTACAAAGTATAATCAAATAATATTATTTTCGCTGAGATCAACTCTTAAAATTGGCTGTAAAACAGCGCACAAAACGCTTTCACATTGTCCTATGTGTATGTGGAAAATTTAAGTAAGACTGACAGTAATAAACATTGTTTCATAATAAGAAAACAAAAGCTCAGCTTCAGCGCTGTTAAAATTGGACCTCCAGCACCAGTTGAGTAGCTGATATTGGTTGAACAGATCAAGCAACTCTCTTCATTTTCTGCTCTCTCCTTTTACAAAAACTTCAGATTGTCAGAAATCGTCTTTTCGAGTGTATTGAGCCTTTTCTACGGAAATTTGACTTAAGACTCTATCTTTGTGATTTTATCAGCACGGACTCACTGAGAATGATTGTGAAATTAACAAATACCAGTTTGATTTTTGACTGCCTCATTCAACAGCTTTTGAATTTTGTCAAACACTAGAATGAAATTGGTGTCAGCCCCTTTTTGGCTATTTCAGTATGAGAAATTTTCAAACACTTCGTTGTTTCTAGATTAGTTCTAAGTAATAAGATTGAAGTAAATTCAGTCTACCGCTGCTTGCTATCTCTAGCATTCTTAATTTTCCTTACAAGTTTTTTTACTGTTGTGTCTGTCAAAAGAAATAAGATACTATTCAATCCAGTCACAGCTATTTAAGTTTAGATTTACAGTCTACCACTCATTGATGGAGCATGCTTGCAGTGATGCCTTCTGAACTTTTTAATTATTTAGTGAAAATCAACCACTCTCTTTTAAGCTTGTCAACACAGAATTCGTGAAGAAAAATATTTCAATTTATAATGCTCATAGCATAATAATCATTATTGTGCTCAATGTCAAATCTGATCATTTCTTTCTCATTATTAGTCCATCACTTTCTCTCCTGAAGTCTAATTCATTCAATTTCATGCCGCTGTTAAACTTTTTGCTATCGTTGATAACATGATTTTGAGCGTGCCCTAAGGCTGCATTTTGTGTCACAAGAGAAGACTGCTTAGCGGAGGTAGGTGATGCAAATAATGCAGACATTCCACCAGGTATAGAATGATATTGCAAAGACAAGCAGATAACTTGAGATTCATTTGAATAATATGGGCGATTTGAAAGAGATATGACTTGGTGAGTGAATTAACATGCATTATCATCGTGGTATGTCAAACATTGTTCAAGATGAGATCTATCTATTTATATAACTATCTTCTGTTGTCGACATTTTGGAACCAAGTGTTCAAGAGTATGTTTACTCTTTTCAGATTTTATCACCTATTCGGATTGAATTTTTGAACTTGTTGCTGGTATTTTAGGCAATCTTATTTAATATCAATACAACCTGATTTCACATTGCACATACTCTAAGTTGAAAATAAAAATATAACTGTTTTTTTTTTTTTTTTTTTTTTTTTTAACCATAGATTATTAGTATCACCTGTAAATTATATCTTTAGAATTGATTCTTCAAAGCCGCTGATGAACCTTATGGAAGCAGAGTTTGGGTTTGACTTTGGATTCATAAGTTTTCTGAAGAGGTTATGCTATTGCTATCATCAATTTGTATCTATTTTATCGTTCCTAGTCTTTTTCTACTGAGGAAAGGAATTGAAAATCTAATAACCAAGAGTAATTGAGTTTTTATGCTTGTTGTAGGTTCATGCAATTAATTCGTATTTTTGCTTACATAAGAAAAGCGTTTTCAATTTTTAATTTTATCTTATTATGTTGAGTTGATAAAAAAAATGAATTGTGGTTTTGTTCAAAGATCATTGAGAATTATCAGGTGTTTTTAATTTTACTCGCTTTATACTTACTACCTTGATCTATTACTTATATTGACTGAGCATCAAAAATTACATCACTTTAGCATAATGAATGCAATTGTGCTTGAAGATGACTACAACCACATATCTATAGTGCCAGCAATAAAAAGATAGCTTTCTGAATAATTGTGATACACAATATAAAATATGTAAATATTGTCAAACTTTTATTTTTTTTTTTTAAGATGAATGTTTACATTTGCAATAACTTCATTATCTTAGAGAAACGTTATTGTTGATCAATTAACATATAAAGTATCAGTGTACTTACCAAATAAGATGATAAAATTTGAGTTGAATTTTTATAAGCTTATTTATTTAAATGAAGATAATATAAGCATATGACATTAACATTATCTGGTGATAAAAATAATCCGATTAAACTATTGTATTTGTCAAGCCAGAGGCATAGTCAGAGTGGGTCTTATTATTTAACTAGACATAATGTTTTAAGACATGTTGTTGATAGTTGAGTGTTGTCTTGCACTAACAAACATATTTATATAGGTTTTATTCAGACCACTATTTTATTTTTCACTGAATATTAGATTAAATATAATATTTAAAAGTAGCGCTATTCATGATCTTAAACAGATACAGTTTGAATTAACTGTTTTGTACATACTATTAATTATAGAAATCTTTGAAATTTTTTCATATATCAATTCACATATTCAAGGTAAATAGTGCATATCTAGATTTGCTTAATTTGTCAAAATTATATTGAAGAATACATAAATCATTACTCTGCTAATTTTTTTTTGAGAATATATAATGTTACCATCAACTTTTATCATTTTTTTCTTTCATTACAATATCAGACTTCTGTAATAAGTTGCTTTTTATTTTAGATTGATAGTATAGAATCTAAAAACTGGTGTCACTATTCTGTAGGTTACTTCATATGTAAAACTCTGTGAAATGTTAAACAGAATACTGAATAAAAAAAAAAAACAATAACAAAAGCCAGCAAATTACAAAAATTACTTTTCTTTTCCAGAAAGGACAAATTCTTACAAGTCTTCAAAGTATTGTACCTATCAAGTTAGTTTCTCCTATTGATATGATAAAAAACAGTCATAGCATATATCATTTTTGTGAGACATTCTGGTTTGAAATCTCTTGTTTAGCTCTGCGAGTTGTTGCTAATATGTTACTACTTAGTTATGTGACACAATGACTTTCATTAGACTTCTAGATTATATTGTTTTTTTGATAATTATTGTTGCAGCTCTTAATGAGATCTAACTTTAAAGAAGAAATGATTGTGATGTTGCAATTGTTGCAGACATTCTATTTTGCCATAGGTCTTACTTTCATAATGAAAGTAAGGTCTGTTGTTTTGATATTACTTAACTAGTGTAGAAAATTGCATTTTGGGAATAAGATACCTACTGCTATAAGGACAACAACTGCATTCAGACTTAAGCTAGATTTAGATAAATGTAAGAGATTAAAGCAAAGTTTAGAACGTTTGGTATTTATATTCTTATGAGTAGTGAAGACATAATCATTCAAAATAGATGTTTTCATTGATGTTTGAATATCCTAGATGTGACTCTCCCGTCAGATTATATTGGAGCAAGATTAGGCCACAGCAAAACGTGACCAGTATGTGTAAACATTATTGCTTCTCTGACAGTTTGTCATAAACTTAAAATGCAGACAACACAAGGCATTGCATTTTTTCCAACATTACAACAACTATTGAGCAGGTTTGTAAAAAGAAACAGAAACTGCATAGACAGCTTTGCAAGTGATGTAACCATCTAACCAATTAGCTGTGATGAAGCTGTCTCAAGCTCTGTTGGGATCCTTGCAACAAAGTTGATTGTTAAGAAAATGATACCTAGGATAGCTCAGGGTTATATACATCAATGTCATACAGGCAAGTACGGCTAAGCTACGACTATTACTACTGCTCACCTAAAAGCTTAGATGGAGTTGTAGCTACCTCATGCGGTGATGCTTCTAAATAAATCTATTGTCATCATTAAATTTCAAGTCCAAGGCCTTACCTCATTGCTTAAAAGTAGAAGTAGGCCATGTTGTCTAGTTGCTTCCAACCTTCTGTAGTACTTCATTAGCACAATGAGTGATGACTGTTTCACAATATAGAGTGCTGTCATTGTATAACTATTGTTCAAACATGATGAATAAAATTAGCAGAGTATTTAATTCTGTATTTTTCAAATAAAAAAATCATTTTATCTGCAATAAATTATATATTTTCACATTGATTATCCTTAATCAAGAATGTGTTACTAACCAATATTATACATATTCAGAAAGAGTGTAGGTTAGAACTACACTGAATTACAACATCACTTTAAATGGTTTAAAATAAGTACAAACCCCTTGAATAAGACAAATGTCTATAAAAACTTGTAGAGAAGTGGAATGTGATACCAAATCAAGATAGTTATCAATGATTGATTTACATTAGCATATATGTTTCAGTGTAGCATATATTGTTAAAAAGCATAAGATCAATATCTTCTATATAATTTACTAAAGAAATCTAGACATGTATAATAAATATTTTGCATCTGTAATTTTTTTATTATGAATGAAAATATCCTTAACTTGTGACATCAAACCGTTCAGCGATTCAATATTTGTAAGTGTTATTGAGTCACTGCATCCCTTTATTTAACTCAAGACTTCTTGTGTCAGAAAAGCAGTAAATTGTTTTTTTCTTCAGTTTATCCTCTTGAGAGTTTTCTGCACTCTGATATGATTCAAAGTTTTTAGAATAAATAACAAAAAATCAAAATTCATAATTTGAATACATTCAAAAACCAAAGAAATGACAATTGTGACGTAAAAGATAAAATATATTTTCAGCTTCAAAATGAAAAGCATAGAATTGTCTTTTCCTGATCACATTGCTACAAAGCTAATTGAAATTGTTTGAACTTTTCTGTTATAGCAGCAAGAGACGAGACATACGTTCATATAAATTTGATGAGAAAGCAACACATCAAAAACGAGAGAGGAAGGACTCAGCCTAATTCTTTGCTATTCCCTAGTATTCTTCTAACACAAAACTTAGTGAATATAGAAATTATAGAAGAATGAAGCTTTTTGAGACCAGAAAATGAAATAGCGCTAAACTGACAAAGGCTGCGGCAGGCTTGTTTGAGACACACTTAGAGTAAAAGAATGCTGTGTCTTTCATATAATAACACATTGCAGTTCATTTTGATATCAATATTACTGTATATTTACAGCATTTTAAATGGATTGACACAAGCATAACTTATGTAACTAAATTCAGTTGTAATATTTTATAGCAGTGTGATTAAATGTTTTAAGCTATAAATTTCTTCTG
>AZGZ01000001.1:1430504-1442309 GCA_001636715.1 Ascosphaera apis ARSEF 7405 | reverse complement strand
GTATAGAGTCTGATCTGATTAAATATCTGAGAACCATGCAGACAGGATAAGTATATGATTTTATGACATCTAAACGGGCTTAGGCTACAAAATTAACTTAACTGCAGAGCTCTGCGACACTTATAGCAGAGCGGACTACACAGCTAATGTAACTAGATTATTATGCAATACAGTATCCTACCAAAGATACCTGACGAATTGACAAATTGTATGGTGACTACATACAATGCCAAAGAGCTGTCTTCAACAACAACAATGCAAGACCTGCTGTGAGTGGTTTTTTATATCTCTGGTGACTTAAAATAAAGCTTTCCAAAGCATCTGCCTTTTTCAATTTGTAAGTGGCAAGTATGGTTGAGTTTTTCGGGGGTCTGCCAGGGACAATTGTATTGTCTTTGAGCTGATACTGCTAAACCATACCATGGAATTTTCAGATTTTGGGAACCTAGGCATCATCCTTCATATGTGTAAAACCATCACTATCAGTCGTGTGATCTCATCTCCAATGGTTATAGTGCATTGTTCTATTGAAGTGACTGTCCCTAAGTGTCGAATATCTTTGGTAGGGTACTGTATGTTTCACATGTAAGATTGAATCTATTTTATGTATTTATAAATACAAATATATTATCTTTGTTTATTGACATGTCGACTACGATGATAATCTAGAACATGATCATGCAGAATACATCGATAAATATATTTATGATTGAATAACATTGCAATTATTGAGCATAAGATAAAAATATCATTACATTGTGTTGAAAAGTTGTCATATATAAAATCATGGATTAGCTCTTTATTTATATCTCCAGGTAACTTTGTAGATAAGATAGCTAGCTATATCATAGGAGTGAATACAAATGAATCAACAATTTTTGTTGACCAATGACACCGATGGTAGATAGACTGACTAGTGCTTTATAATCTCAACTGAGCCATGCAAAACTATTGTCACCGTTTAAGTCAAGAGGGGAATAAAAGTATACAGTTACTATCATGTTCCTTGCTTTAATTGTACTAAGCAACACAAAAAGTTCTTATATCCTATTATATAGGTAAAAAAATAGCGTGTGAATACAGCCAAACAACGGTAACCATAAGCAGCAAAATTCAAAGTCAGAAATTAAGATAAGAAATTCATTTTTATGAAAGATTGCAGAAAATTTAGTGATGTGAAGTAGACGGAAGGAGAATATCTTTAGAGCCAATATACAATATAGTTTTGTTATATCTATTTTGAAAACTTTAAGCAAGAACCGTAATAAATGAGGAGAAAGTCATTTACAAAATTGTTTTGGGCCATTATATCATTATAACATATACCAATAATATTTGTACCTGACATCTTTCCTAAATAAGATATAGCTCTTCACAACATAATTATGATCAGATGTCACTTTCTTTAATCATATAATTGATTTATATTGTACTACATTTGATAAATCGCTGCAGTTATGAACAAATGTTTGTCTGTTCATGACTTTTAGGTTTTTCAAATATATATTGAAGTTACCAGATTTTAGTCACAGTGAAATCCTATCATGATAAGGTGGTAATATATCTAATGCATAGGTATTGATAATATAAACATAAGATCTCATTGTAGTAATTTATGATGAACAGTGAAGTTTCATATATAAATAGATATACACTTTCAGAGCAGTACAATGCAAGTACTCTATTGAAACTAAAAAAATCATATATCTTTACTTTTCTCAAGCGTATAATTTATGAATCATAAATATCAGTAAAGCCTATTTCAGGTCCAGCGAGAGTGTCAGACATTCCCTTGCGATCATCGCAACTTATTGCTGGAAAGGGTTTACCGCATTATGCAGTATAAGTTTTACAGCATTTCATCAAAAATTGAGTCAATTTCACAATATATGAGGATCGTATACAAACCAGTATTGCATTCTAAAGAAGAGAGCACAGATTGAGGGATGTAGCGCTTACTTTCAGCGTATACCTCAGTGCACGTTCTGCATACTATTACTTTGTAAGGAGCAGAAAGCAGTGTTTGACAGCGATGTAGCTACACAGTTCAAGTTATGGTGAAGGTAGATGACATAAACCTCTGAGATTCTGTTCAATGCGGCAAATGGTGCATAAGAGCATTAATCATCGGTAGCATTAGTTTATGACTGCTACAAGCTAAGCACTTGTAGGCAATAAATACATCTTTCTAGTGAGTCGCAAAAAATGTAGAGGGGATGTCTGAGTATCTTAGTGCTCCAGACCACATGTATATTTATAGTTTTATAAGTCAAAAAACACTTCTGTAATCCATCGACGGATGCCATAATGAGTGACATACTTGTCTGGTAATTTTGCTGAAGAGATGAATATACGGTCTCAGATTGTCTTCAAAAGCTTATCAAATGATTTTTAGCATGTTATTTGTAATCTTGACTACAAGTTATTAATATTGTAAAAAAGAAAAAAAATAAATAAATAAATAAATAAATAAATAACTCAATGAAAAAAACAATGTATAATTGATTATGGAATTTATCTATATAGAAAGTCAACAATCATGATTACTATGAGTATAAGTCTATATAATTTTTAAGTGTTACTCCCATTTATAGTTATAATATCAATAAATAACAATATTGATATTGTGGATTATAAGGTTTTTGATGGCATTTGATACACTTATTGTAGCTATTGCCTTAATACTATTCAGCAGGGTTCCTTGAGCAATACTCATAACACATATTATCAGCATTACTAATATATGTTTTTCAGTTAGAAGCTCTGTATTGCAGAGTGCAAGAGGTTCAATCTTGTCTGAACAAACAGATGCCTATCTGATTGAATAAAACTAAAGTCGAACAAATACTTTCAATATATATTTGTACTCTATTTTTTAATGAAAATGTCAATTGTTATACTTTAAGAAATTAACTTTATGTATGAGATCGCATTGATTTCATATAGACAAATTGCAATCAAAGTCTTTTTAGCAGCCCTTGACCTATATTAGCATCAGAGGCAATTATCCAATTTTGTATCTTGACTAAAAGCTTAACTAGCTTTTGCAGTAAAAACAACATAATTGATGAAAATATCTAAAGTATTGAAAAGATGACAAATCATCTATTCTTTGAAATCAGCCATGTCAAGACAAGATGAATTCTGATTGGATATATATCTCTAACCGTGATGAATATATAAAGACTATAGACAGGATGATTATATAAATTCATATCATGTATACCGCTTTGAACTAAGAGCTTAATTGTTGAAATAGATTGAACCTATATATGATCTTAGGTAAGAAAGTCAAATATTTTAGGGTTTTTATATAATTTTCAACTACAGCACCATGTTGATCACATAGTCCTGTGATGTTCATATAATAAAAGTCTAAATAATAGATAATATATATTATTGAAAGATTATCTTTGTTATTGATAAATGTATTCACTAAAAATCTGTGACATAATCATGTAGTATACACCGATACCTGTATTTGAATTAAATAACATAAGCAACAATAAAATATAATAACTATATTGTTCCATTGCATTAAGCACAAATCTCATGCAACGTTATATTATATAAACTTTAGTTTTAATGATACTGCATAACCCTATAGATAATATATTTATATAGCTAGACTATTAAAAAAGTAATTGATATCGGGATAGGCTACAAACATCATGTGACAAACATATTAGCTGAAATGATTCCACAAGTAAACTGAACTTCATAATAAGGGTCATACTGATCTGAATGGTCTTGCAGACAAGATAACTATATAATCTATCTATATTCATTGTTTTATTGCATAAACATGATTAAAAACAAAGACAGCCTGTCCATTATATAAAAAAGGATATATCAAGAACAATTGCATTCTTATCAGTCAACACAATTATGGTAGCTTGACAACCTCTTGGGTTTCATTGTCTTGAATATCAGTTATCAAGACCCAAGTTCAAACAGGTATGAAGATATAATGAAGATCTCAATTTTTTTTTTTTTAATTCATCAAACAACGTGACAGGGTTATGTTTATATAAAAAGACTATCTTAATGCACCAGTCAGATGTTATAGTAAAACATTTTATACATGTTTATTACAATATAGATTGTATACACATCGTCATTACATGTATCGTATCCAACCAAAAAGAGATATAAACTGAGATATATACAGTGCCGGCCGCTAAGTACTTGCGGATTTCAAAATCCATCAGATCACACGGGCAGTGAAGACCTGCTTCTTTCTACAACCACACACTCATCAGATACTGTGAATACATGAGAAGGTAGGAGATGATTATTTGGAGTCTGTAGAATATGATAGATACAAAAAAAAATGTTGGTTCAGTCCAATTAGTACTTAGTATACCATCCTTTCTTCTTCTTCACTTCAGCCAGTCTTCTAGGCATACTTTCAATCAAGCTGCTGAGTATTTCAACAGAGATCTCTTGCCATTCTTCTTTCAGAGCATTAAAGAGAATGTCCAAAGTCCCTTCTCCTCTTGGTAGAGCTCTAAGTTCTGACTTGTTCTTGAGTATAGCCCAAAGGTTCTCAATTGGATTAAGATCAGGAGAGTATAGAGGCCAGACTGGAGAAGCTATGCCTCTTTCTCTCATTCAATCTTTAACCTTATGAGAGGTATGAATAGGTGCATTGTCTTGTTGAAAGGTCATACCCTCTGGGACTTGAGGGGTCTCTCTTCAAGCATCTCTATATAAGAATTAGAGGTGTAGCCCCTGGTTCTAGCTGTCTCATCTCTTCTCATTCTGAAGAGATCAAGCCTGCCATTCTTATGAAAGCAGCCCCAGATCATGATGCTTTCTCTAGCATCTAGGCTTAGGATTAATTATCTCTTTATTCCATTTCTCATGGGGATATCTGAATACCCATCCTCCTTCTCCTGAGCCAAGTTCCATACTGCATTCACCACTGAAGCACCATGAAGAGAAGTCTGTATCCATGTGTGTATTTGCAAATTGTAGTCTCCTCATTGCATCTTTATCTTGAAGCAATGGTCTCTCTGCAGCTCTCCATTTTCTCAATTGAAGAGAGGCAAGCATACTTTTGTAGGTTGTAATCCCTATGCTGAAAGGGAAGCTTGACATGTGTGTATGACGAGTCATCCAAGGGTTTTGGCGAGCAAAATGAAATATATAGCGCTTTTGGCGATCGGTGATTTGCCTGGGAGCACCAGATCTTGCTCTGGACTGTGATTGTTGTCTTGATGGTGCCATCGTGATAGTGTGTCTGACTGTAGATTCAGGGTAACCAAGAGTCCTTCCAACTTTGGCATAATTTTCACAGCAAAGATACCCTCCAATGATTCTCTCACGTTCCAAGGGTGTTAATTCACGTCCCAATGCCATGATCACAAAAAATTAGACGGATTGGTTGTATGGTTGTGGAATAATCCTCTAAATACAAGAAGCTATCGGTGGGTGATGGAGGTGATGGAGGTGATCCGCAAGTACTTAGCGGCCGGCACTGTATATATATCTGTCTGATGAAAATGAATTGTTATTGAGCTAAAACATATTAGATTATGATATTTGCTGTTGTATATTAAACTTACCTGTTGGGATAAATTATCTTTATATTTCTGTAATATATATATATAAATGGAGAGGTAGATCTTAGATTTCACTGAAATGATACATATTACTCAGATTCAGGGTCCAAAAGCAGAAAGCGTATGCTGATAGTGTAAGAATTGAACTCGGTTGAATCTTTCAGCTGTTTTATCGAACAACAGCCATCAATCTTTGCAATTTATTGATTTATTATTTTTATGATTAAGAACTTCTGAATTATACTTTTGTCACATCCATATGACATGATTAACTACCTGTCCACAGTATATTGAAAACTATAGAAGTCAGACTAGCTCAAAGTCTCATTAATTTGTAGTTGAAAAGTAATGTTTACTAATGATGATGGAGATGAATCACACCTGTTTTGCAATCTTACTTATAGTAAAGCTGCCTCTTTTGAACAATCAGATACTTCTGTGATAATTAAAATGATTTAAACCTTTAAAACTTCATAAAATATATAGTTTCATATGAGTTCTGCTTTTGTTATTCACATTGATTTAGGTGTGGAGAAAGTCTAGATTTAAACACTAGAGGTGTTTATTATATTCTTTTTATTTTATAGATTGAAATTCCATTTTTTGAGATTGAAAAGCCATAAATTCAGACTCAAGTGAACATCATTCTATACATCAAAGATTTGGCGACTTATAGCCTTATATCTGATTTTTATATCATAATTATCTATCCTCTTACATTTAAATTTGTTGTTCATAGGGTGTTATTTCATTATAGTTTTGGTGACAATGATTTGAAAAATACTTTTCGATTATGATCAACAAAGTTTGCCAAACAATGTTGACTACGTGGATGAGGAGAGTTTGTAAATGACATTGATATACTGCGCTATAATGATGATGAGTAATGTTTAGACAGTTGCAGTTAGCGGTATAGTCACCTAGATATATGGATGATTTTAACAAACAAAATATTTCGTAATTTTAAAGGAGTTAAAATAAGATATTGCAACTCAGATAAAACTTCAGTTTCTTAATCACAAATATTCATGAATCAAAGATATATGCAATCTATTCAAGTTATCAAGTAAAAAGCTATAAGATTATTATTGTCTGCGTTGTATGATACAATGCAATTAATGATATCAACCCTTTTGATAAAATTATTACATCTATTTAGATATATCAACATTTGCTATTTGATAAACCTCATTCTGTATTCTGTTTATCTAGATTTCTTTCAAGCATGTGGGACTGGAGTCCTGTAACATGTGACATGTATAAAATAAAACTTTTTGACAATTATATATACAGTTCAATGGTTATAAAGGAATTGTTGTTGAGATAAAAAAGTTAAGGAAGTTTGTCAACTCATGGAAAAAGAAAAGATCACGTTTATATATCTTTTCTTAAAAAATATATCAATCATAAAACAATTCAAAGTGTTACCATATCATATAGTAAAACAATTGATATCTACAAAGGTTAGGATGATACATCAGTTTCTCCTCTGAAATCACTAATTATTGAGACGGCAGGGTCACAATCTAACCCAATCTATAGCTAAGGCTATACTTTGTGCTTTTGTCAACAGCAAAAACTACCTCTAACTTTCTTTGTACAGAAATCAGTAGTTTTATTAATATTATAAATAATGAAAACTAATATTATTTGTCATACAATTATATACAAATAATCAATCTTGCTCTTTACCACAACCTATTTTTGATTTTGAAGATTGAGAAGTGATAAAGTTCTCACAAATTGACATATCAATCTTACTTGCTATTATTGTTCAACACTTTTCTTATATTGACTAGGCATTGATAATTTTGATGTTTTCTTCGTTATGCAATGAGCAAAATAACTCGCAATTCATCTGGCTTTTGCTGTAGTAGCTTCCTTAATAAATTTTCAGTTCTGACTCTGAGAAACTAAGTAGACATTGACAGACTTGACATAATACCTGATTTAACAAAGATCAGTTGACAACTGATAACAAGAAAAGAAATTATTGGAAAAAGATTTTGATGAAAGAAAGTGATAAGGCTACAATTGAATTAATTTGTCAAATCTAAAAGATTATATACAGTACCCTACCAAAGATATTCGACGCCTAGGAACAGTCACTTCAACAGAGCAATGCACCACCACCACTGAAGATGAGATTATGAGACTTATAGAGATGGTTTTACACACATGAAGAATGATGCATAAACTCCTAGGATCTGAAAATTTTATAGTATGGTTGAGCAGTGTGAGCTCAAAGACAATACAATTGTCCCTGACAGACCCCCCAAAATCTCAACCATACTTACCTCTTACAAATTGAAAAAGGCAGATGCTTTGGAAAGCTTTAGTCTAGTCACCAAAAACATGAAAAAGCATTCACACCAGGTTTTGCATTGTTGTTGTTGAAGATAGCTCTTTGGCATTGTATGGAGTCACCATACAATCTGCCAATTCATCGAGTAGCTTTGGTAGGGTACTGTAATAGAACAAAAAGTTCTTGACTCAGATACATAGTTGGCTGAAGGACATATCAGTCGTGTCGTACAGACTGTACAGAAGGTTGCAAACACTATCATTGTATTTTGCGAACATATATAAATATTAATAGATTTTGATCTTCTTGTGTGTCAACCTATTAGACTGAATTTAAAAATATTCTTGTTCAAATCATCAAACAGGCTTATAGATGTATCAATTTTTGAAATATAGCTTGGAAAGTGAGAATAAACCTCTATGTGTATAGTAAAATCTTATTAACATGCTAATTGATATAACTTTGTATTATTTTTTGCTGATATATTCTTTATTTTGACAAAATCTAGTTGTATATTTTTTTAAAACTGAATGTGACAGATGCTAACAGTCTTTCCAGTGTAGTTTGAAGAAATATCATTTCAAAGATATTCATTGTAAAGCATATTCATTCTTTGTTTTACATATAAATGATTGATAGGATTTCATTCATATAATAATAACTGATTCAGGTCCTGTTTTCATTATGCATACAATATATTGTTAGCCCTTTTGTGTTTAGCTGTCAATCTGGTCAGTCAATTGTCTATAGATGTTATAGTAGACACTGATCTAGTCTATTGTCACTAATACTTTCATCAAATCACTGTTTTGCCAATCGATACCCCAATTAATGAACAAGCAAAATTCCTTCATATAAGCTTTTAACAAATACATTTTCATGAAATTGTCACATTTATGAATGACATCTCAACCTCTAACTTGTCATTATGTCATTACAAGGACAAACGGTAGGGAAGATTAAAAGGAGTTTATATAGTTTATTGTTTTGAAAGTCAGACTGAATACTGAATCAGCAACAAAAAATATTTTTTTATTAAAAATGTAAGACCAAGATAACCAATGTAGCATAAATAAAAAAGGAAATGAATATATTGGATATAAGACTCTAACATGATTTGAAGTATACTGCTCGATCCTATATCAGTAATTCGATTGACTTGTCTAAAATAAAAGCTCAAGTCCGAAAAGTCAAAGTCTGTTATACAAAGCTCGAAGCGTCTATTTTACTTAAATGTTATTATAAGGTATCAATTTGTTCTTGTTGTTCAATTAACTAGGCATATCTCCAAACTGTGTATGCCTTTAAAAAACAGGGGCTTAGCTGATCATAGTAATTTTGCTCTTGTATAAAACAATATATGCAGTATGTGGTGTTGAAAGGCATCAACTATAAAATGCAGCTGAATTTCGACAGTTTCATATATTGAGGTCTGTTTCATTAGTCATAGATACAAGATATTTGATTCATTCCAACTATGCCATCAACAACCGTATTCATGAGATCTTTACATTGTTATTTTGATGCTATCATAAACTGCGTTTACCCAAAAACAATGCTGTTTGCTCTATGTTAAAAATCATACTCATTCAATGTTATTTTATTTGTTGTTTTAAATTTTTCTCTTTACCTTGACTAAGGGTGTTCAGAAACTGAGATTGTGCATTTATATAGATTAATGTAGTCTGGCTTCACTAGTCAAGCCTTCATTAAATACAGCATTGAATTTCAGTCTGTCTTGATAGGTTTGCAAAACATTACCACTGTTGGATTCTATTTGATTCAAGTTAATATATCATGTATCCCAAAAACACCTAATTAGGTTCATGCATAACTTGCACTTTGTAAAAACCTACCGCTATCTTAAGGTTAAAGTGCATGCAAACTTTCATACCCAATATGAAAATCGCATGGTTTTCACACTTCTATTTATTAAGAAGTTATTATGGATGAGACCGTGACATTAATATCGTTTATATAAACCAATGATTAGAAGCTCTTTGCTCTGCTGCTGATGTATCATGATTGTTTTTCTATCAAAGTCATCGGTTCCGTACTGTTTGTCTGTAGTGAGTCATCATATATACACATCTGTTTTAAAATTGTGTACTAAAATCTTTGATTGTGATTTTCATAACCGGATTGTGTTTTAGTCTCATACGTTTTCACATTCAATTCATGCTGCTGTCAGATCTATATTATGATAGACTTAATCATCTATCATTGATACGCATAACACGAGATGGTCAGTAAATTTAAGATATTGTTCTATTCCTATATTCTAACCTTATCAAAGAAAAAATACTATAAACAAACAATGCTTTTATTGACTATTACAAGCGTTCTCATCTTAGACAAAGTCCTTTTTTTGTTTAGTTAACCACATCACATATAAAAAACAAAGACATGAAATGTTGATTTATGATGCTAATATAACCTGAGTCACACAAAAAAAAATTAGAGATTTTGTCTGACCAATAATCCAACTCAACCAAAGTAACATATCAAGTTTATGAGAGTCTATAGAATTATATATAGACCTATAAATAACTAGGATGTGATATTCTATGCCTGCCTGATATAGATGTATTGTAGACGTAATTATTTTGATATAAATCGAAGATTTGAAACAATCTGATATATTGTATTGATCTATTCTGCCTTTCTCTGTGTATAACTAGCTATGAATATAGTATTAACTAACATAATATTTCATATTGATACTAATTGAAAAGTTTATTTATCTAGGATCATTGTCATATCTAAGTTAATTATTTCAAGATTATGATGTCATAAACCAAAGATGACTTAGTTAGTGGCTTCAAATGGTCATGAAGTGTGGAGCCTACTCTATTCAAAACTACAACGTATCACATTCACAACACGCTAAGGCCAAATGAGTAAGTATACACATATTAGAACTTTTGTAGACACGTCCAGCTGTGAATCTTACAAAAACAAGACATGTCATTCAAATATATGAACTTAACATGCAAAGTATATGTAAATTGCATATCAAGCGATGCACTTCTACTTCTTGTCATCTCCAGATTCCTTAATCAGTTGACTTGTTGTACTTACCCATACTGCATACTTTTGATAGTGGATACAGCTCGATCGACCCAAGAGCTGACCTGACCTGACCCTGTTTGTATGTGATCATGTGACTAGCAATTTGTAAGGGCTGGTGATAAAATACAGGGTTATCTCAATTCATATCTCATCAATACAAGAACTAACTATAACTGTCCCTTTTTCAGGGCCTTAAATATAACCCCTAGCCCCTACCCTAAGGCCCTTCAGGCTCCTAAACTAACCCTAACCCCCTAAAGGCCCCTAATAAAGGCCCCTAATGGAAGCAGTTTGAAACTACTTTAGAAGTGATATCAAACTGATTAGTGTAAACACCCCGTAATATCCTGTATCTGGTACTGTATCATGTACTGTAATCTATACAGCCTGGGTCAGGTCAGGTCAAGAGTTGGGTGACTCGAGCTACATCCTGCTTTTGATAAGGTGATTTTCTATCAGCTTAATCACTCTTTGCTAACACTGGTAAAATTCTTCGTTTGGTTGAACCTATGTGCCTTTTATCAAACATAGCATCTGATCTCTTATCAACCGCCCATGATAGTCAGACATACCTTCTACAGATTTTGACATACTTTGGACTCACTTCACTTTCTTAATCGGTCTAGCGTATGGAGGACATAAAGTGATGTGTATTATGATCGGCGATGAGTAATTCTTGATGCACTATTTTGCTGCATTGGGCAAAGCATGAACGCTTAAGTTGTACATCTCCATCGCATAATTGGCGCTAAAGTGCTACAGCGCATGAACATACCTCAAGACCCATCCAGGAGCAGAGACAATGTCTGTACAGAAAGCATACACTGTCCCCCTCACTAAGCAGCTTACTCTCTTTGCGAA
>AZGZ01000001.1:1392150-1428262 GCA_001636715.1 Ascosphaera apis ARSEF 7405 | reverse complement strand
GCTATGAAAAAAGCTCATCTTAAACTCTGCTCAAAAATAATGATTGGACTGATGAAGATTGGAAAAATATGATCTGGTTAGATGAAACGTCAGTCATTCCATCTCACCGAAAAGAATCATATAAAGTATGGAGACAAACAATTCTTAAAATTGGTTGTGAGACCCTGATAAAAAGATGTCTCTGAATTTATGTTTTGGAGTTGCTCTTTATATGATCACAAACGTTCATGTTATTGCTAGAAGCTGAAAACCAAACAAAAAAAGAAAAAGCAGCCGAAAAAATTGAATATTAAAATTAAGAACTTGAGTTGATTAAAAACCAAGAATGAAAGTTTGAAATGTAAATGGGCAGACTCAATCTTTGGAGAAAAGCTCCTAGGCAGCAATTAAAATGTCTATGGACACAAGGAAATAGTAAACTAGTCTAAGGTTCAAAAGGTGACATTGAATGGTATTGATATCAAACAATGATCCTTAAGCCAACACTGATTCCATTTGTATTCAAGTTCAAAAAAGATGATCAAATGCTGTTGTACAAATGGATAAAGCTCCTTCGCATCTTGACTAAGTTTAAAACCAAGTCTATGATGCAGCTGATGTCTTGAAATTATTATAGCATAGCAATTCTGTGTATCTAACTGTTTTTGAATGAAAAAAGGGATGCATCACAGAACAGAGCTACAGCCATCAATGTCTGGGGAGCATGCTAGTACAATATGTCAATATCAAAAGTGTAAGCATGAATTGAGCGTATTTTTTATCATACTCAATATATCATTCGGCTTGAAGATGGAAACAAATATCAGGAAAGTTGAGACAAAAGCAATCATAAAATAAACATGGCCAATTGATAGATAATTCAGGTTAATTATGGTCCAGTAATAATGAAAAAGTCTCTCTATTAATCAATAGTAACTATACACTCATTGAACATGTTGACATGAAATTAAATTTGGCAATGATTTTTTC
Organism: Ascosphaera apis ARSEF 7405; assembly: GCA_001636715.1. Lineage (NCBI taxonomy): Eukaryota > Fungi > Ascomycota > Eurotiomycetes > Onygenales > Ascosphaeraceae > Ascosphaera > Ascosphaera apis. Next base: position 1,427,293 of record AZGZ01000001.1, on the reverse strand, counting down.
TTCCAACTGATGAACAACATTTATGAAATATTCTATCACAACAACGAATGATACACATCAGAAGAGCTTTGGTCCGCTGATAGAGACAAATGTTTGTATTTTTTTGATGTTATTTACATAGTGATCAGCCTTATACTTATAAGGATATGCTCATTAACAATATGGATCTTTACTAATTTGGGATTTTTCGAATTTTAAAAATTCATAACTCAGCAACGATATATGCCTTCTCTACAAGTTTTGGTCTGCTGATAGGGTAAATAGTTTGCTATTTTTTTTGATGTTAAATTCATATCAATTGACTTAATGGTTACAGAGATGTGAGCTTAGATGATATGATATTTCGCTTTATCTTAAAAAAGTCCATTGACTCCCAACAAACACATTAAAGATATGTGATATGTCTATGAAGTTTGGTCTGCTGTGCAAGCTAAATTTTGGCTTTTAATTGATGGTCTTTAAAGCATATTCCGTCTGTTGGTTGTAGAAATATGATGATGTGAGCTTTGTATATTTTGTAGATCTGACGGACTCTCATCTGGAACAAAGAAAGAGAGCATATACATAGAGAGTGTAATATATATCAAATGAGCGTGTCAATAGATATTTAGTGTCTTGGCAGTGACTCACATGCCCAAGGCTTTTTACACACGCCTCAGTACAAAGCTTTGTATAACAGTTAGTAGAACTTGAAATAAGTATATGCAGTTTCACTAGATTTGATATCAAAGTTTTAAGGTTTTGTTGTCATATGAAAACAAGCAGTAAAGAAACATGCATGAAGATAGATGATCTTGAAATGCTTGATGATTGATTTTTGAATTTGAAAATTACTCTCTGTTTAAAATTTCATATGTTATAAAACGTATTGTGAATAACAATTTATGATGGTATGTCTGTCACTCTCTGCAGAACCACAATCAGGTTCACAATTTTGCTTGACATGTTTTTTTTTTTCATTTTACAAATCACTGTATGTGTCTTGCTGTATAATGAAATGACGTAAATAAACTCTATTGTAAGTGCTTTTTTATTTCTTTACAATATCAAACTATACATTTTTATTTTGTACATCATACGCAGGGCTGTGATGTTATATATAACTGTCATTTATACAGTACATAGAAGAAGATTTTCAAGGTTGAGTGTTTAATTTATGCTTATATATTGTTGTGTAGACACAAAAAACTAGTGGTAGTCTTCAGTATTCTTAAACGTCATGTGATACAAAATATATTATTTAAATCAATTGCTTGGGTGTTTTTCATTAAAGGGAGCTTTAAAGTAATTAATTATATACTTAACAACTATCATGATCATTTTTGAGTTGTAAACTTGACTTTGACATGTAATCTTCATTTTTTTTACCACTCTTGCACTATTGCCAGCAGCAATTTCATAACATTTGTAATGTATTACTAATAATTTAGGATGATGTAATATAGTTATTATCATCTTAGTGTCAATTTGTCTCAAATAATTGCAAACACTCTGCCTAAAACTAAACTTTATATACTCTGCTTATGAGCATATATTCAGTGCTATCTGCAAAAGCATTATACCGCTAAATTGTCTTTATTTGAAAACCTATTTTCCCTATCGAACATGTTATATAATATTCAAGGTTGATATATTAGTACCTTTATAATACACTGATATCAAACTTGCATCTACATCTCATATTAGCAAATCTAGTTTGATCCATAGCATCAGCTATATACAATATCTTTGCAAAGACACCTAGCGATGAAGAGTATTCAAAAGAGAGTGGGCATGGAGAGAAAATAAAAATCATCAATCACAACGTAATGAGAAAGAAAATTGGCTATTCTGTTTCTCAATGATAAAATTTAAAGTCTGAATAAGTTTTTAAATAAATATTTGAAGTACTAATATTTTAGATATCACTATTTTGCATTATGCACTGCTCTAAGCTTGTTTTAAACTATGATAGTCAAAGATACAAAGTAGCTTCAGAAAATTGCAGACCATGATCTCTTCAATACTTCAATCAAGATCTTTCTAACCTTCTCTTCTCTCTTGTAGTATTCTTAATATCTTGATCAAAACTCATTAAAAGTCTGCTTTAACTTGAACTAGACATGATTAATAGGATTCAAATCAGAAGAATAAGGAGGTCAGTCCATTGTCTTACATGGAAATAAGTTCATCTTAATGTAGGAAGTTGCTGAACAGCTCAGCTTCTTGAATTCAAAACCTCTTTCAAGAAAATACAGCTCAGAATGCTGATCATCACAGAAATTCCTCTGCTTTTCTTGATTAACTGCACATATTAGGGGTAGTCAAAAATTTGGTTCTCGATGTAACAAAATCTGGGTCACAGGTTAGGTACAAAAATTGGATTGTTTGATTGGAGAGTTACTCTCACCGCTTTACGATTCAAAAAATAGAAAATTTCTATTTTTTGACCTGGCTAAAACCATCCAATCAAATTGCGCAATTCTGCTTATTTACCTGTAACCCAGGTTCACCAATGTCACTTACCTACAGCTGAGTTAAATATTTGACTACCCATATTTTTTTTATTTAAAACTAAGTTTCATATCTTTTTTGCTACCATGAGAGTCAATTCCATTTTTTTTTTTTTGAGCTAACCAATTGTCATATCTTAACTCTTTGAATTATTTGACAGATTGTATCAAATAAAACCACAGTTGAGCAATTTTCCTTCATGGTGATATATCATTTTAATGAGGATGATGATATAATTTCTGATTCTTTCTGAAAGTTTATTAAGTCTTCAAGAGCGTGGTCTACTCTTCTGTCTATCTCAAAAGTTCTTCAACTTGAAGATGTCATAGATCATTAATCTAAACACTTTGTATTTCTCATAATGAAAGGTCATGCTGTGTCTCAACTTCATATCAGCTTCCAGCTTGCTTCTCATATGATGATCTAGCTCCTTTGTTTTAAAAAGTTTGAGAATCTGATAAAGTTGTTATGATTGATAACAGATGATCATGGACTGTTATGCATTTTTAAGGGAAGAGCATTCATCATTGCAGATTGCCAGATTTTGTTGCAAATGTACTGTATATCTGTCCATCATTTAATTAGATAAAGGGAAGTTTACATTATAAGAATGAAGTATGTGAACTAATTTCCATGAAGGAAATAGATCAGACATTGGGATATCTGAAATATTGAAAAACTATGAAGTACTGCTAGTTGTTGCATCTGACTTGGTGCAGTCATCTCATATCTAGTTTTCCTCACTATATTGTCTCTTTTCATTTTGTTTTTCAAATTCTTTTATTGCTATCTACCTTGTAACATTATGTTGTGGGTATTTCACTGGTGACAAAACAGCAGCTTCTTACTATAATCAGACTTTCATCAATAAGCAACTTTATTTTGCTATTGATCATTAGCCTATTGTATGATAATCATACATATTCATGTATAAAGTTTTGATTACTTGGTGTAACAATTTTTAATACTAAGTCAGGTGTTTGCCACTTTAATTTGTTAGTTCTGCTATATATTTTTGGTCAAAAATTTATGCATAGTTGTTTGAAGACTACATATGAAAAGGAAAAAAATAGTTGGTTCATTGTGTATAGACATTTTATCCAGTTAAAACTGAAATGTTTATCTAGAGATTTCAAAACTGTGAAATAAATCTATGAATAGTAAGGGAATATAAATAAGTCGGAGGGGCTAGTAGCGAAATGGATAAGAAATGAAACACCTGTTTACCTCAAAATAGGACATTTTCAGAGCAAAATACTCACCACAATGAAATACAGCTGAGTACTCAGGATAGGACTAGAGCATATGGCACCTTGGAGCAAGAGCCTTCCAGTTTTTATATTTACTCAGAGTCTGTAACGCGTGGGTCCCTGATCACTCGTTACACGTGACAGCACGTGAGTCCTCGGTTAGGTTCTCACGTGACTAACCATTCCATGGTATACCTTGCACTCGTAGATCCCCCCCGTAGGGTAAACCTTCTTCTTACTTACCATGCTTGGTTATCTTGTATACAGAGTTCTATACGTTCCCACGCGTTACAGAGTCTTTTGGAGAGATTCTAAAAATTCAGGGGGGCCTTTTCATACAAAGTGACCTTCAGAACCAATCCTCTACAATATACAAAAATGATATCAGTGTAAAGCCTAGAGTCTCAGCATCTTTCTTTGAAAGAATCAGACCCTAGAAGAGTGTAGTTAAGGAGGAGTGAGGCAGTGAAAAGAAGACTCTTTTATGCTGTGAGCTTGACATACATTTTGGTGTAGAGTGCTAGTTTCTGATGATTCAGCAAAGAAGGAGAAGAGCTTCAAACTTTCAGTGGTCATGACTCCAGATATCAGTATGCTCTACCTTTTTTCTTGATTTCTCAGCTAGTCTGCTTGGCTGAAATAATTGAGCTTGAAAAAGGCCATTTTTGGTGTAGAGCTCTGTTCCATTTCCTATCTGTTTCGCTAACAGCCTCTCTGACTTAATACGTATACACTACAATTTCAATATTGATAACATCAATAACTGCAATGCTCTGGTCAGAGCTCTTTGAATACATAGGTCAGTATACTTATTTCACTGTTCGACAAGTACAATAAAATTACCTGACTGTTTGCCTTTATTTTGTATAGTAAAACCACGTTTTTCCCTGTTAAAAAGCTGTTTAAAAAGTTTTTTAAAGAGTTAAATTGATGTTGGTCTCAAGCATCAACTCAGTCAAGTCACTAAAAGTAGATACCTTAAGTGCTATGTAACTATAATGCTTAGAGAGTGTCTGAAGCAATTACCATTATCAAGGTTTTACTGTATCACTTATTATCAATACTTAGCATTTAATAATAAAAGTTAAGAATGATCATTATTATATTTAAGATAGTCAATGATAGTTTTCATAATTCATTATTTATAGCGAAGACCAAATCCAGGCCTGTGATTAGTCGATTCTCATGTAAAGCAATAAACATTGTAATCAACTATGAAATCTAAAAAGTTATACATACATGTGTTCATAGTTTATTGCATACTTATCTCACTACCTTCTCACTCAACTCCACTAAAAACTATGAACTATGTACAAAATCAGCAAAAGGTAATCAATCACCTATTACCCAAATAGGCGATTATTTCATCGGCGATGAATAATGTATTTTTATGTTGACTACCCTTATTATATGTCTTATAAAGAAATATAATAATATGTGTTTTAACTTTTTGGATGATGAAATTGTACTGATATAAGGTTATGTACAATATATGAAATGATGAATAAGCTTAACTTGACATATAAATTATATATAATTTATACGTCAAGTTCATATACTCAGATCATAGAAAATAACGTGAATTTGTAAGCTATTACTACTTAATATATTCATAAATCTTTTAACAGTTGTAAATGTATTAGTAATTGTTTAGCGTGTTAAAAATGAAGCTTATGGTTGTTCATATCTTTGATGAACCAATGATAATTATTGCATACAATATTCAAAATAAAAACATCATGTTATTGTTTATAGATACATAAAGTACCATGATAATAACTTTTACAAACAAAATACTATCAGTGGTCACTGTAAATATTCATTTTTTGTAAGTGATTATTCAAAATTTATATAGTACATATTACACTTTTGTTATTTTTGTAAATTTCAATTTATTACTTGTCAACAAACAGACTATAAAGCAAGTGAGCAGATTGAAAAGGTTGCAACTCTAATTATTTGATAAAATACTATATTATTTTTATCAAAGTATATATTCAAAGTCATGATTACACGTTGTAATTGAAATTCAGATTTATATATATAGTGAAATTTTTATCACATAGATTATCATTTACATCACAATATATTATCAGTACTGTTTTAAGATAAATTATTACCGTAAATATCAATGATAACAAAATCACCTTATGTAGCAAAAATACTTATGAGCGAAACACATATTATCAGAATTTTAAGCAGCTTTATATTCAGGAACTATGTTTATCTAATTTTTTATGAGATAACAAATTATCAAATCTGTCAAACTATGATTTTTTTATGTATAATCACTTGGTAAATACTTGAAAGCATAATAAGTATCATAATCGAATAAATTATACATTATTTTCAAAAACTCATGAATGTTTTTATATGCCATTCATGCATAATTTGATTCATAGATTTATAGCAATAATGTTTTTTTTTTTTTTTTTTTTCAAATTAATAGGGTAATGTCAATATTTTCCTCATGTTTTTTTGGTTTTTTATATATCAATTTTACTATTCATTATAGTTGATAACTGATCATATATGCTTTATATTTTCTTACCAACTATACAATCTACGTTACCTGATATATTTATAGAACTTTCTTTTGAACCAGTCTATTTATAGATTCTTAGACACTTCCATGTTTGCAATCCTTCATCAAACTTAGTTATCATAAGAGGAGGATGCCTCATTAATTGTGGTGATAGAACAGATAATGAATTTTCATCAGCTAGTGCTATATTATACACTGGTCATATTTTGAGCTTTTAAAGGTACTCTGTACATAGTACTGGATGGCCCTAGCTGAACCCATGCGTATGGCTTACCGGTCTAGACCCTATATGCCGCAGTGCACTTTCTGGTACGCCCTATCGAAAGCCTTACCTAGACTTCACGGTCGATGCAGCGCCTTGCAACAACGAAGCGTCACATCCAACATCTGGCTTTCAACCCGCCTCACCTCATCTGCGTCTTGACAAGCTGTCTGGCCCTCTCGGCTGTCATGTATATAGCTCCGCCTATTTCTGGTTTCTTCGGTCGCAACCCATGACATTTTAATCAACAGGTACTGCCTTCGTTGTGAAGTCACTCTCTTGTACCTCGCGATTGGCAGCGTCCTCTAAGAGACGTGCTTGTCTGGCAGTTGGACTTATCACCTAGATGTCAATGAACCATTTTGACAAGGACAGGGTCCAGCGAACGGAAGAGAAGAAACCAGAAGATTACTTATACACGACTACACTACCTCAAGAACAGCAGCGAACGAATTTACATCTGTGTGTGTTCTGATTTCCTCGTGATCGAAGCCCTGCACCTACCTTTCCATTTACGACCCGTTTCTGTTTTTCTATCACTGAAGTTCCTCTGCTTCCTCTGTATCTCGTCTTACGACGACATTATAGACAGAACTTCACCAAGGCATGAGTCAATTGAGCTGCAATTACATATCCCGTTGAATCGCTTAAGCCCGTCGCCTGCGGAATCAGCCGAAGTAGGCTTCAATCCAAGCTGAGAACTGCTCAGGGCTAAGTCACTGAATACTTGCCGAACCATGTCCGCCACGGCTACGGCTATTCCCTCTCCCCAGTCCCCTTGGCCACCCATCTTACATACAACAGCCTCAACAACTCCAATTGACCTCCCCCAAACCACCCCGCCCTCGGTCGGCCAGCTGGGACACTCTGCTCTATCTTGCAGTCTATCTGCCAGTCCGTCCTCTTCCACACAGAGGGGCTATTTCAATTTGTTTGTTGGCACATCAAATACCAATTCATCGACGCCAAGTTCTTCAACTTCCAGAGGCAGGATACCGTCCACCTCATTGGAAAATAGACCATCGTCTGTTCGATTTACTGCTCATGAAAGCATCACTCCAGACGTAATCCCTCGCCAAATGTCCTCGTCTGGTCTCGGCAACAAATTGCAAACTAGCCGCGAAATAACACGACAGAACGACCACTTTTCCGGTTCTGAGTTTGTACCTGCAGATGCGTTCCATAAACTTCCAGATATCTCCGAACAGGCGATTAACCGCGAGTATTTCAACCATGTGTTCAATATTTCCCAAGGAGATCACCAGAACATGATTGGAGCTAGCGGGCATGCTGCCTTCAATCTCAAAAAACCACCAGCGCCTTTGCCTCAGCATATTGCCAGCCCTCTTCTCAATGGTTTAGCAAGCGATCCCCATCGTGCTACCGCTATCTTACCAAAGAGACAGCTTGAAGCGAAGCATATACAGCGGACAGAGAGTATGCCAGCTTCTATGACCCAGGACGGTGTCTCATTTATCTCCGGCCGATTATGTGCCAATCTTTTGAAGACTTCCTTGGAATCAACTCTCTTCATAGATGTTCGGCCTTATCCTCAATATCTGAAGTCTCGCATTCGCGGTGCCTTGAATCTTTGCGTTCCTACTACGCTCTTGAAAAGATCGACATTCAGTCTGAAGAAATTGGAAGAGACGCTCTCAGGTAATGACGACAAGAAGACTTTTGCAAAATGGAAAAGGAGCGCCAGAATAATCGCTTACGATACTTCGTGTACACATCTAAAAGACTCATTGTCTCTGATAAGCATTTTGAAGAAGTTCAAGAATGAGGGCTTCCAGGGCGATACTTTCATCCTTCATGGAGGTTTCTCGCGGTTTGCGACAGATTTTCCGGACTGTACCGAAAAAGAAGCTGTCAACGACTCCCATAAGTCTACTGCAGCGTCGAACCGTCTGAGCTTATCCCTGCCAAAGCCGACTGTCATAGGCGGGTGCCCCATGCCCACGAAACTGAACTGCCCCGTTAATCCGTTCTTCTCACATATACGTCAAAATATTGAACTCAGTAATGGAGTTGGACAGATCCCTATCAGCATTCCAGACTCAATGTCTGGCCACGAGAGGCAACAATTGCCGGTCTGGCTGCGAGACATAATTACTGACAATGGGAAGCTGGCCTCAGAACGTTTCTTTGAGATTGAGAAGGCCGAACAGAATCGTATGCGGGAAGCCTACACGGGAAAGCTTCCTTCATCACCTGCAAAACCGAACTCTGCCATTGCAGGCTTTCGCATTGCAGGCATCGAAAAAGGCACTAAGAATCGGTACAAGGATATATATCCTTTTGACCATACACGAGTGCGATTGAAGCAAGATTCACACGATGGCTGTGACTACGTGAATGCAAGCTTCATCAAAGCGTCGAGGTCTAACCGACAATACATTGCGACGCAAGCTCCAATTCCATCTACATTTACTGTGAGTATCTCGCTCAGAAATGTTATCATTGCATGTGCGACTCGGCTGACCATTGTACAGGATTTTTGGAGACTTATCTGGGAACAAGATGTCAGAGCCATCGTGATGCTTACCGCCGAATTAGAAGGGTTTCATGTTAAATGCCATCCTTACTGGAAAGACGGGCACTATGGGCAGTTAAAGATTGAACAAATAGGCCAAACATTGATACCTCTAGAGTCCAATCTCAATGGGGATCCAACATACGTTGCGGAACCCAAGTCAACAAATGACGCTGCTGACGGGTTTCCGGGACTGTCAACAAGCGATAAAAAGGATCCACTTGTCGCCGTTGTGAGACGACTGCGCCTAACAACTATGGAGCATTCCGACTGTAGCATAAGAGAGGTCGTTCAGATACAGTTTTCTGGGTGGCCGGACTTTGGAAAGCCAACAAAGCCTGCACACCTTCTCAAACTTATGGAAATCTGCAACGACATTTTCGAAGAGACTAATGCTGATGGCCCGGTGGCTGCCAATTCCGAGCCAGTACCGCCTTGTCAGAGAAAGATAGTGGTGCACTGCAGTGCAGGCTGTGGGCGAACGGGTACTTTTTGTACGATCGACAGTGTCATTGACATGCTCAAACACCAAAGGGTTGGCCGCCAGAAACCTGATCAATGGACCGAAAGCAGCCAGTGGATTTACCGAGATGACATTGATCTTGTCGCAGAAACAGTTGAAGAATTTCGACATCAGCGTCTCAGCATGGTACAGACCTTGCAGCAATTTGTTCTATGCTATGAGAGCATATTGGAATGGATCAGCTGTCATGAGATGCGCCGTTAATACCCCGAGCAGTGTGTTTGTGGAAACTGCACTGCTCATCAATTCCATCATACCGATCACCTTTGCACATAAGTATATCATCATAGGCAAGTCAGCTTGTGCTGACTTCCCAGTAGTCACTAAGCCGAGCTCGCAATATACCTCAGTTGCATGCATCACCGTTGCTATAATTTACCTTGCTTTGACTTCTCTTTTCTACAAAAGAAACGCCAGCATTTACATGGATGTTAATCATGTTGACACTGATATGGTTTACACTCTTATCTTTACCTAGACGAAACCTCACTGCCCCTTTGACCTAATGACATTGGAGATTATCACTCTTAACTCCCTTTATCAATCACCAGACCTCTTCTGCAACCAGCATCAAAAGACCTCTTTAGAAGCTGGAATCAAAAAAAGTTGACATCAAAATTAGCGCAGGAGCATCAAGATTTTCTAGAAAATTACACTGCTAGTATTGTAATTTAAATAGGATTATTTTGACAACTATCTTCAAGTCATCTTTCATCGACAAACAACCACTTTTCTTCAAAGACGATTGACAAAAAACCACCATCATCATGGATGACAGAATTGTACATGCAGCAATAGGCATGCATGCCACATTGAACTCAATGATACAAGTGCTTGCAGCAAATACTGCTATCATTGCCTCGTATATGTAAAAAAATAAGCATCCTATCAGGTGAAGACAACAGAATGATCTATCAATCTTTCAACATCCAACCATAGAGTACCACAAATTCATATTCAACCTTGACAGCATGTCTGAACAAATGACATTATAGCACTTCAAGTTCATCATGACAGAGATCCGCTGATTGCAGCTTTTTATGACCTTATTTCTCGTGTAATAGAGAAGAAGCATCAAACCATGTGTATATGATTGAATAGGCTTTTTTGGCCAAATAAAATCGCTGATATGTCACATCAATTTGTTGTCAGCATGACGTATGTAGACTTATCATAGAGAAGATAAAGGAGTATGTCAAGGCTATTGGAAAAAACGACAAGATATGAGTCTTTATTGGCAACACAATTCAGCTGATTTGTCGAACTCAACTCCATCAAGACATCTTTTACACTGGTCACAAATTCTTTCATAGGTATAAGTGGTAGACAGTCATGACATCAGATGGCTTGTGTTCATCTCTTGGTAGACCAATAGAAGGATTGCATAGTTCAACTTTCAAAACATATCTATGAATTAGAAACTATTTATCTATGGCGATGTAGCAGAGCGACGATAGGGCTATGTCAAAGACCAATATATGAAGAGTTGTCAGCAGAGAAAAGAGTGTTCAATCATCGCTTGTCAAAGGAAAAAGTGTCAGTTGAAAACTATTTTGCAACGATTCAAAAAGGTTGGAGTCTGAGAGTCATGCGTACCATTCAAAGAGTTGAAAGCTCGCCAGTGGCACTGATCTTCGCCGCCTCAGCCTTCTTGGAGAATTGCAAGTCATGTCTTTGTGAAATCAATTAGGTTTTGACGAAGTTTAGTGTATTACCACCTTTAATCGATAAATATCTGGCATTCGTGATACTTCAAAAATGACAGCAATCAACACAAGCTAGACAAGAGAAGCGGGGTAGGGTGAAATTGGTAAGAATTGAATGACTTAGTCAAATTCAAGAGCTTAATCGAACTCTAAAAAGGCAATTGAGAATGACAAACATGTCAATTTGTTTAATTAATGCGTCTTTTGTCTTTGGCAAACAGTTGTTAAATTTTAGACAGGCAGTGTGCAAATGCAGAGATTTCATTGATGCAGCTATTGATAGTGAAGTGAATTGCAATTCAGGAGGTCAGAGGTTGATTGTATAGAATTCAGAAACTGACCAATCAGAGCGCACCGTTTCTAGGCTCGGCGTGAAATCAACTAAAAATCACAGCGCGACGAAAAACTTAGGGAACAAAAAGATGATTTCAAAGACAATAACACAAAACTCTGAATTTGTTTAACTATAACTCTCTAAATCATCTCAGCTCAGTCAATTTGTCTTTTTTTCAGCTTCAAATCATTGTTCATATGCTTCATAGTCTGAATACTGCATTAGCTGAGACATAAGATCTATACCGGGCTGTTGTGGGCGTGTAGACTGTGAGGGCACTAGAACCGCTATCAATTTGGTAGCACGATCTTGCAACAGCAGCTCAATGTTTTTCTTCATAACCTTGATTTGAAGCTTAGAGCGCTTCAATTTCTTCTCCTGAATACTCAATTTACCCTCTATAGCTCTCACCTTGTCTCTTGTTCTCAAGAGCACCAACTCTGCCCTCAATCGCATGAACTTCACGAACGTCGATAAGAAACTTTTTCTCATCTTTTGAGTCTTAGTCTGTTGCTTTAACGCATCTGACATGAACTTTTAGACCTTGCCAAAGTAAGAGTCATTACTCATTCTTTTACTACTTGTATTTGATGATGTCGCACTGACATCTGGTCTCATTCAACTAGGTATTGTCAAAAAGGACACTACACCATCAGCTGTTTCGCGATACTGATTTTGTAGCTCCTCCCGATTGAATTTTTCAGTAGCGAGCTATTGTTCATAGACTGTAATGAGCTCATGCCATTCAAGCGCTGCTTCATCTGAATAGAGATCCGTGAATTTTACTATCAGTGGATTGTCGCAAACCGGTCTTGCTTTTCAAAGATCTTTGAGTACCTTGTTTGGCCATATTGACAAATTGAACTTGTTGTTGAAAAATATTTTAATTTCCAGTTTTGTGACTTCATTGTCCTGTATTCAGTGATGTGCTCAACTGCAAAACAAATCAGCTTTTCTTTTGCTTAACATTGAGACAGTTACCGTTCTCTCCTTTGTGTCGGTGAGATAGCTCTGCCGCAATAGATTGAGCCTGAGCACCATCTGCAATAGACGAAATGCCACTTTCTCCCTCCGCATCTTTGTTTTTATCATAATTTGGTTCATTGACTGTCTCTAACAATAGTTCAGTAAAGGAGACAGACACTTGAACTTCAATTACAGCAGCCAGAGTCAAAGAAGAATGATAATGAGACATGATGAAGGAACTGAAAGTTTGATAGAAGTGGTAAGTTTGTAAGATGAAAAGAGTGTTTTCTATTTTGTTCAGATGAGTAACAATATTGATTTACAGATTTGAAAAGATTGCTAAGGCCTTAGTTTTTGTGAGACTGCCTATACAGGAAGTAGGTGATTTGATGTCAAATTAAAATCCGACATCAGTTCATGTCAAGACAACAAGATTTCACATCGCTACATCAAATAGGTGAAGATCAAATTTTCTATGTTTCACCCTGACCACAGTGCTGACTTCCTTTTTGGGAGGTACAAGTGCAAAGTCATTATTGATGTCAGTTTTGATTTCAGCTTATAAAGAGGTTTATTCCATCATCTAAGCAATGCTTGATGTTAATTGCAGACTTGAAGTCTTTGTAGTGGGATGCTTTGTGTTATGCTGTGCTATACTGATTACATAACACATCTGTTGTGCAGGGTGGACCCAATGGAAGCGTTTACCTCTTGCGCCGCGCAAAAAGTGCAGAAGGCCGCCAGGTCAATCTTGCTACGCGCAACTCTTCTGCTCTACGCAACCTCTCATCAACCATCTCATCAAATTGAACCCGTGCATTCTTGGAGCCCACCGTATCCATAAGTTGTCTGCAGCTCAGGCAGCTTCCACCCACCTTCTCTCAATCAACTTCTGCGGCTTCTGGGGTGTACAAACGAGCGCTGCACATCCATTATGGCGTTCAACCCGGGAGGCACATCGACACAGCCCGGCGGACCTGCTCAACCTTCACAGCCTGCCTTCTTCAATACGCTGCTTGAGCGGGGCAAGAAGCGTCAGAGTGCTGCCATTTCGGATGCTGGCCCAGTTGACATTCCGAATCTACAGCTGGGCATCGGTGGTTTGCGCTCACTTGCACAAGGTATCAGCCGTGTTGACAGAGATGACCCTCAAACAAGAGGTGTTGGGAAGAAAGGGTAAGCCGCCTCCGCATCAATCACTCCTTGCTTGTCCGTTTCGCCTCCAAAGCGTTGTTTTGATCGTTTCGCTAACCCTCGTTATTAGGCTTTCCTCTTTGGCTGCTTCTGGCATACCTCCGAGTGCTGTTCGCTCAAAATTGGCTTCTCTCGATACGCAAGCAGCTTCATCTGGCACACCTCGACACAGCGAATCATTTGACCCTGATACGCAGAGGTTTCTACGTCAGATACAACAACGCGGCAAAGATGCAATCGCAACCGATAGTTTCAATAGAGTTCGTAACGAATTCAACACCTTCCTTGAAGACAAAATTGCATTGAGTTGGGAGGACCAACGCGAGAAAATGTTCGAAAGCTTGGGCCTTGGGCATTACAAAAACAATCGGCCGGTAAATGACATGAGCAAAACTGGCGATTATACGGCTGCGTCGGCTCTCAGATCTCGCTCTAGTGTGTTTGGGCGGTCTGGCCTGAAGAAGTCTGTTATTGGAACCCCTACTTCGGGTCCAATGGGGACACATATCTTTGGCGACGCTGCTGCAGCTCAGAGTGATCCTTACCCGTCGAACTCGAGAGCTTTGAGAGAGAAAATGGAGCGGTATGCAGCAATCGTTAGAAATCTTAACAGTGCAAGAATGCAGGAAAAGCCATATCCTATATTGCACGAGTTGCGGGAAATTGAACACAATCCGACGGATGTAAGTTTTGGCCTTTCTAAGATAATTATTTTGACGCAATGCTCATGATTCATACGATCCTCTAGGGTTTACATGACGCCTATGATGCTATCGTCAAAATTGTTGGCGAGAGCAAACTTCACATGTATCTTTCATCCGATCGTCCCGAATTTGCACAGGATTATTTGAACGACAATCCTGGATCTGATGCAGCCGTCCGAATGCGCGAAAGAATCATCGCTGGATCTCGCGGGTTCCTTGAAGAACGTTTCCGAAATGACATGAACGATCTTCTAAACAGTGATCCAAAAACAGCTTTGAGGGGTGGTATCCCTTCCCCTTTGAGCAAAGTGCGTGCCTATATTCGTTTGCGGTTCCAAAGAAAGGACCTAGCTGCCGATGATGCTGAATTTCAGCAACTCGGCGAGGATCATTGTTGGGTACTCATATTCTACCTGTTGCGGGGAGGTTTCGTCAAAGAAGCTGCTGAGTATGTCAGCCAAAATAACTTCCGGTCAATGGATCCTAAATTTGCTATGTATATGACAACATATGCACTTGAAGGGCGACTTCCGCGAGACTTGCAGCAAAAGGCCCATATTGAGTATCAGCAGCGTGTTCGCAATGCCCCGGATATTGATCCTTACCGGATGGCTTGCTATAAGATTGTTGGACGCTGTGAACCTTCCAACCGACGCTTCGAGGGTATCAATCAGAAGATTGAAGACTGGACGTGGCTTCAATTCGTCTTTGCGCGGGAGGAATCCCGAGTCGAGGAAATTGCTGGCGATTCATTTGGGCTTCTGGACCTCCGTAAAGATTTCCTTGACATCGGTCAGCGTGTTTTTGCCGATAATAGTGGAAACCATGCCATTTATTTCCTCCTACAGATCCTCGCGGGGATGTTCGAGCATGCAGTGGTTTACCTTGGACAATTTGAACCAGCAAGCGCTGTGCACCTCGCCATTGGCTTGAATTACTATGGCCTTCTTCGCGTGTCGAACTACTTCACATCTAATGAACTCTGTGAGTATTGGTTGCTTCGAATGTAGTTGTTATTTTGGTTCTTATACTGACCAGTCCTAGTATCATATACTACCAGTGATCAACCGCAAATCAATTTTGCCTCAATTATTCTGCAATACACCCGCGACTTCCGTGCTGGTGATCCGGAAGCCGCAGTGGATTACTTTTCTCTACTTTGCCTCAATACCGATATACTGGGGGATCTTGGAAAGTCCCAAGTTTCTGTATGTCACGAGGCACTGCGGGAGTTCATTCTTGAATCCCGTGAATTTACAAATCTCCTGGGTGATATCAAACCGGACGGTACTCGCATCAAGGGCGCGATTGAACAACGATCTAAGCTGTTTGGAATACATGATGACAAAGAATTCTTCAGACTTATTACGTTACAAGCCGCTGCCATTGCCTCTGACAAGGGGCTTGTCGCCGATGCCGCTCGACTGTACCACCTGGCGGAAGACTACGACAAGGTCACAGAACTCATTAACCAGGGCCTTTCGGATACAATTGTTTCTAACGCAGCAATACCTGACTCCAATGAGGGCCGTACTACATCCAGTACAGAAGGCCCGGGTGCGGAATCAATCAGTCTTGCATATCGCATGCGGGATTTGTACGGCGGTAATGCGATGTACTACTCCAAGATCAGTCGGGAGAACCTGTCATCGTTTGAATTGCTATTACGGGCAATCGAGGCGAAGAAGTTCATGGATAAGTCACTATGGTCTGAAGCACTTGACGTAAGTGATTCAAGCCTCGTAATCTTAAGGATTCTCATACTAATGTTTTCACGCAGGAAATGAACGGCCTCGCAATACTGCCGTTGACAGCAGAAGGCTCCGTCTCCTATATTAGAAACACTGTGCAGACATTCTCTACTCTCCCGCCGGTAGTGTCTCGCATAGTTGGACAGCTCATGATGTGGTGTATCCAATGCATAGGCAAGAGAAGGGAAAGTCTACAGCAGGGATTGTATGAGAACGATATGCGTCATGCTCTCTATGACCAGTTACTGACAGCTGCGAGGGATCTAATGACATTCGCCGGAATGGTGAGGTACAAATTATCACCCAAGCTTTATCAGGCATTGGCCTGTGCTGCTGGCGATATTGGTCTATGATCTGATCTATTCATATAATACCGGGGTACTCAAAAGTATGGAATTCTCACCTGAATCATATATTCAAGTATCTCTTTAGCCTTTTCTCAATCTCAAAACTCCTGACTCAAATCTTGTCCTGCCATCACAGTTGAGTGCGCAGTTTCGGTAAGCGTACATGTAGGCACCTAAGGACGCATACAGCACAAATAGTCAGACTTCCTCCTTTAGCCTGGAACTTCTCTGCATATACTCGCTGCAAGTAAAACGGAGCAAAAGTTCTATCAGGGGCTATATTGTGAAAACTCGCGTCGCAATTTTAATAAGGTCAGCGAACTACCTAGCAAGATCAACAGTTCAGTCCCGACACTGCCAACTGAGTTGCTAGCTCTGTCTGACTTTTGAGCTCCTTTACACTGCCAACACTCGCGGTGGGCAGTCGACTACTGCTGTCCTAATCATCGCACCCAACTCCTGGTGCAATGAATGAGACGTTCACTCCTTTTCGCGAAACTTTACCACAGAGCTTCATCTGCCCCTGAAGTTTGACGTGCAGACTTGCTCCCGAACTTCAACAGGGTTTACACTTTACCGCTCTCAAAAAAGATGGCATTGACACTCATCCCCCTATTTTTCTGAGAAAAGAGCAATCGAGAATATTCGCACTGGTGTCAATCACGGAGCGTTGTGTGGCAATTTATGAACTGGGAGTATACTGGACTTGGTTGGCAACTTCTCGCACAAATCGAGTCCCTGGATGTGTGTGCAACACGTTGCTAATGGAACTGACAACAAGAGGTTCTATGAAGTTACGGATCTTGTAAGACACGCTTCATAAATATACGTCCCGATAAGAGGGTACTGCCCTACATTATGTCTGGTAGGCGCATTGCGGTTGTGGGAAGAAATAAACTTATATCTGGACTTTGAAGCCGGAGGTCTTGAAAATGAGGCCATTGAGATGAATGGAATAAAGCCTACACGACCCTTTCGAAGAATGGCCGACTGAGTTTGAAGTCGAAGGTAGTATAAATAGTCCCGACAATCGAATACCACCAGACATCGACCAACCTCGCGAGCCAGTCCAATGGATACACGGTGGATGCTCTCTTAGACCTCGAGTCTCGTGAAGAGCTCCTATGAAGCCGATGTTTGTATGATGTTTTCAATCACATTTACTTGATTGCGACATCGCAGCAAGCGGTCTGAGTGGGAAGTGTACTTCAATGGTTTAATGAAAACCCTCAATTGACTGCGACCACTGAATGCTGCCTACTTTGTCAAAGTATGATTGGCTCACCATGCCCTCTGCGAGATAAACATGAGAGATTACCTCTGTTCCCCATTGCCCAGAAGACTCATAAGAGCCATACCAGCAAATATCCACCAATATCTAATGAAATATTAGCTCTGAGAGGTAATTGCCAGACAAATGCGTAGAACTTACTTCTGTATGAAAGTTTTCTCAGGGACCTGCACTGCAGGGGTTCCATCGCGTACTATGGGAGCTGGCTGGCTCAAGACTGGTGCCAAGTATGGAGATGGAGGTATGATTTTGACACCAGGGAAGGCCTTATTGTCCCCGGCTTTAGAAGATAGACTGGTGCGCAAAGAAACGCCGTACACGTGCGAGGATGATGGATCTACATGGAGCTGCAAATCAAGAGACTGCCCAGACTCAAAGATGGATCGTCGGACAAGGGTACCGATCCATTCATTCGAGACAGGATCGAATGTACCGATGCGAGCAAGCTCATTCGCACCAGAGAGAGCTTCTTGGGTTGGCGGTGCGTAAGACGTTATGGTTGCGTCCGATGCTGCGGCATTCAAAGTCACGGTCAACAGGCGATCTGGTTGTGCGCTAGAGTTGAGAGGCCAGTAATAAACGTCCAGAGATTGGGATGAAGCGAAAGCGAAAGTAAGCAGTGTCAAGAGAACTGCAGAGATGATGTATGTATGAGATGCCATAGTAGCTCAGAGCGCAGCGCAGCGCGGTGTTATGCAATGCAATGCCGGTTTCTGAGGACAGTCCAGCAGTATGTTGAATTGCCCGACTGAGATAGGAGCCAACGCTATTTCAGACAGAGTGTGAGCACCCCAATCCAGCGTAATCAAAGACCAATGTCGACTATTGAAGTCGAAGTTGAAGTCAATGTTGTTGTATGTATGTATGTATGTACGTAGAAACTGTTGTCAGGTTGGAGTGGTGATGATGATAATGATAGTAATTGAATTTGCCTGTTTCGTATTAGTGCAACGGCGATATAAAGCATGAAATAGGCTGACCTGCTAGGTTCCCCAAACAAGCACAGCGATGACGTACATGGGGACTCAGACGGGCTCCAGATCGATCTCCATCATGACTTCAACCTCGACCTCGACCTCGGACCTCTTCTTCTTTTCCTTCATCCTCTATACTGTACATGTCAGAAAATTTGGGTCCCAAAACATTGTCAATGGCTGCGTGGGGTAGACTGTGTGTGGCGTGCCATTGATGTCTGAATGGTGAAGCTCCAAGTGTACCGTCCTTATTTCTGGTTATTGGGGGAAGGACAAACTGCCTGGCTGGCACTCCTAGCATTGAGGGTTCAGGGGCAGAGCCTGAATTACCTAACTCCCTCCCGGCGTACCAGCTGTCATTTCGCAGGGGATCGATACAAACGTCATAGCAATTCTCCCGAGTTCCACCTAAGTATGTATGAATTAAGCCGATTTAGCCTTTTCGCCCGCTGGTTGTGGTTGCTAGCTGCCCTGGGTCAATGATAACCGGCAATCTGGACCTCTGTTTTGCCATAAATTTCGACCAGAGTGTCCCGCATTCTCTGCGACCACATGACATACTGCGAGTAGGTCGCCTGTCTCATCTTGGTCGAATATATATTCTCCAATTGTCGGTCATCAATAGCCACTGGCCTCTTCCTCTCAAGTTGTCATCATTTACCTGTTATCCCCCATTCCAAACACTAATCGCATTTGGCTGCCCCTGTATCTTGCCATCATGAGTCACTACATTGGTATTGATGTAGGCACTGGAAGTGCCAGAGCCTGCGTCATCGACGAACAGGGAAGCATCGTTGGCCTTGCCTCTGAGAACATCGCGCTTTGGCATCCCCAACAAGGCTACTATGTATGCACTGGCCATAATAAATGCGAATGTGCTCTCTGCCAATCGCTAATCTGCGAATATAGGAGCAATCCACAGATAACATTTGGAAGTGCATCTGCATTTCCGTGAAAAGGGCCCTCCAGGAGCGTAATGTTGACCCAAAGACAGTACGAGGGCTAGGTTTCGACGCTACTTGCTCCCTATGTCTCTTTGATAATGAGACAGATGAGCCCATCTCTGTTACCGGCCCAGACTACAATTCGGAGCGAAATGTTATTCTGTGGCTTGATCATCGCCCAATTGCTGAAACCGATAAGATAAACAGTACTAAACACAACTTACTTCGATACGTTGGTGGTACAATGTCTCCTGAAATGGAGATCCCGAAGATTCTCTGGCTCAAGAACAACATGCCCGAACATCTTTTCAATCGCTGCAAGTTTTTCGACCTTGCCGACGCATTGACGCACATAGCAACTGGCAATGAGAAGCGCAGCTTCTGCAGCGTCGTCTGCAAGCAGGGATATGTGCCCGTGGGGGTTGATGGGAGTGTCAAGGGGTGGCAGGATGACTTCCTGCAGGAAATTGGCTTGAGGGATCTTGTTGAAGATAACTTCAAGCGAATGGGAGGAGTAGATGGAGTAGTGAGCCCTATGCCCCCACTTTCTGTTTACATTCAGTTCTGCTAACTCAAAGCCCAGAACGGACAATATCTGAGTGCTGGCGAACTTGTAGGACACCTTTCTGAGAAGGCTGCCCAGGAGCTTGGTCTTCCTTCCGGCATAGCCGTTGGAAGCGGCGTTATCGATGCATATGCTGGTTGGATTGGCACAGTCGGTGCTAAGGTCAAGATCGAAGGACAGGAGCATATTCCTGACGCTGTCAAGAGGAACCAGTCACAAGCCTTAACCCGCTTGGCTGTCGTGGCAGGAACATCAACATGCCATCTGGCTATGACACCTGACCCTGTCTTCGTTCCGGGCGTCTGGGGTCCATACCGCGATACAATTCTCCCTGGTTTCTGGATGGCTGAGGGCGGCCAGTCTGCTACAGGGGAACTGCTGAACTTCATTACAGAAACACATCCAGCCTTCCAGGAGGCTTCATCAGCAGCTAAGGCCAAGGGGCTTAACATCTACAGCTATTTGAACGAGAGACTCGGAGAAATGGCCGTTCGCGATAAGGCACCCTCGATCTCATATTTAGGCCGACACATGTTCTTCTATGGGGACTTGTTTGGTAATCGGTCCCCGCTCGCGGATCCCCACATGAGAGGTTCTTTAATAGGTCTCTCGAGTGACAAATCAGTGGACGCTCTAGCTTTGCTATATTACGCCACAATGGAGTTCATTGCTCTTCAAACTAAGCAGATTGTGGAGGCTATGAACAACGCGGGACACAAGATCAGCACTATATTCATGTCAGGCTCTCAGTGTCAAAATGAGATACTCATGGTCTTGATCGCGACTGCTTGCAATATGCCCGTCCTCATCCCACAATATGTTTCAGCAGCTGTCTGCCACGGCGCTGCCATGCTAGGAGCTAAGGCTGCAAGCACGACAAGCGATGGCAAGACCGAGGACCTATGGAAGATTATGGACCGTATGAGCAGGCCCGGTTCGGCCGTGTATCCATCCAAGATTGATTATGAGCATACTCTGCTCAATGTCAAATATCAGGTGTTCTTGGAGCAACTGCAGAAGCAGCGTGAGTACAGAAAGAACGTCGATGCTGCACTTGAAGGTTGGAAAAAGGAATGATCACGGACAGTTTGCATGCTTGCTTTCAGTTACCACTAACATGCAAACGCAAATGCATATGAAGAGCAACTAATATTTTAGATTTCATGTAATTAAATGGGAAATGAATAGACAAGTGATTTTGAAATGCAATATGCGGGAACACTGCGGAATCCAGAAAATGTCAACAGATGGTACGATTGTCGTACGACGTGCTGAAAGCCAAGCAATAATCATTCAGGAAAACTATATGAAAAGGGGTCGGACGAAGCGACCATGCCGCATATGCTGAAAACGAAAAGAAGAAACAAAGAAGAAGGGACAAACGCAGTTCCATCGTATGATCATATGGCGACAACTTCTTAAACACTCTCAATAAACCCTACCAGATGGACTTTTGCCGAGCGTTCGAAAGGAGGCGCTGCTCAGGGCCAATGTATCCAGACTATCGATCTGCAATTGGTCCAAGGTATTGAACCCCGAAAGATGGAAGCCCATAATGACGAAAATGTAGGTAAGGACCAAAATAGACCCCTTGAAATAATTGCTCTTACCCTCGCCATACATATAGGAGAGCAAAAACACGCATAATATGATGGTGATTGTGTCCCATTGTGGGAAGATCAGACTGCAAACACGGGTCAGAATTATGTTGAAGTTTCCTGCGCCTATATTGATAACTTACTTGAAAGTATGTGAGAGAATATCTTTGGTGGGAAGATACTGGGTGTAGATTGCACTGAACAATATGAGAGCTGGAATCTGAAGTAAACACACTTGGAGCGCATATGCCGAGCCAATCTCCATAGATAAAGCGATGTTACCATTCATGGCGAAGGAAATAGCATTCTGAAGTACGTTATAGTCAGCGAGTTGTAAATATGAAGGGGGCTATGCATTGTACTGACCAAGAACTCAGTGGTGTTGGGGACCAGCGCGAATAGCGTGATACCCAGAAATTTCTCCTCGATGTCAACGCTTTCTAACACAACGTCGACGGTCTTGACAAGAATTTCGGCTATAATGGCATATAAGATTGTGGCTCCCAGAAGAACAACCGAACTTTTGGTTTTGCTCCAATTAGGGGCATCATGACCGCCAGAGGAGGGGTTTGCTTGGGCAGCAATTGCGCCAACCTCATCTTCACCATGAACTACTTGAGTACTTTTGTTGTGTTCGGCTGATTTTTGTGTAGAGGCCGTCTGTGATGACAGTTTCTTCAAGCGATTGGCATCACGCGCAGCTATAGCTGCAGCAGTAGCTGCAACCTCAGTGATATGACGAAGCAATGCTTCATTCTCCTCTTTTGAAAGGTTTGGTAAACAGCTAACCACCGCCTTTGAGCCGGCTGCTTTTGAGGCCGAGGTTGATGTGGCTTTGAGTGTATTCTCTGAGGTATCAGAGCGCAGCTCATCTTGTGCGCGTGCCTCCTCTCGGGAAAGACCAAAATTCTCAAGCGACTGGCCGAGAATGCGACTAAACAATGCCGTGTCCCTAATTAAGGAAACACCTGCTGCATCCTTTGACCGGAAGCGTGGCGATGTTGGAGGTAGCGCAAAATCTTGCTGAGTTTGGCCATCACTGTGACCCGCTGCTCTTCTCTCTTCGACTTCAGTTGCCCAGATCATAGCTGCGTGCGTTCTGAGTGTGAACCAGAGCCCTATCATGTAAGAGAAGAAAAGAAAAAGGGCAGCAACGTATGAATAAGGCACAACTGCCTTCTGATAAAACTTGTTACGCACAGCTGGCTCCTGAGAAAAATAGCACCGGCGACAATCCCTGATAGAGGAATTGTCTTCTGTACATGAATAACAATTCAATTCATGCTAGATTTCGATGTTAGTGAAGTGCTCAAATATTTTTCGAACAACAAGGGTATTTAGACTCACGCTTCCGTAAACCTGATAGAACAAGGTTGGGCCAAATGCTGCAATGACAGCAAAAAGGAGCATGGTCGACGTCACACCGGCAGATTTGTCATTGAAGCGCTGGGTTTTCCGTACGAGTGCTCCAAAGCACATGGAGATACCAGGTAAGAACAGGATACCTGCAAAGATACTGCCAATAATGCTACCTTCGACAAGGCGAGATTTGCCTTCTGTCAATGCCACACAATATAGATAGACTTCAACAACCGTAGAGAAGAATGCATTGACCGCAGCACCCATTCCCATTGAAGATTGAGCTGAGATGGATGCAACTGCCTGTCCTATGAAGTACGCCAATGGAATCACAGATAGGAGACCCAGAAAGAATATCAAACCCAGGTTGGCAATTCCAGTCCGCAAACCCAATCCCTCGTGTAAAACGAAGTAATCGAATATTGTCAAAAGCACCACTGACATGAGATTGATGAAGAAGATGTTCGTTCCGTCAATGGTGTACTTCCAATATTTGAGTCCCGCGGCGCGATAAGTGCAGAGAAGAATGGAGGAAGGTCTGTCGGAAGACCGGGTGTCCATAGGGTCTCTATGGAATGACAAAGCTAGAGGATGGCGACGTAGATGGCGGAATAAGATCACTGTCACACGACCCATAGGTATACCAAAAACTGATATCCAGCAAATCAATGAGACAAGGAAAAGGGGCGGCCCAACGAGGCAATAGAAATAAGCGTAGAAGACAACTCTAGCAAATGACCATTTCCCACGACCAAAGAAGCGTCTCTTACGAGTAGTCTGCTCATCGTCAGAGAAGCTCCTATGTGTTCGGCCGAGGAGGCTGTCGTGCTCACTAGCACCAGATTCAGTGCTGTTTCTTCGTCGACCAGTTATGTCAATAGGGCCAAAGAAGAGACGGCCGTGTTCGAGATCTCCATTTTGCCATCGCTCGTATTCACTAATACTTCTGCCTTCGCCCTCATCTTCCTCAGCATAGTTCTCGTCACACTCTAGTAGAACATATGAGCCAAACGGGTAGAAGAGATAACCAGATAAGCCCATATATGTTCTTGCATACGAAGTAGCAGACGGGGAGAAGACGACAAGGCGACAAACAACAGCACCAGCAGCGGCAATTAAGGCTAACCACCAACCAAATACTATGGTCCAGAGTATGTTTGTAAGTAACAGCCAGGGGCTGACGCGCTCACCAGGCGCAGAATGAATATCGCCTTCTGTTGATCTTTCAATTGATCTGAACTTTTTGTACAAGGCTGGTTTCCATATCCTGATACCAAAGGGGTGAGTCTGATTGATAGCCTGCTGTCTGTCTTTGAGAGTAAAGCTTTCTGCGTTGCTCACGATGCTGCGATTGTCGTCGGAAACGCCTTCACTATCGTCTGAAGACACTGGCACCTCGATCCGAGGGGTACGACTCTCAACTTGAGAATCCTCACCGGAATCAACTTCAACGAGCGGTGGCTGTTGAACATTATTACGCTTTCTCAGGGTACCAGCGGTGCGTAGATTTTGAGAAGAGGATTTTCTGGCATGATCCTGTAGTAGTTCGGAAGGGTCATCATGTACAGAGAACTCCTGACCCCTATATGGTTTGGAAGATTTGCGACGCAATGTTGGCGGCTTGCGAGGCCGCTCGTGTGAAGGATTTGCAGATGGGGTGCGCCTAGTATGTGAGCTACTAGAGCGCTGGGGATCTGTCGAGAAGGCCTGGGAGTCGTCAACAGAGCCCATTGTTCCTTTAGCACGAGGAAAGTTGTATTAGAAAAGAAGGAAGCATGATAAGACTGGAGTATATAGAATATATATTTAGGGCGAATCTCCACGGCAGAATAAGGGAAAGGAGGGAATGAATGAAACAAAACGGTGCGGGGGAGGGCCAGAGGCCAAACGTGACTCAGAAACTCACCATACGAAGAAGCCCCACGAGAAATTACTCCATGAGAATCGCTGAAATACCCAGAAGCATTATCAGAAGTGGCCCTACCACGAACGGGCTCGTACTCATAGGGCGAAGAGGAGTCCATCTTCAAATGTGAATAGGGCGCGTAGCCAATGCAGGCGCAGAGGCGTGCAGTAGATGACAATGGCAGCCGACGATTCTAGTGACAATGATAACGATAAGACGAGGGCGAGAGAGTGTAAGAGTGGGAGCCGATAGAAATGCCCGGAATGCGGATTTCCTCAATTGACCGATGAACGATCAACTTTTATTGATTTGATGGATGAGATAAGACACCAACGGCCCGGACCGCAACCAGGAAGATCCAAGTTGGTCAATTGGTTTCAATGATGAATATTCAGCGAAGTTTGGGGTTGATATGCGCAAGGAACGCAAGAGTGTGCGATAAAGACAAGAGATCCAAGAAGAGTAGAGAAGAGTAAACGGAAGACAAGAATATAGTATTACAGAGCAATGTAAGCAGTAGCAGCAGATAAGTAGTCTGATAACGTACAATGACAGTGATACCGACCGCAACAGGATTCACGACAACAACGGCAACAACAAAAAAAAAAAAAAAAAAAAACGAGAAGATAGAGAGAGAGACCAAGGAAGAAGCGGTGAAGTATATATACCCCAGATGTCCTGAATACCAACCCTGAATTCGCACAAGCTGATTTGAAGGGGGGGAATGAAAGGGTGGAGGAGTAAGATGACGAGACGGAACAAGACAACAGACGAAAAAACAAAGGATAGAGAGAGATACAGCAAGCGAGAGGCAAGAAGATGGCGTGGTTTCTGATTGAATTGGCTTTGTAGGGTGGGAATCCCGTAGCCAACGGCGTCGTATCATGCCGCCGCCTGGGTTGCAAAGGCTAATCTGCCAATGATGGAAGAGCCCTCGATCTCTCCGCTTTTACTGGCTCCAGCACCCTGGTGCACTGTTCTCATGGGGCAGGGAGCAATCTGCAGCCAGAGAGGGTGGCAGCAAATGAGCAGAGCGTAGCAGCGTGTGCAACGAAGCTCGTCCATCTGCCATCAAGTACCACGACGAGAGCAGGAGATGATGGAGTGAGGTTGAACCGATGAAAGAAAGAAATGAAACGACCGAAGACGTCACTGTTGTTGAGTCCATAGGTCGTAATAAGGCGTCGCTTGTCGCTTGTCGCTGGTAAAAGCTCCGCGGAGTTACCGTAAACAGAAAGGCATACGCCAATTCCAAACGGCTATGTATTTTGGGTATATGCTTATGTTATATACCATCATATCCTATGCCAACTCTCAATTCCTCCGCCAATTGCTGTAATATGATGGCATATCATAACTTCTCAGAACAGCGCCGTCACCCGCAGACATCATCACAACCACAACCACAACCATAATCACCACCTCAAGTTCACCTTCATCTTTACCACCTGTCAACTGTTACTTATCAACTACACGCATCGCCTTCAGCTACCAACTATCGCGTCCTCTTGAAGTGCGACCCGTTCATTAAGCAGCGACATTGCAGTTGGCTTCTCCATTACTTCCTGTTCATTCATTGACGCTGCCGCTCCCCTTCCTGCTCTATCCGCAGCGCAGCCCTTCTGTGTCGTGCTCGTGCTGATATACATATATCGTGCACTTCAAATCATCGCATCAACTACTGTCCACTGTCGCCTGCCATATTTCTGAAGAAAGCTACTCAGACTTCTCGACTCTCCTTACATCACCCGCTTCCATCATGGCTCTCGACAACTATCTCCAGAATAAAATAGAAAGCATGAAGCTTCAGATCATCCAAGGTCAAGCTCATTTGCGACGCCTTGAGGCACAGCGCAACGACTACAACTCCAGAGTCCGCTTGCTTAGAGAAGAGCTTGGCTTACTGCAGCAGCCTGGATCTTATGTTGGTGAGGTTGTTAAGGTCATGGGCACCAAGAAGGTGCTTGTTAAAGTCCACCCCGAAGGAAAATACAGTGAGTTACCCTGTCTTTCATCCTCTCTGCTCCATGTCAATGCTCCGTGATTTCTCGTTTGCACAAGCCCTTGCTTACTCTGTCTTCTTATCCTCATCGCAGTTGTCGATATCGCCGACGATGTTGACATTACAAAGCTCACTGTCGGAAAGAGAGTTTCCCTGCTCTCCGACTCCTACAAGCTTGAGAAGATCCTGCCATCCTCTGTCGATCCACTAGTGTCGCTTATGATGGTCGAGAAGGTCCCAGACAGCACATACGATATGATTGGTGGTCTAGATCAGCAGATCAAGGAGATCAAGGAAGTCATTGAGTTGGGTCTCAACCATCCCGAGCTCTTCGAGTCGCTTGGTATAGCACAGCCCAAGGGTGTCCTTCTATACGGCCCTCCCGGCACAGGAAAAACATTGCTAGCCCGAGCTGTTGCCCATCACGCAGATTGCAAGTTCATCCGTGTCAGTGGCTCAGAGCTTGTTCAGAAATATATCGGAGAGGGTAGTCGTATGGTCAGAGAGCTCTTCATCATGGCCAGAGAGCACGCTCCTAGTATCATTTTCATGGACGAAATTGACAGTATCGGTTCCAGTCGTGTTGAGGGAAGCAGTGGTGGTGACTCAGAAGTGCAGAGAACCATGTTGGAGCTCTTGAACCAGCTTGATGGCTTCGAACCCACAAAAAACATCAAGATTATCATGGCGACAAATCGTCTAGATATTCTCGACCCCGCGTTGCTACGACCAGGGCGTATCGATCGAAAGATTGAGTTCCCCCCACCAACGTATGTCCCACTCGTCCCCCATAATCCTCGTGCTTTCAATTATGTTTCAATGCTGACCGTCCCATTCGTATAGTGTCGAGGCTCGTGCCGATATCCTCAGAATTCACTCCCGGTCTATGAATTTGACCCGTGGTATCAATTTGACAAAGATAGCAGAGAAGATGAATGGTTGTTCCGGTGCTGAACTTAAGGGTGTTTGCACAGAGGCCGGCATGTTCGCCCTTAGAGAACGTCGTGTTCACGTTACGCAGGAAGACTTCGATCTAGCCACTGCGAAGGTTCTCAACAAGCACGACGATAAGGAGGTCAGCTTAGGAAAGCTTTGGAAGTGATCGTACTACCTTGCATGCATGACTCCGGACACATCTCATCTACCTTTAATGCCATTATACACCTTCATCAAACGACTATCCTGTGTGGCGTCTGATGCCCTCCTTTGATTAGCGTACATTCAATGAAATGATAGAATCCACGAACGTCGTATTCCACATTGATTGGACCTGATAGATGATTTCTTCGTTTCGCATGCACCAGATCACATATAGCATGGTTCTGCGCTTTGCTTCGCAGTGTGTCAAACTTATCAATATGGTGTAACGCTATCGCCTGCTGGGAATACAAACGTAATCTACGGATACCCCAATCCACCAGCTAATGGCGCCATCGTCACTCAAGCCATCTGATTAATAGCACTCTGTATACTTGGCCAATCTGGTCTTTCTCAGACACATGAACTCCTGCCTGCCCACACTACGCTCAACAGCCAGCTTAGAAACTCAGGCCCTAGACGGATTCAGCGAGATACCCCATTCATGGCCCTGGCAGATTTACATGGCAGAAAACGTGAACTTGTTATCTACAGCTCGCTTTTACTCATCTAAAGCTGCGATCAGCCCAAAAATCACAAATGTTCCTCCATCAATACATAGATCTAGTTTATGCAAGTAATTTGATACCCTTTTGAACAAAGATTGACCTCAATTGGGATGTCTAACTTGTACTGAACATGAAGGACGAAGCCTGCATGAAGCCTAAGAAAACACCGATTAGATCAGCTTGCACAACTTCTTCAGAGACACTCGAGAGCTTGGGACAACTGCAAAAAGGCATTTGTAACTTCATCTAAATGAGCTCTATCAAATGCTGCAAAAACATTCCGAAAACCACGAGATTTGAAGAAGTCATGTAAGACAGTACTAGAAATGTGAAGTTTGACCCAGGCCATAGATTCGACCGGACCACCAAATTGAAAAGGGATCATTTGAATCTATGGACGGCTTGAAAACCTGGGGTAACACGGCAGCAACTTGGCTCAAACCTGTCCACCCTTCAATCCAAAATATTTGGATCAATTGTGAGCATGCTGTGTCACTACTAGTAGCACAGATCATATCGGCCCCCTAATCAAAGAACAGAACACGGGCACATGGGCTCTTCAGGGCTGCGGATAAGGTGATACCGAAAAGAGTCAAATTCTTGACACTTCAAGAGTCTCATGCTCCTGTCTCGCAGATATGCAATCAGATCGTGTGGTGTACGTCCACTACGTACTGGTATGCTTGAGTCTGCTTTTCTGCATTCTGCAGACTGATACGATTAATGATGACATACGTACAGGTTATGCATCCATTGCAAGCTCAATGGACTGTCACCCCAGAAATGGAGTTTCTACGAAGATATCACCATACCGCGACCCTCGACGTGCTGTCTACGTCTGATGGGCTCGTTGTTGGTGCCATTGATGAATCTGACGTACTCGTGCATCAATTTGAGATATCCGTGTCCAACTCCACAGGGTCTCGTCGTGGCGACATCAGGAGGGGAAAGGGGAAAAGGCATGGAATGGGGTTCTTCTTCGAAACTTGGGCTGCGCAATCCATGAGTGCAAATCAATGTAGCAACCATTGACCAGACTGCAGTTATGACTGGCTCCCTTATGCCATTCATTCCTTTAGTCTTGCTTCATCTTACACCCCGGACCAATCGGCCAACTTTTGTTGCAGCATGTACTACCTACTTCATGTACATGCTGTCAAAAGAGAACCTGTCAGGCTGCCAATCAACTCCACCCAAGCTTCGATAGATTAGCTGCAATATCCTATTCCAACCCTGACCCCGGACGCACTGATCAGTGATCCAGAGCAACCTTTAAACAATGCTTATCTGTGGGCATTGAGATCCTCTTCTATTCGATTTCGGCCGTCATTTCGTTGGAAAGACGACCGAAACTCAATTGCCCGCATAGAAATTAAGCTTAATCTCTCCTCATGATAGGGGCTTCCTCCTACTTTTCAGTCTACACTCTACGGTTCAGATCACTTACAGAACAATCGTCCCAGTTCTACTGCTTGACAAACACTTGGTTGATCCAGAGACAATAAACAATAACAGATGTCTGGGGTCCTTCTTCAGGCACAGATGTGCTCGTCGCTGCCGAAAGGCAATGGCCGCTCTGATGCGAGAACCATGCCGGCCCTTCTGGAGTCAACAATCGATCTTCTGGAGTCAGAACTAGCCAAAGCAAAAGCAGCTCTTGAACATCTTCGCTGTGCAGAGCCATCAATTCTACACACTTGCGGGGATACGTCTGCTAAAGCCATGGCGGTCTACAGAAGACAACTGGCCTCTCGTCTCCTGGGTCACACAAAGGCAGAGGACCATGTCCCTCCCTTAGTGAAGATGCTTTCAAACTCCGTGGTGTTGGACCGGTTTGCACCCTACTTATCGCTGCCTGACCTGTTTAGCCTTGCCTCAACGAGCTCAGACATCCGACATGTCTTGTTGGACCACCCCCGTGTCTTTCGTCATATGGACCTTGCCCCCCGCAGCAGTCACCGTACCAGCCCTGAATACACATCTGAATCTCCAGTACAACAGCAGCCACGATTGAATCCCATGATGGCAGATACAAATTTTTCTGGGCCCTTGAGGAATCTCTTCAAGATAATGGACCGCAGAGCACTCCTCAAAAATGTGAGGACACTTGTTTTGGACGGTCTTCCTGTTTCAGCACAGTCTGTAGGAGAGATTCTCGCAAACAGAGAACTGTCGATAGCGATTTTGTCGATCAGAGATTGCCAAAACCTGGATAATCAGAAGTTGAAGCACATAATCAAACATGCATGCCGCTCAGATCGCCCCAAAGATATGCCAAAAGTGAAAGGTATCTATCTCTTTTCATCAAAAGAAGAAGCCACCCATCCACAGCATAATCATGCTGTTGTACCTGCAAATGCTTGCGAAACGAGCGAAGATAATCGTTCACAAGACGGCTCTGCAAATGCAGCAATGCATCCCTGGTATAAATCATCAGGACGAGTGTTGCAACGCTCAAAAGTTGATGGTTGGGCGGATGTACTAAAACAATGTGAAGGGGTGATGTCCTTCGATGCAATTTTATGCCGAGGCCCACGCCATAATTCAAGCTATTATCATCTGGACTCCTCTCAAGACATGTTGGAGCCGTCTTTACCCCCCGCAGTCGCCAATTTTGCATTGAGGCCAGACGGATGCGAGGGTTGTCATTCCTCCATTGAAGGACCTTTAGTATGGGGACATTCGCCTGGGAATCAGTTCCCGCTACTTTCTCCATTGAATATCCATACTTCGACGGTAGCAGCTTGCAAAGACCCGACAACCATTTTCAATTCGAAACCAAAGCTCCTGATGCAATGTGAGCAGTGCCTTACAGGTCGACATTGCCATAGGTGTGGGAAGTGGTGGTGTTCAACATGTCTGCCAATCTCCCAGAATTCTGCACACAGTTTTATATTCGAGGAAGAGCCCTTGCAAGAGAATCAACTTGGAGTATGTTTTCTTGATTCATCTGTGTGTCAGAAAATAACTGCTGACCTTGACTCGAAGGGCTCAAAGCTAGGCGCGAGTAGAGACTGCTGGGAATGCGGCCCAACGGTAAGGTTGTTGGTGCAGTTTCTCCCCATTGACATTGAGCTGACGTCGTACAAAAAACAGTGTTACGACTGTAAAGTCGCTGTGAACCGGAAATGCATCAAATGCCCGAATGGATTCTGCTCCGAGCATCACGAAACTTCATCAAGAGGCCTAGTGTGTACATCATACCCCTTGCACGAAACAAGTGCTTCGTATGTCGATGCTATATCAGACGTACTAACTTCAGACCAGTGCGATTGGTGCGCAAGTGGTAGCGGCAGGATAACGGCAGAGTGAAGAAAGAGGACTGGACAAGTTTGAAACTGGTGGAGCATCATTGATCTGATATCCAAAACAACATATTCAACGTTGAGGATAAGGACGCACGCCAAAGTGAGCGCATCAACCAGGCGTTGTGCATGTAGCCGGCAATTGAGCGATTACCCCTGAATTGACAGACAGCAGGTCAGAAAACGCTGCACAGAAACAAAGCTTCAGAAACAAATGTGGCTATTGTGTGCTTGCCCATTGATACAGCTGATACAGCCATGGAACTGTTCTCTTCTTTATTTTTCTTTCTCTTTTTTGGCTTACTTGGTCAAAAGCAGAGTGTCGTAATTCGCGTAAGAATCTCTGAAGAATTTATTGAGTCAAAATATAAGCCATGAACGGGCGCCCTCTTTTCCTCACGTGGCGATAAGATAGCTCCAGCCAGTCCAGCCAGTCCAGCCATAGAGCCCTGAGACCCGCTCGGCTCCGCAGTAAAGTTCGCTATCGGTATGCGCAACCTACATCGCCGGGATCAGGATCCTGGATTACAAAACTGCTGCTGCTGCTGCGAAAGACATGATGGGTGATTCATGGCATGGAGCAGTACGTTCCAGAAACCACCGTTCTGTTGCTGCTTAGAATACTTCTTCATATCACTTGGGCTGCCATATATTTGTGCTGAACCCGTCCTCTCGGTGCCTCATCCTCACTGTCTCTGCATACGTAGTTGATTTGCGAGTTGATTTGCGCACATCTTACATTCGATATGGTCGAAGCTGATACCCTGAAATGGTCACGTCAGTATGCTGTCGTTCAATCAGACCGGACGTCGAGACTGACTGGCGACAAGATCCTGCTTCCTCAGTCTGCGTTAGAACAACTTCTCGCGAGTGTACCAGCCATCATATCGAACGGTCATTCCTACAATCGATTTGGACGCCCTGCAGATAGCACATCACTAGAACGAAATCGACAGCTCCCACACCCCTTGACCTTCCGTCTCGTCAATCCAGATAATGGCCGCGTTGTCTATGCCGGGGTTCAAGAATTTTCTGCTGATGAAGACACTATCGGCCTAAGCACCTTTCTGCGTCAGAGCCTTCGCATAGAAGCTACATCGTCAACTACAACATCAGTCGTCACAATACACGCCAAGCCAATACCAAAGGGGACATTTGTGTCTTTAAGGCCGCTTGACGCAGGCTATGATACAGAGGATTGGAAGGCGTTACTGGAAAGACATCTTCGACATAACTACACGACTCTGACATCGGGAGAAGTTTTGACTATACCCAGTGGGCTGGGGCATGATTTTCACTTTTTGGTTGATAATGTGAAGCCGGAAGGGGAGGCCATCTGTGTCGTTGACACAGATCTTGTGGTTGATCTAGAGCCCCTGAATGAAGAACAAGCACGGGAGTCCCTCAAGAGGCGAGAACAAAAAGCTCTGGAAACAGAACAGCGGAGGCAAGGCGGCAAGGGTGGAGAATTGTCAGTTGGAAAAATATGTCAGGGAGCAATTGCCATGGGCACATATGTTGATTATGAGTTGAAAGATTGGGATCATACTAAGGCACTGGATATCGTGCCTGATTCTGAGAAGGGTGCTCAAATATCAATACTCATAAGTCCATTCTCTCCGAGGCATCGTGCGCGCCCAAGATTGGACGAACATGTACTCGGATATTTTCCGGGAAACATGCCGAGTACAATTCATATTGAACCGACAAATATCGCTCTTGAAGATGCAGCAGAGGTCTATCTATCCGTATACGCTTCGTCACAGACAGAAACTGAGAAGGGAAAAGAGGCACTTTTATCCTACAGTATTCAGGTACAAAATCCGGCGAATTCGACCGATTCGGATGGAGACGATGAAGATGTGGAAGGGCATGGCTCTGATGAAGTCCAATGCACCAATTGCCGGCAATGGGTTCCCCAACGAACATTATTTCTACATGAAAGCTTCTGTCTACGAAATAATATAAGCTGCAAGATTTGTGGAGATATATTTAAAAAGGGGTCTCCTGAATGGGAAGAGCACTGGCATTGCCCTCACGATAATTTCAAGGGTGACAGCAAATGGAGCGAGCTAAATCATCAAGATATATTCCACACACCGAGAGCTTGTGTCAAATGTTCATTCAGAGCCGAGAACTACCCTCAACTTGCTCAGCACCGTACCACGGCCTGCCCAGAGAAATTGATCCTTTGTCAATTCTGTCATCTAGTCGTTCCCCAGCAAGGAGACTCCGATCCTGACATCAACGATCCAGAAGTACTTCTATCAGGATTAACACCCCATGAACTGATTGATGGAGGGAGAACGACAGAATGCCATCTCTGCAATAAGATCCTTCGACTCAGAGACATGGCTACGCACTTGCGACACCATGATATAAATCGCCTATCGAGAGAACCTCCCCGAATATGTGTCAATCCAAATTGCTGCCGCGTTGTTCTTGCTGCACGAAATAGGGGAACACCGGTTACGCTTGACAACGAGAGACTAGGGTTATGTTCCTCTTGCTTCGGTCCGTTGCACGCTCCAGTATACGATCCTGAGGGTAAGGCACTTCGACGCCGTGTTGAGCGAAAATACCTTACTCAAATGCTCAAGGGCTGCGCACAAGCATGGTGCCGGAATATGTATTGCCGGACAGGCAGGACAAACAACAAGTTGGAAAATGCTCAGCTGCCGGCAAAGGACATCATGACTCTGGTCCGGCCGCTGGTTGACGCGCTTAACATACGACCAGGGCGTGAAGTCAATTCAGCACCGCTCTACTTTTGTACTGAGGAGGAGAACCAAAGAAATAGAATATTGGCTGATACCCTAGCGGCAGAGTCCAACGATGACCAAGGGTATGATCTGCCCTGGCTCGTGGCAGCTATAGATGCTAATAATGGTGATATTGACGGTGCCCGCGGATGGCTCAAGGACAGAGCTCCGACGAGAGGA
>AZGZ01000001.1:1378306-1388527 GCA_001636715.1 Ascosphaera apis ARSEF 7405 | reverse complement strand
AGGACTCTGGCGAGGAATGAAGCGCGTGTATTGCGGGCATTGTTGACTTCAATGGAGGAGATTGTGACGGGAAGAGTTGAGTTTCTATCGAGCTAGAGGGGGGTAGAGGCAGGAGAGATGCGCGAGTTAGACAATGTGTGCGACTGGGACTGGAATTGGACCTGGACCTCGGGAGGTGGGAGGTGGGAGGGGAACGGGGGTCAGGGGAAGGGATAGCAGCAGCAGCAGTAACAGCAACAGCCAGCAGCAACAACAAACGGAGGAAGTGTCGCACGAACCAATTCACCCAGGCGATCCTGGGCCTTGCCGTAGATGGCTCTTATTCTATCATTGACAGCTTTTTCTCTCTCTTCAAGGACCTGGGGTTCCGCTTTTTGCCGGAGACTTTCGAGGATCTAGTTGGAGGGGAGATGAAGATGTTAGCTGGGGAGGGGAAGGGTGAAATGAGGTGAGGGTAAACGTACGTTCTCGTCATCAGTGTCTAGAGGGGAAGCCATGATGAATGGGAGTCGAGTAGGATATAATAGTATGAGTTGTGTCTGTGTGTCTGCCTGTATGTCAATCACTCACTCACTCAATTGTGCTTGTTCTAAGTCTCTCTCTCTGTCTGTCTCTTGTCTGTCTTCCCCGCGGAGTTTCTTCCACCAGGTAATTAATTTAACGTGTGTATTTCACGTGCAGCGCTAATAAATTCCAACCCATAGATACAGTGTTAAGTACGCTCTTGTTTCTTGTTCTTGTTCTTGTTTGATTTGATTTGGAATATCGTCACCAAAACACTGGAAGACAGACAAGTCGAGAATCCCATTTGGTCTCTCCTTACCTAGGCAGTGACATTTCTATATACATAGGATAGAACTCTTTGAATTCTTTCTCATCTTACTTATACTCTCTCTATCTCTCTCTCTCTCTCTTGTTCTCGTCAACTCTTCCTTCTCTCGTTATATATACTCCCCTGCTCGTTCCGGTCCTAGCAGGCAGACAGATAGACAAACAGACAGACGAACAGACAGACATGGCGACCAAAGCTGCCTACAAGAGAGTAAGCTCCATTTTGCTTCTGTTACCTTG
This sequence comes from Ascosphaera apis ARSEF 7405, assembly GCA_001636715.1. Classification (NCBI taxonomy): domain Eukaryota; kingdom Fungi; phylum Ascomycota; class Eurotiomycetes; order Onygenales; family Ascosphaeraceae; genus Ascosphaera; species Ascosphaera apis. The sequence goes on along the minus strand of AZGZ01000001.1, from coordinate 1,387,456 downwards.
ATCTTCTCGTCATTAGATAACTGACCTGTTCTTCTCTCCTCCCTTCCTAGCTCACTCGCGAGTATCAAAATATCCAGAAAAGCCCTCCACCGTATATCGAAGCACACCCTTCTGAATCCAACATCCTAGAGTACGTTTCATCCTGTACCGCTTATCTTCATTGTTCTATACCTTGCTAAACAACCCTTCTCCCCTCTCCTACAGGTGGCATTATGTCATTACAGGCCCTCCCGAAACTCCCTATGAAAACGGTCAATATTGGGGAACTTTGATCTTCCCCCAGGACTACCCCTTTGCGCCTCCCGCCATTCGCATGCACACCCCTAGCGGCCGCTTCCAACCTTCCACGCGACTCTGTCTTAGCATTAGTGACTTCCATCCACGATCTTTTAATCCCGCATGGGAAGTCTCCACCATTCTTATCGGACTCCTGTCCTTCATGACCAGCGAAGAAATGACTACCGGCAGCGTCAGCGCCTCTGCTGCTGACCGCCGCATATTCGCCGCCAGATCCAGGTGGTGGAATTCTACCGGTGGCGGATCCTCCACTAGAGCAACTCCCGGCGTCACTCCCTCCACAAAAGGCCTCGGCAACATCAAGGCTGGCGACGGTGGTCTCAAGTTCAGAACAGAATGGCCAGAGCACGATAAGCAGAACTGGAAGTGGATGGAGGATAATCACATCGATGCCGCTACGGGCCTTGCCGTTCCTACTACAGACGCTCCTGCTCCCACATCCTGCTCGCCGGAGGGCTCTGCTTTGCGAAAGAGGTTGTCTACCGGCGCATCTGGCCTGAATGCCGTCGTAGATCGAGGCCAAGCCGCGCGGGACGCTGGCGAAGGCTGGTTCAAGAGGAATAGGCTGTGGATTGGCCTTGCTGTCATTTTCGGTTATGCCATACTCGTGCGCATCTTCGACGCCTCAGAGAGTCTTTCCTCGTCATCCACTTCCTGAGAATTTTTTTACTCTATGATTCTCTCGTTCCTTGTCACTTAGATGCACCCAGGCTTCTTCACATTCTTTCTCTGTTCGTTGTTTTTTCCTTTCATTGTCAAAATACCCCCGAGTTTTATTACGTTGTCATCATACTTTTAGCCCCTCTCCAACAGCATTGAATGCTATGCTCGCAGTGAAAAAGTTATATCTGGCTTATTGCTTCAATATGTGTCTGTGCATGCCAACCCTTGCTACTCACAAGCCAATCGCACATTTACCGAGGAGTATGAAAGAAAGGGCGGAAAACTGCTCTCGCTGATTACTGTAGGCTGTAAGTAAGTAATAAGCTGCGGCTGTGGCTGTGGCTGTAATACTGTACCTGGCTGCACCTCGGTTCCCTCCGGCGACGTCAAGGGCGACATCGAACATTCCAATATCTGCCAATGCATGCTGCGTTATTCATACCATGACGACAATTGACGAATATCGTCTGGTTCTAGCTGGCTCATATCTTTAAGAAGAATCCGGAGGGGCATCATCCCATCAATTGATCGCTGCCCATGAAGTTTGCCAGCTTCTTGAAGGCGTGCAGAAACCATAGTACTACTGTATATATCAACTTATCAACCGGCAACCAGATAATATCATACCACCCAAGCATTGCAACCATCACCACACCCTACGTCTCACGATAAAGGCTGAAGAATGCTCATCGAAGCCGCCACCTCCGGTTCTCAATGAATGCGAGAGCAGGTTCTAAATCCGGCCGTCTTGTTAGCAGCCTGCTCTTGTCCCACAACAGGTGCGGTTTAGCTCAGTCTGTCAAGGTGCAACGACGGTTTTGGGGATCGCATGGCAATCACAGTATCGCCAAAGCACAGTACTCGCCACGGTATCACCATGGTGGTCGACGGTATGGCTTTACACCAGAAAGCCGGATGGTGTTTGGGCTGCCTGTTCTTGCGGGATTTGGAGCAATTGGGTTTCTTATGACGCCTGACAAGACGTCTGAGCAGGATGACACTACGGCATTAGAGAAGCAAGTTTCACACACAACAAATGCCCATCAGAAGGCAGAGCTGTCCAAAGGCTGGATGCTGAGAATGGCCCGGGGTCTACGCAATTGGCTACATGTACATATTTTTGAGCCGGTTGCTACTGGACTTCGATTCCTCCATCTGGTCATCGTCTTTGTTCCTGTCATTGCCACGGTCCCTGCCATATGGATTGGCCGTCGAGTGAAAGATAGAAATAATGAGCCTATCGGACGACTGTGGTGGTATGGGCTTTTGGTCTCCTCCATGGAGTCTGCAGGAGCAACTTTCATCAAGGTATGATAAGCCCAAACCCCATCTACTGAGCCTTCATAACTGATATCCACGCAACCATACAGCTAGGACAATGGGCTGCATCAAGAACAGATATCTTCCCACCTGAACTCTGCGACTTGATGTCATCTCTGCACTCTAATGCCCCATCACATTCATTTGAAGTTACTAAAGAAACGATATGCAGGGCTTTCGGCGGTCACAAGTTCGAAGATATTTTCGAAGACTTTGACGAGCAGCCCCTGGGAGTTGGCGCAATTGCACAGGTCTACAAGGCGAAACTGCGTTCGGACTTTGCGGTCCCAAAACATGAAATTGACGATCAATGCGACTTCAGCTCACAAGTCAAATGGAATGTTGACCTTTCGGTAAAGAAAGCGCCTCCGGTTGTGGCTCCATCGTCCTACGTCGCCGTCAAAGTCCTTCATCCTGGCATCGAAAGAACCGTTGAACGAGATTTATGCATTATGAATTTCTTTGCTAAGCTTATCAATATGATTCCAACTATGGAATGGCTTTCGTTTCCAGATGAGGTCAAGCAGTTTGGTTATATGATGAGACTGCAATTGAACTTGAAGACAGAAGCCTTACATCTCTCTACATTCAGGGAGAAATTCAAGTCAAGAAGTTCAGCGTGGTTTCCATATCCTTATGAGCAATACACCACGCGCGAAGTTCTTGTTGAAGAGTTCGCTCAGGGCATACCACTCGCCACATTCCTAAGAAATGGAGCTGGTGCATATCATCAGGAGATTGCCCATGAAGGATTGGATGCCTTTTTGAATATGTTGCTCATCGACAATTTCATCCATTCGGATCTGCATCCTGGCAATATCATGGTCCGGTTCTATAAGCCGCATCAGCTGAAACTGTTCTGTTCACCACGAGAATCAAGACGTGAAGCAGATCTACAGTCTTTGGAGGATGAAACGAACTTCGTCTTATCCAGGCTCCTCCCTGTGCAGGATGACCGAGAAGTATGGAATCAAAACCTGGAATTAATTAGGAGCGAGGGGTACAAGCCACAGATCGTGTTCATTGATACAGGTCTCGTCACTGAGTTGGACGATACCAATCGCAAAAATTTCCTTGCTTTGTTCCAAGCTATTGCAGAGTTTGACGGATATAAAGCCGGTACACTCATGGTTGAGCGCTGTCGTCAGCCATATGCTGTCGTTGACCCGGAGGTGTTTGCATTGAGGATGCAGAACCTTGCTCTGGATCTCAAGAGAAGAACATTTGCTTTAGGCAATGTGAAGATAGGCGACGTCCTAGGACAAGTGCTTTCAATGGTGCGTAAGCACCATGTTCGCCTGGAAGGAGATTTCGTCAATGTTGTGATCTCCTGCCTATTGCTTGAAGGAATTGGTCGAAATTTGGACCCTGAACTGGACCTGTTCAAAAGGTGTGTTATATTCGCCCTCATGTACATGCTCTAGTGGCTTTTTGAAAGTTTGTATTATTTTTTTTTCTCCCATTGGCAGCCACCTTGCTTACACGATGCAGTGCCCTTCCTATCCTCCGCCGACTTGGATCCGAAAGTACAGTATTTGAGTCCGTACGCCAGGGCGATACATCGATGCTCCGTGTTTGGATAGGCATAGAGGCACGCGCATTAGTACAGGCCAGTGTTGAAAGCGTCGAGAAATGTGTCAAGTACGATCTTCTGTCTCCGAATATTTGAATTGGGTTCTATTTGGATAACTCGAGTGGATGATACCCCTTGATAAACGATTCATGAAAATAAATTGCAGCACGGTTTTTGGATTGCGCTTGTTGAATATATACTTCTTTCCAGCCCGGTATATCATAATCCGTTTTTGCCTTGTTGCTAATAACGATCACAAAGATGGACGGAGATTGTCCGCCATCTAGGTGTATCAACGAACTTGGTTGCTTTAACCACTATCTCAGTCACAGTCACTGGCTTTTTGAAGAGATCAATCTTCTTGTGTCCAATACTTGTGCCTTTGGAGAGGGTTGTCCATGGAACGTTCATCGTTCCATTAGCATGGTTGGCATCGACGACCTTTCCTAACACCTCATAGGCACGAATGACCTGCCCATTTGTCTGGTCCTCCATCAATTGTATTCTGTCAACGGGTGTCGGCTTGGTAAAGTGCATGTGGTAATCCCCGTTTTGATCTGTCTGTGTCCACATAGCATCCGTCGCGGGCTGGCCGTAACACGATCTGATGAAATCTCCAAGCTGCTTATACCGTGCGGCGTATTCGGCAGGGACAAGCCCACTTCGGTCAGGGGTAAGGTCAAGTTCAAGCACACAATTATGACCGACTGTCTTGTGATATACATCAACCATCTCCTTGAACGAGCGTATTGTCGCATTCATTCCAAAGAACCAACGGTCTTTGTTTTGGAGAGTCGTGTCACATTCAGCAGGCGCGAACCATTCTGATTCAGGATCACCGCCGTCATTCTTTAGACCACTTCAATTGATCAACGTTAGGCACCAAGAACATGTTTGAGGATAATCTGGCTTTGACTTACGTGGACCAGGTTTCCTCAGGGGCATGACCTTCCTCAGTACCGATCCATCGAATGGGATTTTGGGTTAGACAAGTTCCAACCTCGTCACAACCATTAAAGATGGCAGCTTCTGGTTGTAGTCGAGCAAGAAGGTCTTGAATTTTGTCTTTCTGCGTCGCACTGTAACCTCCATCAAACCAAATCTGGCACGCTGTTAGCGCTTTCTTCTCACTCAAAGGTTTGACTCAGACGCTTACCTCTGTCAAGCTTCCATAGTCAGACCACAACTCAGTCAATTGATCCAAAACAATCTGGTCGTAAGTTGTGTTTGTTATAGCAACCTGTCCTGGTGCAAGACTATCATTCAACACGCTGCTTTGTGCGACTTTCAGGAAGTTGTTCACAACGACACTGTAGTAAAAGCCGTGCCCCACGCCATATTTCTCGGTGGATTCCACAAAGTTGCGCACCAAGTCCATGCCATGCTTGGGCGAGTCGGCAATGGTGTAGTTATAGGGGACTGTCTGGTTGTCACGATTTTCAAAGGTCACCTGGCTTGGCCATAGGTTAAACCCACAATTGTGCTTTGCAACAAGTGTTGCATACTTTCCCCCTAATGCTTTGATAGACTCCATCCATTGATCCGTATCGATCAATTGAGGGTCAAAAAGGTCGACATTAGGTACCAGACGAGGTACGAAATTGCAGCCGTCCTCATCAATATAGGTAGCAATATTGTAATGAATCAGCACGCCTATTTCCTTATCTTGAAAATCAAGCTGCGGCTTGCTAGGCAATGCAATTTTTGAGCCGTCTAAAGGCGAAATGCGATATTTTGGCTTGATGGTGCTGGCCCTGCTAGACTTGAGTGAGGGAATAACAGCAGCAGTCGCAGCATTGAGCATGCCAGCTCCAATGAGAATTTTTGTAGGGAGAACCATATCGTCCAATTGATGAGGATGAGGAGCAATCTGCCTTTCGAGGGTATACAATGCCCCTAAAAGCCGCCCCTTTTTATAAGGGGTTTACCTCTTGTCAGATGCGGGGTCACCATGAAAGCCCATGATGACGGTAATCATCATTCTTGACGGCTTGCAGTGTCTCCAAACCAGAAACACAGGCAGTGGTTCATGAAACCTTTGAGTGATTTGCTTTTTCCTCAATTCTTACGAGCAGCTTCTTTGCTCTAGCTGCTGCAGATGCATATCTGAAGCGGGGAACTGAAGGCGATGAACGATAGCTTTCGGGGGTCGGCGGGGTAGAATGTCACTGCTCCTCAGTCAGATTCGACGCGTGCAGGTAGAGTAGCATTGAGTGCATCATGTTGAGCAGTTCGCAGCGCGTCTTGACAATCAATCAAACTGTAGCATTGCAGTTAAGATACTACCATCGCCCATCGCCCATCGCCCATAGCCACTGTTGTCGTCGTTGTCACCGTCGATGTCGTATCTTATCCGATGTATGTATCTCCACCGGTATCAAGACGACGAATACAAACACTAACCGGAAATATCAACAATGAACAACAATTCAAAGCAAAGAACATCACCTTTAGACATCTATCATGTTTGATAAGACGATATAGAGATGAAATTGATTGAAGCAAAAAAAAAAAAAAAAGAAAACAAAAAACATGGACGTTCTGGGAATCGAACCCAGGACCACCCCAATGCGAATGGGGTATTATACCACTAAACCAAACGCCCGTGCGCTTGTTATTTATAGTCTGTGTATGTTATCACTGGTATTATATTACACAGGTAATGTTATGTCACACTTGAAGTAGTCAATAATACACGATCTAACCTGATCATGTCTGGGCTTGGGAGATCGACATACACTACACAGTACAGTACACGTTGTGCCTCGGTTCATCGCTGGGGATTGTGGCAGCTTCAAATCGTATGCAACGTGTGTGTCTGTATATATTGGAAGGGAGACCAGACACCTTTGAATTAGTGACGCTTTAGAGAAGCTCTGAGACGACACAGTATATTTCTCCATTTCTATCCATCACAATATGGCTGAAGATAAGCGACGATCGGTTCTGATTACTGGGTAAGTTCATGTGTACCTGTTGACCAAACTGTATAGAGGTAGGTATGCCTTTGAGGCCTTGTGGCTAACATACCCGTTCGCAGCTGCTCTAATGGAGGCATCGGCCATTCCTTGGCCCTCGAATTCTTGAAGAATGGCCTCAGGGTCTTTGCGACAGCTCGAGATAGGGAGACCATCTCAGATCTCAAGGAGAAGGGCATCGATACTCTAAGTCTCACTGTCGACAAAGAAGAGAGTGTGAAGGCATGTTTCAATGAGGTGACGGAGCTCTTAGGGGGCAAGGGGCTGGATTATCTTGTGAACAACGCGTGAGATAGTTGCCCTTTTCTATGCTGTTGTCTTCCCTTTTGAAGTAACTTGATTGCTGACCTATACTACAGCGGCCGCAGTGAGTAGTGGTTCCTATAGATAGGAAATTCTTCCCATATGATCCAAGTACTAATGCATGGCAGATTATACGGTGCCTGCTTTGGACGTTGACATGACAGAAGTTCGTGAAACTTTCGAGACGAACGTTTTTGCAGTCATGTACATGTGCCAGACATTCGCACCTTTACTCATCAAGGCTAAGGGCACAATCGTTCAGCTGGGCTCGTTGGCAGGGGTAAGATGAACCGTTGATTTCCTGTACGAAGTGGAGCTTCCATAGCTAATCCAGGATCTAGATGATGCCATATGTCTTCGGCTCTGTTTACAACGCCTCAAAAGCTGCCCTTCATCTCTACAGCGACACATTGCGTGTTGAGCTCGCTCCATTCGGGTCAGTTTCAACTTCAGAATCTTCGTTATGAAGTTGTGATGATATACTGACATCACACACGTTCAATCAGAGTCAAGGTTACCACAATCGTTACAGGAGGTGTCAAGTCCAGAATTGCACGCACTCCTCGTGCATTGAGCAAAGATTCGCTTTACTATCCCATCAATGCTGAATATCAGCGCCGTCTAACACATAGCCAACGGGCCGGTGTACCCAACGAGCAATACGCCAAACAGGTCGTGACAGAGATCCTCTACGGTCGTGCCCCCTGGAGATGGTTATGGCCGTGGTCCAAGCCAAGCCATTACATTTGGGCTGGTGGTAAGGTTACAGCGGCATGGATCTGCAATTGGGGATGGACTTGGTACGGTCTGTCTGATACTGTCATCAGTTGGATGTTCGGCATCAACAAGTTGAAGAGATACGTGAAGTAAGATAGTTGTGGACAGACATTGGTGTCTGTGACTGGAATCATATACGGATATATTGATTATCACACGGCCAATCATAAATATCTCACCTCTTGTCTCATGACATTGTCCAAGTGTGCATATATACGTTCGTTTTGAAGTACGAGCAATAGCATCCATTGCCTGTAGCTCTTACGTATATTCCCATATCAATATACCCGTCATATAAAGACGTGAACACGAATGACCAGATAACTCAGAATAGACGTCAAAAATGAAGAAATAGTTCAAAAAATATCACATCACAAGGTCGGCATCGTCAGACTTGTTAATATGGCCACCATGCTGCTTTGTACAAATTGTTTTTGGTGTTAGATTTATTGTTTAGTGTGCAGCATTGGCTTAGATACCGAGGGTAAACTCGACGCCAACGTCAATCTCACGGGCCATCTTCACAACCTTGGAGAACTGGACGGACTTCTCAGCAGCAGACTGCAAGTCCTCAATCGAGAAGATCTTGAGGCCGGAGTCGTTGATCTGGGGTACTATTAGCAGCTGAACAGGGATATATAAGAGGCAAAGGTTTACTTACCAACTGGTGAGCCTTCTCAACATTGGTACCCTGCAAACGAGCAACGATTGGGGTACGGAGGTTCATCTCGTTGACGACATTGATCAGACCCTGAGCAATGGCATCGCATCTAACGATACCGCCGAAAATGTTGACGAAGATGGCAGAGACCTTGGGGTCGCTGGTGATGAGCTCGAAGGCGGAGCGGATAGCAGCAGGGGTAGCACCACCACCGACGTCAAGGAAGTTAGCGGGAGTACCGCCGTTAAGCTTGATGATATCCATAGTAGCCATGGCAAGACCGGCACCATTGACTATATGTAATTGTTAGAATGATGGGCAACGTCAATTGATCTTTGTAACTGGAATTGAAACATACCCAAGCAGCCAATATCACCGTCCAACTTGATGAAGTTAAGACCATTTCTAAAGAGTTTCGTTAGTAGGCGGTACCGCATAACAAACTACAACGGTCAAACGTACTCAGCAGCCTTGACCTCATCGGGGTCCTCCTGTGTGGCATCTCTCCAGGAGAAGACCTCCTTCTGTCTGAAGTCGGCATTGTCATCGAAGCTGAGCTTAGCATCCATGGCAAGGAC
>AZGZ01000001.1:1360646-1370977 GCA_001636715.1 Ascosphaera apis ARSEF 7405 | reverse complement strand
ATATCTCAATCAAGTATGAAGCTATCTCCAAGAGCTGGCATTGACGGATGGATGAGTGATAGAGCTTCTATCTACGTACCAGCGGTGCATTTTTTTGCACTTTTTGCAGGTTTATGGAGCATGGAGGGGCAGTGGACAAGGACGAGAGATCGGGGATACATACTGTACACATGCGAGCACGAAACAACAATTGAGATCGATCGATCGGTCTGTTTAGTGATGTTTGATTTGATTTGATCGACCGATTGACTGATGATGATGAAGAGGATTATGGACAGAACACCCAGTGAGATTGAAGACGATGGAGATCGATATATTCATTCAAGCTGAGCTGGTCACACCGCGTCAGTGTATGTACAGATCTCTACGAAGTAGATGGTGTAAGTACTGTGCATAGTATCACTCCAATCGGCCATTTACTAGACTACCAGCAGGCAAAAGAAACAGGAAGACAGGATGATTTCGGCCATTTTTCCCCCTCAGTTCCATCTTTCATCCATATCCTCCTCTGCCAATTGGTCAAGCTAGACTGGAAATATGCGAAATCTGCAGCATTCTCTTTGGCGCCCCTTTATTTTAGAGCATCCTTGACCAAGCTTGTAAACGAGGGTGAATGTCCAGACCGTCCAGGATGTCGCAAGGCCAGAAACTGAGCAGGGTCATCTCATTTCAAATTGATTGAAGGGTTGCTTCTACTTACAAGAGTGAATACCCGCCCCCTACTCAAAGAGACTCTTGATTGACAGAAGGTTACATTCCGTTGCACCTAGCCAATGCCTCGTTTTAGGTACTACTACTACATAGCTACGTACAACCTATGTATGGACGAACGACGAATTAAGTTCAATGGGCCATTGGCGATGAAGTCGAGCGATAGAAAACAGATGATACAGAGGGAGGGGACGCAAATTGACACCGAAATTTGATATCAATGTTAGATATTGACACTGGTACATATTGAAAAATCGACTGCAGCTGGAGCTATAGCATAGCATTGCATAGTATAGTATAGCAGAGCTACGGGCAGCAGCTGAATTACAGGACGAGGCAGATCCCCGCACAGTTGGATGGGATCTAAGGGGGAGGAAATCGCTGACTGAAAGGGTAATTCATGCCGCGTCTTATCCTCTCTCCCTTTCCTCTCTGCTCTCTCTTCTTCCTCTCTCTTGTCCTGTCTCTCAACTTGTCTGTTCTGTCTGCCGTGCATTTGCTGGTCGTCCAGTCACTCCCCGTTTCATAAAACCTCCGATAGGTGTGAGATCTGAAAGAGAGAGACCCTGATACCTTGTCACTACTTGTCACTACTTGTCCCTCCCTGTCCTAATACCTAACATCCCTGTCTTCGACCATTCTGGCCCATTTTTCTGACACTTTCAATGCTGATGATTGGAGAATTGAGAGATTGAGCGGTCTGAGGATGAAGAGGAATTATTTATTTATACATAGAAACAAGACGATCTTATCTTATCTTATCTAAGATATAAATCTAATCTAATCTAATCTTATCTGATTGCAATGCTCAAACCACACACAGACCAAGTCAAACGGGAGAGAGAGAAGAGAGAAGAGAGAGAAGAATAGAGAGAGGACAGGGATGTTATGGGTTGTAAGAGTCATACTTGATAAGGGATACCTAGAAAGATTGTAGACAATCACAATAATAACCCTCTGTAAGACTCTTATTTTATTGTAGGATTCGGGTGGAAGAGACTTCTGATCGCCGTTGTTTTGTCATTCCATACTCTCAGATAAGAAGAAAAAAAAAATAAAAATAAAAAAATTAAAACCGAACTCTCACCAATCGCAAATCTCATATCTGCATCTCCCTTCGCATCGCATCACATCGCATCACATCGCCTCGCATCGAGTCCAACTTCTTTCTATATATTGCGCCAACCAACAAACCGTCACCTCATCCTTCATTATCATCCACCCCACCATATATATAACAATGGAGGGAAACACTACAGAACTGCCTCTCAGGCCAAAGCCTGAGAGTGAGCCTGCTGCTGCCAACGGCCATGCCACCACCATCCCTCCCACCGAGGCACCCAAGCAGGAGACAGAGAAGGAAACCGAGAAGAATGCAAAAAAGGAAAAGAAGGAGAAAAAGGAGAAAAAGCCCAAGCAGCCAAAACAGCCCAAACAGCCAACTCCTCCCAAGAAGAAGCAGCCCAAGGCCCCCGCTGCCCCTGCTGCTCCCACAGACCCTGAGCAAATGTTCAAGATTGGCTTCCTTCACGATGTCTACAACGAGCGTCCGATAGGTTCTGCCGGTGTCTCGCAGATCATGACTCGTTTCCCCCCAGAGCCTAACGGTTATCTCCACATCGGTCACTCCAAGGCCATTGCTATCAACTTCGGTTTTGCCAGATTCCACGGTGGGAAGTGTTACTTGCGATATGACGATACCAATCCCAAGGGCGAGGAGGAGAGATATATCAACTCTATCAAGGAGTTGGTGTTGTGGTTGGGTTTCCAGCCTTATAAGGTCACGTACTCTAGTGATTACTTCCAGCAGCTATACGACCTCGCTGAGAAATTGATCTTGAAGGATAAAGCTTATGTCTGCCACTGTACTGGTGAGTGCCATCTACTTCTACGGTGGCTTCAAACATTTTTCTTTTTGTTTTTCCAGACACTAACATCACATTCCTGCAGAGGCTGAGATCAAGGTCCAGCGTGGCGTCGACACTCAGGCAGGCACCAAGGGCAAGGAGCGCTTCGGCTGTGCTCACCGTGACCGTCCCGTCGAAGAATCCCTTCAGGAGTTCCGTAACATGCAGGCGGGCAAGTACCGTGCCCAGGAAGCCTGTCTACGCATGAAGCAGGACTACAGCAACGGTAACCCTCAGATGTGGGATCTCACTGCCTACCGCATCATCGAGAACGATGACGGTACTCTCGCGACTCATCTCCGCACCGGCGATAAGTGGAAGACATATCCTACCTACGACTTCACCCACTGCCTTTGCGATAGTTTCGAAAATATCACACATTCGTTGTGTACCACTGAGTTTGAGCAGAGCCGGGAGTCATATGATTGGCTCATCAATGAGTTGGAGGTCTATCCTCCCATGCAGAGAGAATACGGTCGATTGAATATGAGCGGCACCGTGCTTTCGAAGCGCAAGCTGATTGCCCTGGTCAATGGCGGCTATGTCAGAAGCTGGGACGATCCTCGTCTCTTCACCATCGTTGCCCTCCGTCGTCGCGGTATCCCACCTGGCGCTATCTTGTCTTTCGTCAGCGAGCTTGGTGTCACCAAGGCCAATAGCACAATTGAGACTGTGAGGTTCGAGAAGTCCGTCCGTACATATCTCGAGGCTACTGTACCTCGTTTGATGGTTGTTACCGATCCTATCAAGATTATCATTGATGATTTGCCTGATGATCATCTTGAGATGGTTGAGTTGCCCTATGGCAAGGACCCGAGCTATGGCGTATGTTTCTTTCCCCCCCCCCCCCACCCCCCCTTTTTTTTCCCTTGCTTCATCTGTGGCATTATGTTCAAGATGCTAACAAACTTCACAGTCGCACCAGGTTCCCTTCACCAAGACTGTCTACATCGAGCGCAGTGACTTCCGCGAGACCCCATCAAAGGACTTCTTCCGTCTCGCTATCGGAGGCTCCGTTGGTCTTTTGAAGGTCCCTTATCCCATTACTGCTAAGTCCTTCGAGACTGACCCGGAGACTGGTCTTGTAACGGTTGTTCACGCTTCATACGACGTTCCCCCTGAGGGCGAGAAGATTAAGAAGCCTAAGGCGTGAGTTTTTACCCCTCTCCTTTTCACCTGGTGTATACAACATCATCTAATCATACAACTCATCTAGTTACATCCATTGGCTCGCCGAGTCTCCCGCGCACAACTGCCCTCTCAAGGCTGAAGTCCGCATTTTCAACCAGCTCTTCAAGTCCTCCAACCCCATGGCCCACCCTGAAGGATTCCTCGCCGACATCAACCCTAACTCCGAGGAGGTCTATCCCAACGCCTTGCTCGATATCGGATTCAACGAGATCAAGGCCAGAGGACCATGGCCTAAGCCCGACAACGAGCCTCTCTTGCCTCCGGGCCCTGAAGCGACGAGGTTCCAGGGCATGCGTGTTGCTTACTTCTGCGAGGATAAGGATAGCACAGCTGAGAAGGTTGTGCTGAACCGTATCGTTGCGTTGAAGGAGGATCCTAACAAGGAGTAAAAGGGAAAAGCGGATACTGTTTTCTGTTGCCTCTTTTCCCTTTTGCTACTTTTTTTTGTCCATAATATAGATATATGTTTGGCATGATTGATGATGATGGTGAATTTGTGATAATTTTTGCTCTATGTACTCCTTTTTTTTTTTTTTTTTTAAGCCTTTTCACATGTGATTGAGCAGAATCTATACCACGACGACGATGTTGTAATTATTTTTTCGAGATAAATCTTCAGAGCATCACGATCTCACTGTGTTCAATCTTCACGTCCCTTTCTACAGTCCATCACGCATTCTTCAGTATGGATGACGATGACGTTCCTGCAGACCACCCACCGGTAGGCACTTACAATAGGGTTTGGTGGTGGACGCCGCCATGACTGGGGACTGGTTGAAGAGACCTAATAAAAAAAAATATCGTAATAATTTTTCCCCCAAAGTACAGAGAAAAAAAACTGAAACAGAGAAGGAAAAATCTCTTCGACGGTTCAAAACGGCTTCATCCATCTCATCTTCATCTCATTTCTCCAGTTTCTTGATTTCGTCCTTTTTTTATTGATTTTCTTTCGCGTGTGTCAACTGTGAGTGCGTTCACCCCGTATATATAATTTTTCTTCTTCTGCTTCTCTTGTTCGTCTTTACGTCGTGCGCACCGTTGCGGGCATCTCGATGGTGCGCCGCGCACCATCCGCGTGCTAGATCTAGAGTGATGGGAGGATGTTGAAGAAAAGCAATAATTGCCTGGGGAATCATATGCGATGAGACGAGAGACCAGTTGAGACGATTAGTTTTTTGTGGTTTGTGGCTTTGGCTAATACCCGCCTCCATTCTCGTTTACAGTCTTTATAGTCGTCGGCGTTCATATAAGCTACAACCTTTCTTTTCTTCTGATTCCGTCTCTACGACAGTCGCAAACCGCAACTAGAACATATATACACAACGGTCAATATGACTCAAAAGTATTACGTTACCTATAATGAGGTATGTTGTCGTCGCCTTTGAGTATTGAAGTTTTGGACGATCGTGCTGTGGCTATTATAGAGCTACATGCTTGAGAAACAACGGCGATCAAAATATCCCAGATAAATCCTATACTCGAATGCATCGCCCAATTTGCGTCTGCACTAAGCTTACATTTTGCTCTTTCAAATATTAGGTCCACAAGCTTTGCCGTGCATCGGCTCAGCAGATCCTCGACAACTTCAAGCCTCACCTTATGATCGCCATCGGCGGTGGCGGTTACATCCCAGCCCGTATCCTCAGATCCTTCCTTCGCAAGCCTGGCTACCCCAACATTCCTATCCAGGCCATCGGTCTCTCCCTCTACGAGAACTTGGGCACCGACTCCGATGTCGAGGCCCCCGCCACCAACGTCACACGTACCCAATGGCTCGATCTCAGCTCTCTCGAGATGGCGAACTTGATTGGCAAGAACGTCTTGATCGTCGATGAGGTCGACGACACCCGTACAACGCTCGAGTATGCTGTTCGCGAGTTGCAGAAGGATGTTGAGATTGCACAGAAGCAGTTGGGCCGTGAGGGCGAGAAGACTACTTTTTCTGTCTTCGTGCTTCATAATAAGGATAAGGGCAAGAAGGGCACTTTGCCCCAGGAGATGCTTGATAGTGGTAACTATCTTGCTGCTGTCACAACTGGCGATTATTGGATCTGCTATCCTTGGGAGTCTGAGTAAGTGATGGTCTTCTATATGTTGCTTTTTTTCTTTTGTCTCCCTTTCTTTTGATGATGATAACTAATAATTCGTGTTTGAACAGGGACATTGACGAGCATGATGAGCTTGCTAAGAAGTTCCCCATGCCTAGCTCTTAGAGCTTAGGCAGAGCATCTTTTGGTTTTATTTTTGGTTTTTCCTCGCTTTCTTTTTTGTGGTACCTGCCAGTAATACCTTAGCATCCCTTTTTTTTTTGGCCGAGTCGTCTATCTTTATATATGAAAAGTACAGTTATGAATGAATACGGGTTCAGTTGAAGATGTCTTTTCCCCCTTTTTCTTTCTCTCGCTTTGGAAATGCGCGGTAACAGGGAAGTGTGTGTATATGCACGTACCACCGTGAAGGATTCACCTCCAACAAAAATTGTTGCTGGCAGCATGGAGGATCAGACAGATATATATGTTGTACTCCAGCGTCCCACCAATGCTGTCATGCAGAAAGAAATCGACCAGAGTTTCTCTCCCCGCGACAGTTTGTACTTCACGCTTCCTCCCTTCATAATGCAATGAAGCACCGCCAAAAGATCATCCCTTAACAGACAGTACAACTAAAGGAAGCTGAATTGAGGCGCACTAGATATAATAGGTGTATTAAAGGACAAGGTCTCTGGCGCCTGCTGTATGTAGTCCTTCATATATCTTCAACTGTCCAACCAACCCGGTATTTAATCAACATCCACCTTGAGTGCGCGCAATTCGGTCTTCGCCTGAACGATCTCCTTTTGCAGCGACTCGTATGCCTCAGGGCAGTCATTAAACGTGAACACACCCCATCCCAGTCTGAATAGAAGATATGAACCTAGAGCAACGACGAAGTATATGGGGAGCTATATGCGATATTTTGTCAGACAACGTAACTCATATGTGTAGTCATCGCAGAGAGAAAAAGTGTAGGACATACCACAGGGATAATCTCATTCTGCACGGTAGCAGGTACTGGCACCAGGCCCAAGTAAAGCGCAAGGTACAGCTTCAGAGGGATCAGGTCAGCAATTGTTCGTGAATGGCCAGGGGAGCTCGAAGGGGCGCACCGAAGAGACAAGCAAAGCTATCGAAAAGAATTGTGTAGCTCTCGTCATCGTGTCTGTTGAAGAAGCAACTAGCTGACTTGGACTCTGTAGGAGAAGTGATTGATCTTAAGGAGGTCGATGAAACAAGATGGAGAAGGACGATGGACGATGTACGATGGATGCGCCGTAAAGCTGTGTCTCAGGGTCGGGGCCCTATTGTAGCTACACGTGAGAATCACTGATGGCTCCGCAGTGCCCAGGTGAGTGGAGGGGGATCTACAGCGGGATGGACAAGGACTATAGACGACAGCAGAACCGTAGCGATTGATTAATTGAACAGATATTTCGAATTTGCGAAAGCTAGTCTTCATTGATCATATTTGCGAATAGAGGCGAAGTGCTTGTTGAAGTGCGAGATCTTCGTTCTGTTGCACTCCACAGGTAAAGACAGCGTCGAGTTGCATGTCTATCCATAGGTATGAATTCAAGCTGTTCAGGGGTATGATAACCGCCAAATACTGGAGCTGAAGCCTATGTCTATGCCTGTGTCTATCCATGGCTGTCTATAGGTAACATCCCTGTGCCTCATATATCGTTGCATGTGCCAGATATCGCAGCATCCAAATCCACTCTCGATCAGAGCCATCGGCGCAACTTAAACGACGAAGCCTGGCAAAGCTTGTGAGATCGACAATACATGTACTGCAAGTTGTACCGTCCGTTGCTTATTGCTTTGAAAAGCTGGACTATAGACAGGGAGTGCCTGCAATTGACCGGACCATCTTCTTTGCTATATAAATTGCCCTGAAAACAAGGCGTCTGTCCACATTGGAAGATCTGCCTTGTCTCTGCTTCTTCCCTGCGCTTTCTTCTCTCAACTATCTTTGATAATCTGAATCATAAATCCAAAGGCCAGCGGGGGAGCTGAGAGAAAGGAAAGAAAAAAAAAAAAAAAGGCATTGCCCCACTATTCAGAGATCACAATGGCGCAGGACACTCAAAATCTCTGGCCTCGGCGGGCACCACCTCGAGATGCTGGTGCTTTGACGGCGGACGAGCAGAAAAATATCAAGGAGCTCTTTGAGTTGAAATTCTCAAGGGCCCTTGAGAATGATGTGACACCGAAAGAAAAACTTGATCTTTGTACTTGTCTCAGGGGAGCGATTGACCGTCTGTGGAAGAGCAATTCGAACTACTTCGGTGATGCCTCCCAGACTATCGCTACTGCGAGCCGCAATGGTTGTTATGACCTTGAATCTGCCCCTCATATGATATACAATGAGACTAACACGTACTTACAGAAGCATGGAGGGTTGCGTTTGGAGAGTGTGGCATCCTAGACGTATACTCCAATCTACTAGCAACAACCAATCTAGAGAATAATCTGATTATTCTTGCTCTCAAAATTGTGAGCAATACTTGTGCGGACACGCCAAAGAATAGAAGCCATTTCATCGAAGGGCACTACGATATTGCCTTGCTGAAGTTGCTGGAGATTGAATCGCTTTGTGGCATAGTTATCGTTGTGATATACAATCTATGTTGCGAGTTTGAAGGTTATGAGGCCGCACGGAAGACGCTTGCTGAGCATGGGCTGGTTAATGCCGTCCTGAAAGTTCTGTTATCGGGCTGTCTGGACAGTGATGACTACGAAGAATACGCTTACAACCTGCTAGATATCGGAAGCACAGCTGATATCAACTCTTCTCCTGACGACACACTGAAACTACTATTAGATCTAGCAGACAGTCCAAATCAAACACGGGACTCATATATCTCCCAAGTCAGCGTCATCTGTGCTCACCTTGAAAATGACAGATTCAAGGAACTGTGCATTGAGCAGAATCTGTTTTCAAGGGCGCTAGATTTGCTCCCGAAAGGTCACATTTTCCCGACAGACTCAGTCGATCCAGAAGACGCAAAGAGATTGGCGAACGCCAGACTTGTGCTCAATCAAACATTCTCAGACGTCTCTGACCAACCGATATTTGCTACAATCTATCCTCTTGGATCGCCCGTCTTCAAGACTCTTACATCATGGCTGGACCGAAGCGAAGCCGATATGCTGTCGTGTTCGTGCATTGTACTCGGAAATCTCGCACGCGACGACAAAGTTTGCGAGGACCTTGTCAGGAAGTATCGAATCCATGCTAAGCTGATTGATGTCGTTGAGAGGGAAAAAAGCAAAGCAAGCGTGGCATATTCTGCTCTCGGGTTCTTGAAGAATCTTGCTGTGCCAACAAACAATCGGGAGTGCCTAGGATCCGCTGGCCTTTTTAAAGCGGCAGCCGCGTTTTGGAACTTCACAACCCTTCCACAGTTGCAAATGACTGCTGTATCTGCAACTCGATTGGCTATTGCAAATTGTTTTGAGAATACGATAAAGATACTTAATCCGTCCGATACTGATGAGAAAAAGACATCTCTTGCTCTGCTCCTGGAAGCACACAATACCACTGATCAGAAGCCCGTGAAGATTGAGACCGCACGCGCGGTTGCTGCTATCATCCGCAATATTGGAATGAGCAAAAGTACACCTCAAGCTGATAAGGCTACAGAATTAGCCAATCGACTGATTTCATTGCATGATAATCTCGATATACCCATCTCATGTCTGCTGGAGAACAAGGAAAGCAGTTTGATTCAGGGAGAGGGCGTCATGGCCTTGACCATGCTAGCACAAAGCAAAGAAAGTGCCAGGGTTGCCGCTGCTTGCCTGAATCGCAAGTCCGTATTTGATGTTTTACGGGACATCATGGCCGGTCCAATTGATGAGACACTGGGTGATAATGAGAAGAAACTTAAAGTATCAAATAGAGCAAATGGTGCTCTATTTTACCATTATATCACACAATCCAAGGTAAAGGACAGCCATTGAGTTGATTAGCTCCTTTAAACATGATAGCTGACATTCACAATTGCAATCTAGCCCGAGAACTTGAACCCCGAGACGCTTGAGTCTTTGGAAGATTTAGGCAAGCAAGCAGCACTGTCAATGCAGACCAATTCAATTCAATCTTCTTGAGCTGTAAGATTGCGAGCTTGAAGGATAATTTATTCTGAGACACGCCCTTGTGGGAAACCCACGCCAATTTCGTCTATAGATGAATTCAGTACAAAAAAAAGAAAGGGTATCGGCGCTATCTTAATAAAGAAAATGCAATATGTACATGTGCTTTCGCACGATCTGATCAATTGGATATATATATCAATGATCACCGTCAATATCCCTTCCCCGTCTAAACATCCATCTCGTGTTTTTGCTTCAACTTCTTCTCTGTTTTCATGAACTCTGCGATTCCCACGGGTATCTGCCCATATAAATCTGCCTCATCATCTCTCGTTAAGTCCGCATCGTAATTTGAGAAACTTCCTCCGCCATCATCGTCCATGCTCGT
>AZGZ01000001.1:1341809-1360546 GCA_001636715.1 Ascosphaera apis ARSEF 7405 | reverse complement strand
GGATATGCTATCGGCACTTGATCCTTTCTTTGCCGAATTCGTCTCATCATTTCCTTCGGGGCCCGTTTGCTTGGCCTTCTTCACTTGTTTAGCCCAATCCTCCAAGTCATCACGGTAGTTATCCCAGACGCAATTGACGCAGCCAGACATGCAACAGTTGTCGGGCTCGACTGGCCTAGGAGGAACCTTTATGCCATTGATTGTCCGATATGATTCTTCCCCGGCGTCGCCGAGGTTTGGACGGTAGCGAGTAGATGTATAGCCCGGACTTGCGAGACGAGATCCAAATATGATACGGAATTTATCTGTCGGCGACACCTCGCTATCATTGTCTTTGATTTTGTCTTGCAAGTCTTCCGGTGTAGCTGTCTTGTGTGTCCTCGGAGCTTGCTTGACGGGAGATATCAATGCATAATAGCCGTGGAGCGGATAAGCTTGTGAGAATTGATCAAGCGATTTAGAAGGGGAGGCTCCACGACCATGATATGAAGATGCAAGACGATATTGATACCGCGATTTACGGCGTGCGACGGAAATGTGAGGTGCTGCTGCTGCCGCCGTCGTAGTTGTCGTCGTTACTGCGACAAAGGTTTCATGCCATCGGTGATGAGATATGGCTGAGCATTGGGAAGAGCACCTCCCGATATGACGAGCACAGAGTTCCATATCAATAATTTGAAGCCAATTGAGCATGCGATTGAGCTTGAGGGCCGAGTCCAAAGAGAAAAATAGTTGCCCTTAACATGGGAGTGAATTTCGATTTGAATGCCGTACAGGGATCAGGCCAGGTCCAAAGTGTCTCCAAATCCATGACGTAGCCGAGACGTCACCGTCGGCGGGCCAGCGCCAATGAGTTGGGTCCAGTTGGAATTTATCTCGCGATGCGCATCATGTTTTGATTTTGTTTCTGGTGATTAGCTCGAAGTAAACATTCACCAACTGTCAGTGGGATGAGAACAGTGTTCACTTGGGACAGGAGACACGCAGTATCTGCTTGCAATACAATACAACTCACACACGTTGAAAGCTACCTACCTAGTGGCTGTTGTTCTGCGCGAGATTGAAAAGAAAGGGAAAAGCTCTTCAAGCTACGACTACACACGCGCAACAGGGTTCACAAGCGTCACTTCAAGGAACAAACAAGATGATTTCGCAACTCGAGGAGATTGGGCACAGGCATCCTGCCAAGGGTAATGCGCTCGCAAAGCTGATGCGCAGAACGGTGCCTGAAGATATCTCTCGCGATCCTGTCGACAAGAGTCTCAATCTGCACAACCTACAACCGCGTGCTGAAGACCAGCCACGAGAGCCAATTCAGAAGCAACAAGAAGCGACCGCATCACAGTCAGTCACACGAGAAAGCTCAGAATATGACTCTGATGGAGAACCAAGACTACCCCCTCCGTCGATTCGGCGTGGATTGCCCACAGATTTCAATTTGAGATTTTGGGACAAGAGTCCTAATCAAGCTCCGTCAAGCGGGAAGAAAAGAAAGGCGTCGACAGGAGGGATCGATGCATATTTTTCAAAAAATCAAAGCAAAGAAGAGACCAGCGTGCGAGCACCCGACGATATTGATACCGTTGAAGAGCCAGATGTTGTCCCCACGCTAGATTATCGCGAGAAGTCGAAGCATTGTGGAGCATTAGAAGCTCAGCTGTCACGCCTGAAGGATAATATGCTTCAACTTGAGCAAACATTGCAGGACGTTCAGTCCTCAAGAGACGGTGCTCAGTTTGATAGAAAACGTCTTGATACGATACTGTATGTCTTCTCCCTTCCTCTTTTTTGGATTACTGCACCATGCTAATCGTGCTTTGAAGTCCATTGCTCGTAACAGACAATCCAGCCTGTACCCCTTCGGACTCGGATCAGAAAATACCACCTCTGAGCAGTCTATTGACTTCCCTGCTACCGTTCTCAACACTGCAATACGCTCCCGAGCCCATTAATGACGAAGTACCCGACCCGTCAGAGCCAACACATCTTGAGAACCAAACAGACTATCTCAATCTCTTTGCACCTCTATCACTGTCTATCGAAACTGAGCCTTATCTTTCACAAACCACAGCAGACCTCCAGTCAAATGAACATGGAGGTATCATACAAAAATACAAACTGACACTATCTGCGCCAACATCATTTAGCCCTCGTGCGTTCAATGTTGCGGTGACCACAGCGATTGATGTCGTCGCACAACGCATTGTTGCAATTGATGTACCCACGACACAAACTATTCCATTAGATCTCCGCAAATGGATTGATGCGCGCCTATCTGATCAATTGTTCTCCCGAGACATATCCGGTCTATGCTGGGGCATATGCCAGTATTGGGAGGCTATGCTCAAGCGAGCAGAGCTATGGTCACGGCTCGAAAAATGGCGTGAATCAGTCTCAGAAAGCGCGCCAGCATCACAAGCCAGTTCATCGGGTACCAGTTCTCCGAACACCGCTGTCAACATGAACCGCTCGTCCTTCCTCGTCCGTGCAGGAAAAGTGAATCGGGGCACAATTCAAACTCTCACTACATGTGAAATTTGTCTCGATCCTTGGACCGGTGAGGCACATCTCAAGCCGGACTTCTCTGTGCTACATGAAGGGTCCAATGCACAAAAGATTGAGGCTGCTAGCAGCACGACCTTCAGGAGCATCTTGCACCAAAATCGCGGGCCTCATCACAAGTTTGACGTCTCCGAAATAGCAAAAGCTGTTGAGATCGTCTCTTCAATTGTCCTGGACGCTTAATCCCACAAATCCACAGTATCGTTACGTCTTCACCTGCAATTTCATACAACTCTGAGCAATACAACATGTTCAATTCCTTAGTTGAGACGTTCAAATAGTCTCCTTCACTGTCAGATTACTCATCATCACTAAATTTTGAACGCTTCAGTCGTGTGGTCTAATGGTTATGATTTCTCGTTCACATCAAGTTGAACACTCAAGTTACCGAGAAGGTTCCCGGTTCGATCCCGGGCACGACTATCTCTTTTTTTTTCTGTTTTTTTACCTTGCCTCGCCTCTTATCTCCCGACTACAGAGGCTTCACCAGGAACGCGTATTGGATGTCTCTAAAGCAGTAGTAGCGCGCGCTCTTCTATTTGCATGACTGGATGATAGAGAAGGCGTTTTCTACGTTTATATGGCAGAAGTCGTGGCTCATTCCATGAAAATTTAGCCCAACACGTCCAACATTTACGCCCTTTAAGTCACGAAAAAATGTATGCGATGCATGGCAGTAGACGCTCTTCTCGTTCATGGATCTTTTTGAATGCCTCATTTCCTCTTTGCTATGTACGCCTATGCCATCAAATATAGGAAAACCAAATCGCCGACTCCCAATGAGCCATATCGTCAAAGAATCCTCCCGCAAGAAAACAGACTAGCAAAAGTCTGCCGCGCAAGTGGGAGAAAAGATCCTGGAAGCGAAAAAAAAAAGGAGCACCGCAACCGCGAAGTAGGGGAATTTGTAAAAAAATGAGGCGATCACGTTCGGATATTAAGGAGACAGGACATGACAAATTTTGTGGACAGAGGGCTTTAAAATGAAACAGAAAAGACAGAATGCAGCTAGATATTTTATTTCTTAGCAGCCTCAGCCTCCTCAGCTCTAGCCTTGGCGCGCTTCTCACGGACACCGACCAAGCGGGCGTCAGAGCGGGCGTCGCGCAATGTACGGAAAGCAGACTTCTCGCGGGTGGGCATGTCGGCCTTGGAGATGGTGGTGATGGCGTTCTCTGGTGTGATGTTGAGGACGGGGAAAGCGGAACCGACGTTCTTGACACCACCGGCAGCGGCGGCCTTAACCTCCTCTGGCGTAGAGTCAAGCTTCTTGTACTGACCAGCCTTGCGGGGGAAGAGAATCAAGCGGCTCTTGTAGGCCTGGAGACGAGCGACATTGGCGGCCAAAGACTCCTTGGACTTGTTGGTGCGGCGGTGGTCGACAGTGATACCGATGGTGGGAGCGAGCTGGCGGGGAATACCAGCTTCCTATTGATCGAGAAAAAAAAAAGGTCGTAAGCCTTTGTCCATATTTCCAAAACAAAAACCGCCCATCATGCCGCAGAAAGTATATGTCGAATATCGTGCATAGAATGTCGGCTTTCTGATATGCGCATCCCATCTCTTTCTTTGGCGCTATTCATCCCAAAACTCCTCAGTCGCAAAATGCATGATATTTTTCTGGATAAAAGGCGATTTGGACGATATCAAAAGGACGGATCTCTGTATATACCTTAAGCTCCTGCAAGGTGAAACCACGACCGGGACGAGCACGGCGGTTGTACTTGACAGTGGGGCACCTAACAACCGGTCTCAACTGGTCGACTGGGCGAGGGGCGACAGCGGCAGCCTTAGCGAGACGGGCCTCCCGACGACGGTGCTTGCGACCGGCCTGTATTGAAATTCGCGATCAGTTATCCTGGCCGTGTTGTTATAATATATAATATATAACCGCAGCGTGTATATGCCGAAAGATTTCGATGTTCGATTCTTTTCTTGGATATTGGCGCGCTTTGCAGTTCTATATCGAAAAATAGCGTTGGATTTTCAAAATCGTACCTGCTCGAAGTGCACCCGGACACGGCGCTGCCAGTCCTTGTGGAAGTCTGTGATGGTATGTCAGAAAACAGGCGTTCTTTGTACATGCTTTGTCGCGATCTCTAAATCTCGAAATCTCGAAAGGGCTCGGCGCATTGAAATGGGACCGGTATAGCAGCGGGTATACTAACGGTGCTTGACGAGAGTCTGGTTGTGCTTGATCGCCTATATTCATCGAAAAGAAACCCTGATCAGCAGTCTATCCTCCCTCATGAATCCTCTGTCGACAAGGGACCCGCCATGGCTCGCTGAATCTGTGGAATTTCGCGCAGCAGAACAGCATGGCGGGGAGATGCAGCATCTCAGCAGTTCAGCAGGTGTCATACCATTGTGCTTGACGTCGATCAAGTTGTCGGTTGGGTGTCGACTGATTGATGGATGGTCTCAACTTCCAAGTTCTCTTCCTCGAGATCCCTCAGTTCCCTTCTTCGCTTCTCGATGGGTAGGGGGGAGGGGGCTCTCCTCGCGCGGCGGGTTAGGTCACCCAAACTAGATTTTTGGTGTGGACGTTACCCTCCTGGGCCTAAACCTTCCGGAAAGGGTAATTAGCCCTAGCTTGACTGGACTTTGCTGAGTAAGAAAGGATCTGATAAGATGTTACAATCAGATAAGATAAGATAAGATAAGATCTAGCAGCTTTAACGCGCCAGACAATTTGTATGGGGAACATCAGTTTTGCTCTCTATCATACACACCATACATACGTGCAACTCCTTGAAGCATTCCTACGCACAGGGTCTCTACCATGATATTGAGTGCAAGAAAAACTGAGGGTTTGATATATGGCAAATGCAGATATTGAACTGCTTAATTGTCGATTGGTTCAAGAATACATAAAAGTTGCAATCACCTGTCATTATCTTCAACGAAATCTCATTTCAATGGCACTCCCCCCGTAGGGCTGAGGTTTATCGCCTCCCCCCGTACCGCAGCGCAGCGCGTCAGTGAATCCGTTGTGGCTCGTAGGTACAGTGGACGACAAGGCGGGATGAGAGCTGTCTGTTGCCTGATGACATCCATGCACGTAACATCCTTCAAAACTCCATAGATTTCCTCGAATTGTAAACCCGGCTATTTCTTTCAATCTCGAGTCAATTAATCTCATCATGGCTGAACCTCAAATCATACGCATATCGCGTAGCGATAGTGACGATGGCTTCGTCTTGGTTAGGGCAGCCCAAAGATCCAAAAGCTCGGATCTAGATCTAAGGCTCTACGCAACAGAAGGGGAAGCTGTTTATAAAACATCTGGTGTGTTTTGCTTTCCTTGTACCCCCTAGCTATCCATACAGCAGGCCATAATATCCTGATATCGTTCGAAAAGTCAGGGCCTCTGGTGTAGAAAAACTGCGTGCAAAGAACAATCGCAGCAGTGAGGAAGAATGGTCTACAATTCTAGCATATGGCTTCCATCAGAAGCCTGATATCAAGGATTCGAATTGGATCAAAGGCCTGAAGCTCACAGCATCTGTGATATCATCATCTGATGATGATGACGACGATGAGGAAGATAAGAGCGTTTCCATCACGTTCAGGAAAAAGATTGGGGATATCAGTGTAAGTGAAATTATACACTTCCATCCCCCTGTCGAAAGCCATACTGACCTAATCCTACACCAATCAGCAAAAACTTGGATCTGTTGAGTTGCGCCAATGTGAAGATGAGATCTCCCTGTTTGACTGGTGCGGAACTGCAGTTAGTAGCGCCACTTCCCTACAGGACAACCTCTCCAGTCTACAGGAAAAAGCCGCGTCTCTCGAAGACATGAATTATCAGTTGAAACATCAATTGGATGAGTTCATCAAAGCCAAATCTGAACATGAGAAGCAAATGCTTGCCAAGTTCGCGCAGCTGCTTAATGAGAAGAAATTGAAAATACGGAATCAGCAGAGGTTATTGTCAATGCTGAATGGCGGAAGTAAAGATGGTATGTTCTGATGTACTGAGCGATTGTTCAATTCTTACTGATAATGATTTCAAGGCCAAAAATCAGAGTCGAAAGAGACTCAAATCAAAGACGAACCCTCTGAATCGCCAGAACCGGTGTCAAAATCAAAATCAAAAACAAGAGCGTTTAAACGTAAATCTCAGCCTGACTCTTCTGATGATGACGGATTTGATAAGATGGATGTTGATCATCCCAAGGAATCTGATGCAGAAACTCAGTCTGGGAGCGACCGTGAAACTCCTCAGCCTCTTGAAGATGATGTGGAGACTGCTAGTGAGGATGAAAGCTAATACTAAATCACGATATGGTAATAAAACTTGTTATGTGAGCGTTGCTGACAATGGCGGATACTCATCACTCAAATACCATGAAACCCCTGAATATGACAAGCTCTTCTCACACATTCACGTACAGCACACTCATCATTTGAAAGTATGTTCAGCCAATGCCAAATTCTCATTCGTATGTGCAGGGTCTGTATATCACAGTGAGCCAACGTCTATCGTAATGCAAAAGAACAAATGCCAAATATGTGCCAATCTATCTACATGATATCTTATTCCCTTATACACGCCCGGCCGTTTTCTTCCTCTTTGCGGAAGCACCCGGCTTATCAACTCGACCGTACTGATGCAGTGTAGATTGATGGCTTCTTTTCCTGATTTCAGGGGTTCGTTCTCTAAGCCAAGACACTCTTTCTTCAATGGTAGGCGATTGACGGGGGACGTATGATATGTGGTTGATATTACCCACAGTCTCGTTGTCACTGACATCAGAGCCCACAACGGTTGCGTCGTCGTTGTTGTGATCTTCTTGAAAGGACTGGCTGGGCTGATTTGCAAAAAGGGTGGACTTAGAAAATGAAGGTGTTCCTTGCGACTGCGATGGATGATGAATGCCATAATTATCTTGCTGCGATGGCTGCTGGTAGCGGTAGTGATGGCCACTAGATAACATCCCGCTATCTGAGCTATTCGCCGCTGCCAGAATGATATCAAGGCCTTCATAATCGCTACCACTCCGTTGCGACGCAGACTGAGAAAGAGGTGGATATGGATTACCATGAGGAGCACTTGTCTGAGATAATTGCCAATGATGTGATGGGTTACTCTGGCTGCTAGTGAGCAACCAGTCAACCTGCGCACGATTCTCTAAGATATGCTTTTTCAGTGCACGATTCTCATCACGAAGTGACTCGCGCTCGCTGCAGCAATCGCGAATGAAAAGATTGGCATGATCCACACGTTCCTGAAGAGAGCGAACATAGCCCTCTAGCTCTGCAATGCGGCGCAACGACTCCTGTAATCGAGCTTCGGTCTGTGAAATGTTCACTTGTGGCTTTGATTGCTGTGACTGACGAATGTCAGAACCCTTCACACCCCGAAGTAATTCCAGATTTCTTTCATTCAGTTGCCGATCAACAATTGCGCGCTGTGCCGCCTCTTCGTTGACCATGCGGGACATCTCATTCTGAATTTCAGATATTGAGGAAGCAGCGCGCGAATCGGCCGTCGTCGTCATGAGTTTGTCGGCAACCTCACGCGGATTCGATGAATTTGTTGACTTGACATCAACTGACTTTGGAGGCCCCGAGGTGGAGCGCATGTCTTGCGTAAACCCCTTTTCTGTAGCGACACTTGTGTTACCATGGGAGTTGCTTGCAGGTGAAGCCTCTGTAGTTGCGCCAACTGTGTCGACATTGTCAGACAAAGATTGGGATGCCAGTTCAGGCGATTCAATGGGCGGCTGCGAAGATGTTATGGACTGCACATCTGTGTTGTTCTCAAAATAGACAGAGGAGGTGGATGACTGCCGGGCCGCAGCAGGAGCTTGAGATGGCGGAGGTGTATTGGTCGAGAGAAAGGAGGCAGCAGTTGATGCTGAGCCATCGGCCTGAGCGGCCTCGTCGGCTGGAGCTGTAGATTGCATCCCAATTCAAATGCGCAAAGGCAGGATCACGGTTTAAAACAGCCAACCACCGCAGTCAAGGAGGTGGGCAAGCGGGTATAGGTGTAGAAGCCTGATACTCCTTCAATTGGCGACCGCTAAACGGTCAGTCTCGTAGCTTGAAAGTGACGCAATTGAGCGATGATAGCGACGGTGACAACGACAACAACAACAACAAAGAAGAGCAATGTGCGCAGCGAGTGGATGTTGCTCGTGGATACTGTGCTGCAACATACGATGATGAGATGGGATGGTTTATTGACAAACACAAGCAGTGGTCACCGCGGGGAACGATCCGAGGGATCCACCTTGCGCGACTCGGCTTATCAGTATATGTATACTGTATCTATGCAATATCTGGGGCAGAGGAGAAGGCGATCGTGGATCGCGAACAGATAAATAGAATCAAACACGAGGGTATCGCGGGCATGGATGTTTGAACTGTGGAAAAGAATTAGGGAACTGAAAAAAAAAAAAAAAAAGAAAAATTCAGTGACATCTCTAGAAACTGGTTCGAGGGTGAATAGCTGACTAAAGAGCCTGTTTATGGGCATTATAGAGTGAGTGGTATTCGGGTTGGGTTCGATGATAGCGCATCCATACGAATACATATCAGATATCATCATCATTACAGCGCAGGGCATCCAACTCTGATCCGTCATCTTGAGTGTGAGGAGCCGGTTTCGCAATGAAGCTGGTGGGAGGCAGAGGCACTTTGTCGCATAGGGGGGGAAGAGATGCCCAGTTCATGATGAAGGGAAGGGAAGTATCACCGTCTTCTTCGCTATCACACACTACATCCAAGTTGGACTAGAGAGCTTCAACGACGGGTATTCAAGCTCATACAATATAGCAATGTCACATCAACGCCCGTCACGAAGTGTTGTTTGATTGAATCCGATTCATAACCACAATCATATTTGCTGCTTACAAACGGCTATTTTCGTAGTTGGTTGCGCTGTTTGTGAATAAGCTCGACTCTCACGCTCTCTGAGCACCTTCCACCTTCCTATCACTCCCATCGCTACAGAGACAAACAGCCAGGGGGGACGGAGAAAAAGCAATAACAAGCAGAAGAAGAGGCACAAGAAGATGCGCGTACATTTGCTCTTGAGAAACAGATTGTGTCAGGGTGGCTAGTTGTGTAGCAAAGCCAGAATCAGGAACCCAAATCTCGAAAATGAACAGATTCCTCCAGTTCATCAAGCCTCAGCTGGTTGCGCCTGAGAAGACGGCGAGCGAGGTCGTTGATTATCAGCTCACAATCCTTGAGCCCCTTTCCCCTGCACCAGCTCTAAATGTGCCCAGACGCAAGAAGACACCTAGGGAGGAGGCCCGTTGTCCAGGCGCTGTAGCCCTGATCTGTCCAGAGTCCCTCTTGGTCGAAAGCATATCTGAGGAGCTCCATGTGGATGAACATGAATTTCTAATGTCTGAAATGGAGTTGTTCCCATTAGGTGTTGCTCGTATTGGTAAGTTTTTCAGTCAAGCAAATGTCTGATGTATAATGAATGTCTCAACTGACTTGTCTTTGAAGTGGAACAGACACCATATACAATGGCTGCCCCCGTTCCTTGCGGCTTCCCTTCCAAGTCCTTTAGTTCATCACATCCTGTCCGTCATGTCATATTCACATTCAACCTTCGCGGGGATGGAGCTTCTTTTGATAATGAGATCAACCGGAGGCTGATTGAGAATTTATTCCCAGATGTTCTCAAAGTACGCTTCAATGGGTTGTTTCTTACTTTCTGCGTGCGAAAAATGCCATGCAATTTTCTCCCTGAAACAGTTGCAGGTGTCCCTGTCTATTTCACAGAAGATGAAAAC
Source organism: Ascosphaera apis ARSEF 7405 (assembly GCA_001636715.1). NCBI lineage: Eukaryota > Fungi > Ascomycota > Eurotiomycetes > Onygenales > Ascosphaeraceae > Ascosphaera > Ascosphaera apis. Next base: position 1,350,224 of record AZGZ01000001.1, on the reverse strand, counting down.
GATATTGGTCCCAATCCTGCGGGCGAGCCCCTTGGATTGCGAACAGGAATACTGCATTCAAAAGGAAGTGCAGTGCCGAGCATAAATGGAGGCATTCTTCAAGCTGCTGCAGATCATATCATAGAGCATGATATTCCTGTTTTGGAGTTTCATCTTTGGCAAGACTTCATCCTGGTCATTCTTGAAGACGACGACGTGGACCGTCACCTGCTTCCGCAAGTAATTGCCCACTGCAACGTCTCATACATGTATAGACGCGATATCAGTATCATACAAGCTGCAATCAGAGGAGCTGCAAATGATTGGCGGATAGATACTGATTGTTCAGCTTATGATAACCTTCAACCAGGGGTAATGCTTAGCTCAGGAACAGATCCCGTCATTGAGGGCAACGAGATCAATCCAGAAACTATACAACCGGAGATATTCTCTTCATCTGGTGTTATGGTCACGGATGTTGACTCCAATCGCTTCATGACTGTCTCCCTATCTGGGTTTCTATTTGACACAAAGGTTATACACCCAGCCTTGGACAGTCTCAATAGTCGTTGTCTTGGTGAAATCGTTCGCAAAATACCTCACGCAGATATCGGATTGGTGAAACTTGAGACCAATGAAGTCCTGAACAATCAACCATTCCAGAACACCATCATCGAGCAACTAAACATCGGCTCCTTACGAGAGTTTGTGGATGGATTCAGGGTAGATATGGGCACACCGGTATATATCAATGCCCCATCGACAGGATATAAACGTGGTGTCCTAGGACCGTGGGCAAAAATAAAGATAGACCGTACAACATCATCTGAGAAGGTCAAATGGGTGAATGCCCGCATGATATATTTCAGCTGTACACAAACAAAAGAAGCCATTTTGCCTGAGGGCATGGCAGGGACTCCTGTGTGGGATAAGCTGGGGCGTGTCCTAGGGGTAGTCAGGGGCAATAAGAGCGCGGATATGGTGCTCAGGAACTGGATATATATGATTCCCTCGGAGTACCTGACAGAACTAGGATACACGATGACAATAGAAGGCGCAACCAATCCGGCGGGAGTCTGCCGCGACAATTCGCCGGAGGCCATGATTTACTGATAGCATTCTTCTCACAACTTTTCATATCATTTTCTTTCCAAGTGCACAAACCCGAACATCCTCCCTCCATCTATGTTCTACCTACATATACATGCTCAGGGGCCTTTTCTATGCTTGGACCCAGTCCCTGAGACCTCTAATTACATGCTGTTCCGCCCGCCAAAAATCAACATCACGTGCCAGGTATTGAAGGCTAAATGCGACCATAAAAGCCTGGGATTGGGCCAACCTTATATAGCGGAATCTAGAGCGTGGAAGTGCGATGACGGACGGTGAGTTCGTGTGTCCGTGATAGATAAGCCGGACCTAGCACGAAAGGGCAAAAAAATAAATCCATCTATTTGCTGCTTGACTATCAGCAATGATATAAGTGAAGGACGGCCGTCAGTCGATTATAGTTGCAGAGTGAAAGCACTGGAAAACTTCTTGCATCGTGTGGAGAAGCAGCATATCCGAACCGGGAAGTAGAGAGAGAGATCAACAGAGCGAACGAGGACGAGATCAAAGCTGTGCTGAGAGTTTCTTGCTTCAGCCTCTCACCATATATATATACACTCCACATCGAAGGAGCTCGCAAGGGGACGGTCACTCATTCCTCGACGTCAATATCGATTCACAAACACGACATAATGGGTGTTGAAACTAAAGCTTCCTCGCCACCGGCGAGCATGTTCTCGCTGCTCGACACCGACTTGTACAAGTTGACCATGCAATGCGCCGTGCTCAAATATTTCCCATCAGCTGGTGAGAGATGCTTTAGATTCTTCGCTGATTACTTGCAACCTGCAAATTTGCGATATAACTTCGTCGTGGCTTGTGGGGAATCGACAAATAACTAACAATGGATGACAGATGTCACTTATGCCTTTACGAACCGTACATCAAATATGTTATTTACGAGAGATGCCTTTAATTGGCTGCGCGGAGAGATCATAAGTACGTTGAATGTTGTTCCTGTTCCTGTGCTGCGAGTGAAGTATTCATTGCTCTGACAATTTCGCAGAACTTGAGGAGATCGTGCTCTCCGAAGATGAACTCAATTTCTTGAAAAAGGAATGTCCGTATCTTGGTCCTGTCTATCTCGATTTTCTATCTAAATTCCGACTCCACCCTCGAGATCAAGTCGACATTTCCTTCTTCCCAGAGGAAAATGACCGCGACCTGGGTAAGGTCGTCATGACCATTCGTGGGTCATGGGTTGATACCATTCTATATGAGATTCCGCTCCTAGCGTTGACTAGCGAAGCGTACTTCAAGTTCTGTGACAAGGACTGGAATCACGATGGACAAGAGGAGAAGGCGTATCAGAAGGGTGTAGAGCTCTTGAAAGGTGGCTGCGTGTTCTCTGAGTTTGGATCTAGAAGGCGAAGAGACTATCATACTCATGATACTGTCATGAAGGGTCTCTGTCGAGCAGCAAAAGAAGGCGAGGATAAGGGATGGCCAGGAAAGTTCTTGGGCACCAGCAATGTCCACTTCGCAATGAAGTATGGAGTTACGCCTATCGGCACAGTGGCTCATGAGTGGTACATGGGCATTGCGGCTATCACCAACAACTACGAAGGTGCTACTGAGTTGGGATTGAGATACTGGGTCGGATCATTTGGCGAGGGCGTTCTTGGAATTGCCTTGACAGACACCTTCGGTACCCCGGCCTTCCTCAAGGCCTTCAACATGCCTATACCGAGATATACATCCAGCGTTACTGGCCCTCAAAACGCTCTTCCATCTGCGCCGAATACCACAGAATCTGCCATCGATAGTTTGGCGGATACAACTCGACCACCTCCCGAAGCACCAATTGCTGAGCAGGGACAAACCACCGATAAGACTTATGCTCAAGTTTTCGGTGGTGTGCGCCAGGATTCCGGTGATCCCAAGGAATATGTCAACATTTTGAAGGATTACTACGCGAGCATCGGCATCAAGGAGAAGAAGCAGATTGTGTTCTCCGATTCTTTGAACATTGAGAGATGTTTTGAATACAAGAAGATCGCAGAAGATGCTGGCTTCAATCCTTCATTTGGAGTCGGAACGTTCATGACTAGTAAGTTTTTTTCTACCTGAATTGTCTTACTGACGACATTTGTACTAATCCCGCTGCGCCAGACGACTTCCAACGCCTTTCGGACGGCAATAAATCCGTTCCCCTGAATATTGTCATCAAAATTTCCAGTGCTGGCGGTAGGCCTGCGGTGAAGCTGAGTGACAACCTAGGCAAGAACACAGGCGATCACCACTGTCATTGATGTGAAGAAGAGGCTCGGATACATTGAGAAGGAATGGAAGGGTGGTGATGAGAGACATCGGTGGGGAATTTGAAGAATTTCACCATGAGCAACAGATAGAGTGACCCTCACGGTGCTGTAATTGATATATAATGAATGATTTGAATCGTATATTTGGGTTCTTTTCGTCCAATCACCATGCTATATTCATGGCACGAAAAGCCATTGACGTATTTTGGGCGAACAAACATGTTTCGTATCAGGTGGGCTATTCTAACAAGATTGGGTAGGAAATATATGTACAGGCAGAAGTGTCGATTCTACACGGTCAAAGCATAACCTATTATCTCTTCAATATTTTTTGGTCAACAGCTATGGTGAACAGGGACAAGGGCAGATTTGCCAGTCTCAATGTTCTTCCCAGAGGCCTCGACCTTAACAAATTTGGAATTGAGAGGAACACTAGTCTTCGTCTCGAAACCTTCCTTGCCAATCGTAGCAACCTGGTGCAACGCACTTGTCTCGTTCCTGGATCCAGCATAGACAGTCCAGGTCTTGTGCTCAGTAGCACCGTTCCAGCTCATATAGACGTCGACTTCAGAGGTAGCATTATTCTTGCAAGCGAAGACGTCTGGAGGTGCTGTTGGCTTTCCGACCCACGGGGCCTTGAAGGCTCTGTAGGAGAAAATCTCGTTGTTCTTATGAGGTCCAAATTGAACGGTCATGATACAGGTACCGTTTGGCAAATATTCCTTCATGATTGGAGCAGAGCCGTAACCCATGAAGTAATGACTGTCACTTCTGTTGGAGTAGATCTGTTGGAGATCACCCTGAGAAACAGAATAGAGAGGGTCACGAGGGTCCTTGAATTGTTTCTTCAGAGTGGCCTTAAATGTCTTGGTGTTAACGTCCATGATGATACCAGTGGTTTGGTTGACGCCATGGTGTTCTGCAGAGTTGTCGTTGTTGAAAATACTAATGACAGCACCGTCGTTAGTTTCTTCGAGGATACGGGCGTCATGCTGATAGCAGAACGAAAGACCAGAGCCAAGAGTAAAGTTTCCACCATCACGGCCCTGTAGAGTCCATTCTACGCTTCCATTCTTCGCTATCTTGAAGATTGAACAGTAAAACCGTGAGGAGACTAAGTATGAGCCATCCTTGAACTGATCGACTGAGTTGATGTGGAAATATCCCCAGGGGTAAGAGGAATTGCGGCCCAAATCTGCAACTGGATAGAATGGCACAACGTCCTCAAATGGAATCTGGTCAAGATGATCAGAAGACTTCCAGCTATGAACAATTTTGTTGGTCTTGATATCCATCTCATAAAATAAAGAGTCGCCGATCCACCCATCCTTAGGGCCTCCAACAGATGAAAGATCAGCTTGTGTCGTGTTGATGACTGTCACAAACATGTTGCCCTTATTGCTGATCTTTGACTCGTGCATATCAATGTATGACACAATCTCCTTGGGATCAGCCAATCCGTAAGGGACCAAATTTTCTTCCTTCGCCGTAATTGAAACGTTGTAGGTATTGTTGTAGGTCTGATCGAAAACCTGAATTATGCCATAGCCCCAGCCAAAAGGTTCAGGGAGCGAAACACCATTTTGGAAAGTAAGAACTGGTTTGCCATGCCACAATTGAGGTTGATAGGCGTCCAAATCGCCTTCGACACCCTGCCAGACCAATTCACCGTCTTCGGACATGATAAAGACAGAATAAGTTGGTGACAGTTCTCCATTCTGATCGAAGAACAGATAGCCCGGAGTAGTTTCGCCAGTCTTTGTGACGTTCAAAACCGGGGGACGTGCTGGGCTTGACTTATACGTCTGCACCGGCCATGTCAAATTCACAGCTTGGGCTGCAGTAGCGGCAAGCAGGCCAACATAAGGAAGATACGAGGTCCGCATCTTGTGTGAAGTTGAATATATTCTCAACTCTTTTTGCCCGTGCAATTCGTGGATTTTGAAGAAAATGATATAATCAATGTCATCAATTGCAAGAGAAGGGCGCATGCGACAGACGATGTTTTATAGCATACCTGATCAGGATCAACAGCATCTGTCTCCCCAAACCCCCGGCATTACCAGTCCGAAGCGTGGATTTCATGGACATTCTTACTCATGCCTCGACCGATCTGTGGAGAACAGCAATGAGCCGCGTCTCTGGAGTGAAGAAATGCTGGACAAGGCTATGTAGGATGCATTCAGGGGTACATGAAGAACATGGACGCACACCGAAGAGGGAAAAAAATTCAATCAGATAAGATAATAGAATGCCTGATGTGGAGAATGCGATGAGAATGACGATGACGACGGAGACGTTTTGCAGAGCTCCAAATCTCCGATTGGCAGGGCTATGAGTTTCCGAACGGTTGACTTGCCGCTGTCCTCCACTTGAGTTTGTGAAGATGTCTTTAATTTCTCAAAAGTTCGGGTGGCATTGGGGGCACTTCACCTCTGTATTGCGCGCACTTCACCTCTAAACCCGATTAGGCTTAGCGTATGCAAGTTATTACATAAGTTTGGAAAACTTATGTAATAACTAAATGTGGGTCGCAAAACTTATGTAATTTGTTGCGACTATACCGCATTAGGCATAGTGTATATCACTCCGCGGAGGAGCGCAAGTCGACATCTCACCCTGAATTCTACCCCTGAGCGTCGAATGTATACGAATATAGACGATTACACGTCCAAAAGAGGTAATAAAATCTGTATAAAGCTAGAGACATGTTAAATGGGCTCTTTTTGACTTATACTGTTTTTTTCCCGCTGTCAAGCGCTCTCTTGGTGGTGCAGAGCGCTTGAACAGGTAACTAGTGAGATGGATTAATCACCTCGTACTGCACACCACAGCAAAATACTCGGTCTCTCAGGGATAAGACAGCGCCCATTCACGTTTAGCGTGATTACAACGCCAAAAAGGGTAATTAAGTCTAGACTTTTTGGTAACATGCTTAATAGACTCTATTCTACTTATCTTGAGCTCTTGACAGGCTAATTCGCTCTAGTTGTGGTGATATACGCTTATAAACGTGGTGGGTGAAGGTATGCGACCGTGGGTGGTTGCGACCGTAGGGAGAAGACAGTACCGTCCACGTTTATCGCGATTTCACGTCCAAAAAGGGTAATTAAGTCTAGAAAATTCAATAACATGCTTAATGGACTCTATTCTATCTATATCGAGCTTTTGACAGTCTAATTCGCTCTATTCGTGATGGTATTCGCTTATAAACGTGGTATGCGACCGTGGGGAGAAGACAGTAGGTAAGGTAGATATCTTGACAACCTCCGCGGAGAGAGGGTGAAGGTGAAATCCTCCAGATCTGCTCTGTGAGAACGCCATGTACCAACATTACTACAACATCCATGTGTTATGGTGCGGCCGTCGCTGTTTGTGTGTAAATCACATGTATCCCAGGGCGACTGGCTTCCTTCAATGGGATTACGGTGTGATAGAGTGACTTAGTGTTCTCAGTACGAAGATCGCTGTTATTTCTCTTTTTCGGCGCTTTAGTTATTATATAATAACGCTAAGCCTGATCGGGTTTAGAGGTGAAGTGCGCGCAATACAGAGGTGAAGTGCCCCCAATACTTCCGCAAAAGTTCTGCCTGTCGAAAGTCAAAGGAGGTGGGGGGAATGGCAGCAATGACGTGGTCGTGCTGATATTGTTGTGGCTGGCGAGGGACAACCATCAGCTTGCTATCAAGTATGCTGTCAGGAGGATATATCTTTATAGATAGTTTTTAAAGAAGTAAGGCTTTCTTATTATCCTTAAGGCATGCCATAACTGTTGTTGTTGTTGCTGCTGCTGTGTACCAAACGATTACGCCACAGAAAAAGGAGATATAGAAAGAAAAAAAATCTCAGTGCCAAAACATATTAAACTCGAGTATAAAAGAAGGAGCCCGAAATAGATCCATGGCAAGACGGCTATTGGAAAAGATGTGCAGCAAGCCGCATGGCACAAAAAGAAAATGATCAAAAAGTTCTGACCCCAATTAAGCGAACGGGAAGCAAGTCAAAAACAACTCAAAGGTATATTGACAAAAAATGTGACACAACGGCCAGTCGTCTAGATAATGAGCGGAAGTATTGTCGTATAGATTCGGAAATTCGAAACGTCCGGGGTGCTGCGATATTCAATTTCTGCGTAAAGAGCGAAGGTGATAGTTAGGAATATTTTGGAACGCGCGATAGGCCGATTTAGTGTGCGAAAGATATCCATAGTAGGGATTCGTGCCGACATGAGGTGCACTTGCTCACATTCGTGGTCGTGGTCGTGGTATGGAGCAAGATGCATCTCGGAAGTAGCGGCAGGGTTGCCATGGTTGGTGACATCAAAAGGAACATGACAAGAGCCAGTTCGGAACAGCGGAGATCTGACATGATGGTCGAGATGTTGACTCTGGAAGAACCCTGCGAGGGGTTGATAGCACTCCGACATGTCCTGGGTGAGAGTGCTACGCTTATTTCGTCAACTGAGTCGCCAACACGGAGACGAGCACAACGACAATGATGATGAGGACTGTAAGATCGTATTAGTATGGCAAATCCTGTCATGTGCTCGTGGGACCCCTAGATGCTACTTACTGACGATGAGAACACACCACCACTTCTTCCGGTTCCTGGCCTTCGCTTTGGTGATCGCTTCGTCGATCTGCACATTTGCTTCCCCGACATTCTGGACGACAGTTTGACCCTGTTCGTCAATTTGCTCCACGGCCGGTTCTTGCTGAACGATCATAGTATTGAGATCAGTGAACATTTGGGCCAATTCCTCAAAGTCGCGTTCAATCTTTTGGATGTCTGCATGTCGCTGTCTCACGAGAGCTGACACTTTTTGAGCATCGCCACGGCGGTCAGATTGGATAAGCTAGCATTGCACGTTAGCATTGTATAGAAATTGATGAGTGATAATGAACACATACAGCCTGAGAAAAGATCTGCTGGTTCCCAGTGTCCTCAACTGCCTCCTGAACTTCCTCATCGGTCGCATCCGGTCTGACAATGCGGTACTGTCTCGCAACCTGATCTTCATAGCCCTTTCTGAAATCAACCTGCATCTTCTGATAGGACTCGATAG
>AZGZ01000001.1:1325430-1336020 GCA_001636715.1 Ascosphaera apis ARSEF 7405 | reverse complement strand
CCAAAGATGCTCTCGTGTGCTGTCTTCACTGTCCTGTCGTCACATCATGGCGATTATGGGTTCACGCCCGGCATAGATTGTTGTGATCAACTGTGCCACATTGTCTCCCTTTTTTCATGCCTATCCGATGTGCCTTGTACGAACTCGTCATTATCATCGTTTTCAATTGTCTCCTGCTTTTTATCGACGAATATACGGAGTGCTTGTGATACCGCCATGACACTCACAGGGAGTAAATACCTCTGGGACCGGTAATCGCACGCTATACCCCTGAGACCATGGCGCAAATAACTACAAAAAGCGCAATGTCAGACATCCAAATTCCATGGCATACCGTCGCGCTGTCAAGGCGTTTTTTGTCTGGGCCACCAGGCGTCGAAGGCAACCCAAGTCAATGATATATCAAAGCTTCCGGTATATCAAGTTTTGCGACACAAAGCTGCTTGATGCACTATTGTTCTGAATACCCAGGTTGTCCCTGCGTCATTCATTCCGGTCATTTGAACTTCCAGAATTTCCAAGTTGCAGCGGTTGGTTCATGCGCATAATGCTCTATGCAGAACAATGAAGGGCAAAGCAAATTTGCCTGTACACCCGCTTTCGTTCTTCATTCCAGCAGCCACTGTGATATGCTCCAAATTTCACGAAAATGGTGTTGTTCTTTGGAAGCCAACATCCCAAAGCAGTGTAATCTAGTATCATTGCTACAATCATTTTCACTACCAGTCACTAATGCGTGTCGCTCGAATCATTAGTGGCTTGTCACCATGCTCAATGAATGCAGCTTGACTTTGACGCTTTATTCATAAAATGTTATATCGTTACTCTTGCACTTGTATCAATATGATCGATTGATTTGAACGCGCTGTAAGAAATGGTAACTGGCAAAAATGTGTCGAATTCGCTCCGTTTGACATTGTACCTATCCTTACGCAAATCGTTGTAGATATGTCTACGCCCATTGTATATGAAATATCATGTAAAGATCAACCTTTGCGAGTAGATAAGAGTGACTTGTTGTCACGATCATGATGCGATGAAGAAGCTCAAGAATTTGTTATAACATTCTGCTTCATTCAGTTTCATCGCGCCAAACATCTCGCTCGCGATACCATATAGTGCAAACTCCCAACTATATTCATATATTCTTGCCGATCCCATTTCTCAAGCTACCTTCCGATAAGTATCAGCGATCATAATGCTCAAACCATTCCTCCTTTCTAGGGGTGAACAGAAGCTTAAGCCCCTCTGGATCTTTCAGAAAGGCTTTCTTATTCTCAATTTTTTGAGATTATTGACTGCCATCACGTTGATGGGGCTATTGGCTTGCGATATTCGTTTAATAGCTGCAACAAACCGTGAAGTTCCTTTGTTCTATCTCAATGCCATGCAGCATGTATTTTGCTTCATTATCACAGGTGAGTTTCGGCAAAGCTTTTAGGAACCTATGGGTTGTCACTGATATAGCTGCTTCAACAGTTTTTCTCCTTCTAGCAGAGATAGGCTATGTGAGGTCCAGCAAGCTAGAATATTATTATTGTCATAATTGGCCATTACTTGGACCGAAAGCCGGACTGGTCACTTCTGGGTTGACAGCGTCCTTTTTGGGGCTTGTGATGCTGGGAAACCTGGACAGCCGTCTCAATGAAGAAAAAATGAACATTAATAAAAAGACAATGCGTACATTGGTATCGACTTGTGGAATTGCTGCCGTTCTAGTTGGCATTATCAATGCCGTTGCGGTAAGATCAGCCCCATTGACGATAGAGTCGGCAAATCTGACGTTTGACATAATATAGAGTTTTGTTTTCCGTGACAAGCAGAACGACATCTTTGCTCGTGAGATCCGTGCAACGCGGGTCTATAAATCTCGACAGTCTGACGTGGAAGATTTCGATTGCAGCTCCTCGGTGATCTCGGAGAAGCATATCGCAAGTTCCTGCGCTGGGTATGACAGTGATGCAACAGTTTGCACAGAACCAGATCGATATGACAAATTTAGAAACCCTGACCTGCAAAAACCAAAGCGCGCCCGATTATCGAAAGAGCGTGGATGGGGGATTATTGTTCGTCCAAACTCTTTTGGTTGCCAAGAAACAGAGCCTGTGCCTGTTCATGAACAGACATAGGGATTTTTGAAGGGGGGCACACAGAATCCCCACGCAGTATTTCATGAAGACGGAGCAAGACACAGTTGTAAAGTATTTCGAGTAGTATGCATGCAAAATTTATATATCCAATTGAAATTGATTGAGACCGCTAAGTCCTGATGGTATGGTTATGTGCTTTGTAGAGGAGGGGTGACATAGAACCCTACCAATCGTGGGTGTCGCGAGTAACAAAGAAAACGAGTTTCTCGACGTCATCCTCCAGACTTTTGAGATCCAATTCCGATTCCCCCTTCTTGATGGCTTCCAACACTTCAGCCACCTCCTCTTCCTTGTAGATGGATCTACCACTATCGTCGTCGAAAGCGGAACCATAGGCAAATGGAACCGGACGATGTCTTCGAATCTGGTCTTTCCAAAAGCGATATTCGTGTAAGGTGAGTTTCCTGCTCTTGCAGGAGCTCATTCTAGCAGCATAGGCGGCCAAGAGCTTTGCACGCACTTTGGAGATACCAGTAGTAAGTGCAAAGACGTATTGTTCAAGCTTCTCGCTGTCAGGAACCTTGCTTCCAAATAGCCTATTTGTGGCTGATAAATAGATGAGTCCAGCAACAATGGCATCATAAACTGTAAATAACAGCATCCGGTTGCTTCTCAATTGGTCGTGGATACTCGCTGGGGCTGTTGAAGGTGCACGGTTCCAGTCAGGTTGGTAGCAGATGAGCATGATTAAGTCCCCGAAGAGCAGGAACCATCCACCGATGATTGCAAAGGTTCTCCACCGTCTAGCCTCTTTACCAGCAATGGTCAATGAAGTTGCAAAGCCCAGGATGGCGAAATGGATAAGATGGGGGAGAAAAACATTGCTTGGAATCCAGTGGGCATAGTATGACCAATGCTGCTCAAAAGTGCAGAAGGGGCAATTCAATAATGTATCTTGGCCAAAACGGAGATACATTTTGCGACCTAATTGGGAGCGCAATTTTGTCAAGAGGAGTTCATCCTCGGAGTTGAGACCATTGGGCCGTAGTTCCATCAGCCTCGAACTGAGGACTTCAATTGAAGTATTTACTCCAGACTTCGTGAGCTGGAATACATTGGAGGAGGCGGTCGGAGATAAGGTGGGAAAGCTGAGCACCAAGTACACCAGCGATGAAAAGAACAAAATGTTCACGGCACGCTGTGAGGCAGAGTCAAGTTTTCGCGGTTGCGGTCTGTTTCGAATTGTCCTGGTGACTGTACCGATGAAGGACAGCCCATGCTTGAACACCACGGGCAGAAGAAAGAGGAGAACAGCTCCTGACCTGTATACACAGTACGGTTTAGCTCCGCATCCCTCACAAGCATATGCACCACGGTAAAGACAGCAATGTCACTTACGATGCCATGATTGCTGGTATCAATCAGCACCTTCCAGCATCGAACTGCTTGTTCTGATATCCAAGGCGACTTGATAGGTGACCGGGACACATACACGCCCTGAACGCACGCACGCAACGGTTCGGTTAGGTGGACGTGATGTTAAGATTTATGGACGTCAAGCGCGATAGGCGCCAGCACAGCAAGATGCAGTTTGTGTTACCGCGTCTACCGCGTCTGTCACGTCTATCGCGGCTGTACTCACTTCATGCCCCCTTCTCCTGCATCGTCGGAACTCAATCCGACATCAACGACCAACATCAACGACATCCACGCCTACGACGGTCAGCAACGACACGGTGTGCATGTTCTGGTTTTGAGCAGCAAAGGCTCATGGGCACGAGAATCAACTTTTCGTGTTCGGTTAATCGCCCCAAAAAAAGATGAGGAGGCGCCAAAATCCAAACATGCTGAAATGAATGAGCGGGGTGCCTATCCGCAGAGTTTCTACCGGAGAAGAGATATTCTCGTCCGCACCCCCATTTGTTCCTGCTCGCAGGAACTGCACAAGAAGTGGCATACTGTCTCATGTGAAATCACCCTTGATGGCGACTGCGCGTTGATCTCCATCTGCCGTTCATCAGATATCGTCCAAAGATGGTCGTATATCCACCCAGGTCTACTGTGAAGTCCAGACTTGGAATCGTCATGAACAACCGTCAAAATGGTGAAGTCAGTTCTGCTCTAAAGTCAGTTCTGCTCTAAAGGCACAGAACTTTGACGCTCAAAGGGTAGATTACCTCTACGCTATCTCACTCAATGCGCGGAGAATTTGAGCGCTTCTCATAGCTTAGCCTACGGAGAATTTGACCTGCAGTTCGCGGTGCCATTTATCATCAGAGCTTCAATATCTGGCATCTGTGTATGCAGCTTGTCCTCGATTCTGTGACGTGTTGGAAGTCTCATCTCATAGCCCATTGAAAATTTGCAAAGCTTTGCTCTTGTGCTGGTTTGCATGCTTCCACCATGGTTTTGGCATGGAATATCCCAGGGTTGTGCACATCAGCACAGATATTTGATTCGTGTCATGGCTCTCATGTCAGTTGACAGGAGGATCTTCGATAAATGTGTCTTAAACCTTGTGTCTCAGAGGGGTCAATGCCACTACATGTGCACTGCCTCGCCCGCGTCGATCTGTTGCTTACCCCACGGGGTTTTTGGCTATATATCTGGAGAACACCAATATTGTCTGCCATGTGGCGGTCAATTTATCCAGAAAGACGTTCACTAAACTCTTCGACAACCTTCCCACCCTGGTATCGAATTCAGCCCTTAGATGTCCTGGGCTATATTATCCGTCTTGGCATAGGGTAAGCCACTCCTTTTTTGCCGGTACATGCGGCGATCAAATCCGTTGATGTATACATTCTTTCGCCAATGCACCTAAGGCGTATGTATGTATATACGCATCGCCTTCACTTCAGGGGCGGGGCTTATTTATTGCTTGCTCCATGATATCAGCAATTGTTTATTCAACATCGACGGTACTCAGAGCTTACAATGGATCACTATATCCCCGGTATCTCGATTTCGCCCCGTACTTACCCCGCGGATAAGCTGTTTTGTTCCCCAAATTTTCAAATACCGGCACTCGTCTTCCGATCTAAACGTCATGGCTTATGAAATACTCTTTGAATCTTTGGCGTGGGCAGCTCGCTCGATCTTGTTATGGCCTTCAGCAGTGCTTTGACATATAGCATTGGGATCATAGCTTTGCACAACTCCCTTACAGACTCCAATGCTACTTTATGTGTGGCATCTATGAATTGCTAGAAAGTGGTACATGCTCTGCAAATCAATGATGCTAGCGACAATTGACTGTTCTGTTTGAGCTCGTGATAGCAGTCTAGCTCCTGAAGGACTTGGGCCCACCTCGGATGTCTAAGACAATCATCGATCTTCTCACGCGGTTTAAGTTCAACGCAGGAAGATGCTTATTCAATGTATGTACAACACCGCATCAGGCTTGTTTAACAGGCAACATTTGTCCGCCGGGTACGTCTATTGAACGATGCTATCACTGAAGTGCGGGGAAGCAACCATTTGAGGATTATCAATTGTGTTTACAGAAAAGCGTGTGAGCAGCAATATAAAAGGCGCCTCCTTTTCCACTTGAACTTGACTGATTTATGTGTTCATCATTCAACAATCAGTCATTTCATCTCATCAAATATCCTCTTCTCAATGTCTTTGAAGTCATTGATTTCACTCCTCTTCCTGGCAGGGAGCTCCCTTGGAGCTGCCATTGAGCCACGCGCAGAAGAGCCTGCGCATCCTGCTGGTCTGGCCTGGTGGAATGGACAGCCCGCTCCGTTCCCTTACGCTGATCAGGAGGTCAACCTGAATGTCAAGCCCAATGGTGGAAATAAGTCCCACCCATTGTTCTGGGGTATCATGTTTGAAGACATCAATCATTCTGGTATGCTTGCTGACAGTGATTACCTTATGTTCAAAAGTCATGTATACTAACAGCATCAGGCGATGGTGGTATTCACGGCCAGCTATTAATGAACAATGGCTTCCAGGGTGTTAACCCCGGTTTGACTGCCTGGAAGGGTGTCAATGGTGCTAAGATCTCTCAGGATAAGGAAACCCCCCTGACGTCGGCCATTACTTCCACCCTTAAGATCAAGGTTCCAAAGGACACCGACGAGGATCTCGTGGGAGCTGCAAACACCGGTTACAACGGAATGCCAGTCCGTAAGGAGAAGTACAACAATTACTTCTGGATGAAGGGCTCCTACAAGGGCCCTGTCACTGTTCGCCTAGTTGGCTCTGTTAACCAGGTTGTCTACGGCAGCCAGGAGGTCCAGGTTGACAGCAGCGACGACAAGTTCACCTATTATGAGACTTGCTTCACCCCCGAGGATTCCCTCGATGGCAACAACGAGTGGCAGTTTTTGGTTGACCCCAAGAAGGCTGCTGGTCAGTCAATCCACCTTGGTCTTCCCCAGCTCTTCCCGCCCACTTTCAAGAACCGCAAGAACGGTCTCAGAAAGGACATTGGCGAGTTCGTTAACGAGCTTCATCCACGATTCCTTCGCTTCCCCGGTGGTAACAATATGGAGGGCAATACCCCTGAGGGCCGCTGGAAGTGGAATGAGACTATTGGCCCCGTGGAGAACCGACCCGGTCGTCAGGGAACTTGGGGCTATGCCAACACTGATGCGCTTGGTCTTCATGAGTACTTTGAGTGGTGTGAGGATATGAACATGGAGCCTGTTCTCGGTGTTTGGGTTGGTGCTACCATTGGTGGTCCCGTTATTGAGGGAGAGGCTCTAAAGCCCTACGTTGATGATGTCTTAAAGGAGCTTGAGTACATTCTCAGCGATAAGGACACTAGTGAGTTGGGCAAGCTTCGCGCCCAGAACGGTCATCCCGAACCTTTCAAGCTTCACTACGTTGAGGTTGGCAATGAGGATTGGTTGATGGGCTGTGAGCAATACCCTTCTCGCTACAAGATGGCCTATGATGCTCTGCACGCCAAATTCCCCAACCTCACCTACATCAGCTCTGTCCCCAAGTTCGATCCCAAGTGTTACCCTAAGCTCAACTCCGATGTTATTGAGGACCTTCATCATTACCTTCCTCCTGATGATATGGTTGCCCACTTCAACGAGTTCGACAACTGGAAGGGCCGCCTTATGGTTGGTGAGTATGCTTCGACTACCAACAATGACGGTACATACACCCGCTTCAGCACCATGCAGGGTGCCTGCGCTGAGGCTGTGTATATGATTGCTATGGAGCGTAACAGTGACCGCATTGAGATGACCTGCTATGCTCCCTTCTTTGAGCACTTGGATATGAACCAGTGGAAGCCTAACATGATTGTCTATGACAACGCTCCCAACACTCTCACTGGCTCGATTTCCTACTATGTTCAGAAGCTCTTCTCCAACCACGCCGGTGAGGAGACTCTTCCTGTTGACGCTAATGCCCAGTTCGGTCCTCTCTACTGGTCCGCTACCAAGTCTGGCAACAAGCACATCGTCAAGGTTGCGAACTATGGTGAGAAGCGCATCGTCACTAACATCAATATTCCCGGAAACCCGGCCAACGCCACTGTCGACATCATTGCTTCTGATGATATCATGCAGCGTGGTCCTCTGATCTTCAACTCCCCTCTGGCTGTTAAGGTCCAGACCCGCACCCTTCCTCTTGAGAAGAAGCAGTCCGGCGAGTTCATTCTTGATCTTCCCCCATGGGCTGTCGCTGCTGTCTACACCGAGTAAAAGCCGTTCAATTCTGAGTAGTTATTGAGCATATATGCCACTTTACATGTACAAATAATGTATATACATACGTCAAGACGATAGTTAGCTGATCTAGCCAACAACAATTTATCCTCATGTCAATCTCCTACGCAAATGCATCGCCCTCCCTGAGTGCCCTCGGTCATATAAAAAGTTCTCAAAAGGCAACGATATGGAATAACCCCTCACTTCAATTGAAGCATCCATGCTTGAAATCAAACTGACAGCACTAGTTGCTTCATGCACCCCGCATCAACGTGCATTCCAAGCTGCACTCGTGAACCGCCAGGAATACGCGGACCTCTATTCGTAGATACGCAGCCCCCAACAAATTTTCTAGGGTCAGCATTTTCGGGGGCAATCTGCAACTGAGTGAATGAAGATTTCTGTGTCTGAATCGCTCCATTGACGATAGGTAAAAAGCTAATGATAGACATTCATGACAACTTTGCAGAGACCTGAGCAGCTCGAACAAGGATCACCTGGGAACTGCATGGGAACAGTGTATATATTCGCTACTTCTACAATATACCTCGTTAATTGGTGTATTCATCAAAAGTCATTTCAAACTGAAGGGTCAAAGCCATTGTAATGCCGAGGGTGGAAATCATGGCAGCCGAGATACTGCTGGCTGCAGTGCACAGCTACAGCGGAGGTGAACTGCAAGAAGTCCCTTAGTCTAATTGACCCCTGTCACTTACAACGCTATCTTACATTTGCAGTACGCGGCCCAATATCCAAGCACGAGAGGGCTATGCTATTACACGAGATCGTCCGAAGCTACAGTCTGTCCCCTCATTTTGCTCATAGTGTTGTCAGCACTGTAGGGTCATGTAGCCGCCGCCATGCCGACAGAATTGAATATATCAACTTGCCGAGCGTTCAGGGGGACCTATTTAAAAGGGAACCACACTCCCCGAGAGCGTTTGATCTAAGACTTAGCCATTATCAACCACAATTGTTGCTGCAAAGAACTAAGCAAGTTATTTCAACAGTAACATCTGACGTGGACAATGGCAGAAGTCTCAACAGCCGCTATTTCAGTGCCCAAACGTGGAGTGGCGGGTGTAGTAACGGAATATGGTCCAGACTTCAAACTTGCTGTTGAAGAGGTCGACGTGCCTGAACCAGGTCTGTGGAGTAGCACCCTCAATTGAAGATTGGGTATTGTCAAGCTAACGTCGTTTGTATTTAGGCCCTGACGATTTGTTGATATGCCTCAACACAACAGGGGTGTGCTATTCAGACATCCACTGCATCATCGGTGACCTGACTTTTCCTAGAATTGATCTCTTAGGAGTTCGTTCTCCGGGCCACGAGGGTGCAGGAGTCGTGGTAAAAATTGGCACCAATGTTCAGGGATGGAAAGTCGGTGATAGAGCAGGTGTGAAGCCAATCAGAAGCGTATGCTTCAATTGTGGCTACTGCTGGAATATGGCAGAGACAGCATGCCCAAGTGCGACGTACACTGGGATTACGCAGCCTGGTAAGTCATTGCTGATCATTTGCTGTCATTTTAGTGTGAAATTTTTTTTGCTCATGTGTCGAAAGGCACCTATCAACGGTATATGACAAACCCGGCAATATATACAACTCGTATTCCCGATGGTGTTGACGATTTTTCTGCGGCGCCAATCATGTGTGCTGGAAGCACCATGTATCAATGTGTAAGTCTGCCAACTCCATGAAAATCCTTATTAAACTAAACCTTGTGTTAGATTGTTGATTCAGGACTTAAATGGGGAAACATCCTTGTCATCCTCGGAGCAGGAGGTGGAGTTGGCCATCTGGGAGTTCAAATCGGTAAAGCTTTGGGATATCGTATCATTGGCGTGGATGCAGGCGAAAGCAAACGGTCTCTCTGCATGTCATTGGGTTGTGAAGCCTTTGCGGATATCACCCAAACAAAGGATATAGTGGCAGAAGTGCTGAAAGCTTCTGATGGCATTGGAGCCCATGGAGTCATAGTCACTGCAGGGAGCAAAGCAGCATATGAAAGTGCACCAAAGATGCTGCGTGTTGGAGGGACTGTTATATGTGTCGGACTGCGTAAGGGCATTCTTTTCCCAATTTCCCAGACAGTCATCCAAAAAACTAACACCTGCTTATTATTTAGCACCCGCTGGCACCGTGGTTGTGGGAGCTGATCCGAACGAGATCGTGCTCAGGAGGATTGCAATAAAGGGAAGCTTTGTAGGCAGTATGCTTTCCACTGAAAGATGCCTTGAACTCGTGCAGCGAGTGAGTTATCGCCATTCAATTACCGGAATCGCGTCATCTCTGCTGACAACATTATAGGGACTTGTGAAACCCAATTATGAGGTCTTCCCCGTCAAATCTCTACCAGACGCCGTGAACAAGCTCAAAAATGGGCAAGTCGCAGGCCGTTGCGTCGTGGACTTTAATGCCTAACCCAAGCGAAGCTAGACCTCCTTCATTGCAGACTAAAGCATATTTGGGCATGTTGGTAGTTCAGCAATTGATACGAAACATGGTCACTTTCCACAACCGATTGACGTCTTTTGAGAAACGTTGTCTCCAGAGCTGCTATAATTTGATATGATTTTGCAAATGCACAAATTTTGCAAATTAGTCGGGCAGCGTAACTCTAATTGAGCCACATTATCAACGTGATTGTTCATCAACGAGTGAAAATGTTCATGACAGCCACAGCTTCTTCAAGGTTATCGCGATAACGGATTCCAAAAGAAATTCGATACATCCAATTGTGAGAGTAGAGAACGATACCCCCACATCAAGCAAGCCCGGTCGCGAAAATAAAGGGCATATACGGCCATACATTGGTT
>AZGZ01000001.1:1285998-1300816 GCA_001636715.1 Ascosphaera apis ARSEF 7405 | reverse complement strand
AGAAGAGGAATCAGCGGGAGATTGAGAGGGAGTCTTGATGCCTTTGGCGGCCTGGGCATAAGAGAAAGCAGCAGGAGGTTGCGCGGGAGCAGGAGCAGAAGTAGGTGCAGGCGCAGTCGCAGTAGCAGTAGCAGGAGTAGTATTGGAGGGCGATGCGGGGCCTGTAGAGACAGGGGAATCCGGAATGCTCTTGGACTCTGAAGAGGACATGGTGAGAGGAGTGAAGAAGTAGAAGTAGATGAGGTTGTTGTTGGAGGATGTAAAGAGATCAAATCAGATCAGATAGTGTCTCGAGGAGGTGGTATAGCAGCAGTCCGGACAGTCTTGCTGGAGAAGAACCCCAAGACGAGACAAATCGAGTCAAGACAGATCAGATCAGAGAGAGTCGAGTCAGGTCGAGTCAAGTTGAGTAGTGTCAAAATTCCCTCTTCGCTTTCCTTCCCTGTAGCAGACAGAAAATTTCCTGCAATGATCCCTGCAAAAGTAGTACAGTGTAAAAAGAAAAAAAGAGCAGAACAGAACAGAACAGAGGGCGCAGATTCAAAGCGCAGGCGATATGAGAGAGATATAAAAAAGAAGAGGAGAGGATGTCTTTTTTTTATTTAATTTTTTCTTCTGAAGAGAAGTGTTTGTGTGTGGAGAAGAAGAATGAGAAGAGAATTTTGGATGAGAAGCTGTTTGAATGTTGAAGCGGCGAGAAAAGAGAGGAAAATAAAATAAAAAAGAAACAGAAAATAGCCGTTAAATGAAGAGTGTTGTCAGGAATATAAGATAAAATAACAGAGTGAATTTTTTCTCCTGTCTGTTCTTCAATCAGATATCTATATCTCTTCAACTCTCTCTTCGTTGTTCAGATTTGTATATATCTTTTCTTCTTCTTCTTTTAATTCTCTTCGGTCTTGGTTTGTGTGGAGTTTTTTCATTTTTATTTTTAATTTAATTTAATTTCATCTTTAATTTATTTTTTAACTGTAGAAGTATATAGAGAGAGAAGAAGAGATGATTGAACTAGACTGATACTGTCATCTACTCTATTTAATATACTAAGGGAACAGCGAGTCAGGACTCAGTCTAAGACTCTCTCATTACTATCAGCAACAACCATCAAGCCAGTCCCTATCAGTTCCTGTCAGTCCCTGTCGAGTCTTTCTCTTTTCCTTCTCTCTCTTATTTACTTCTGCTGCAACGCACGGGCTCTGGCTCTTCATCTACTGCACTGTAAACCAACCTGAAGATTTAAAAAGAGACAGGGATGATGAGTTTATCTGAAGAATCACCATCTATGCATATATACTAGATCCATGTATTATCATCCCTTTCTTACTCTCCCTCTTACGTAGTTCTTCTCTTCTCTGACTCGCCATTTCTTCATCTTCCATCCGCTGCAATCCGGGTGTTTTACACTATCAGGAGATAGAGAGTAAAGGTAAAGGTTATATATTGGAAATCGATGATATCAGCGATCAAACACGAAGACCGAATATAAGACAAATAAGAATAATAAATCATCTTCATCATCATCATCTTCCTCTTCATCTTCTTCTTCATCTTTTATCATGTTTATATAGCCATCCACAACCATGTCTCATGATAAGAGCTTCCCAGCCTCTGCTCCCCCCTCCTCTTCTGCTGCCGCTGCTGCTGCTGCTGCTCTGCGCAATCATGATGCTGTCCAGAATGACTCCAACAGAAATGATCATCCAACCCAATGCACACGCCCAACAAGCAGATTCTCTGATAGGGGAGACTCACATCTTCAAAGACACCGTCTGGCTTCCGGCAGACCATCCTCAATGCTCCCTTCCCCTTCTGTTCCCTCTCTGCGTGGTCACCGTAAACAACAACAGCCACAACATCCAAGACTCTTCTCCCTCACTGACCCCTCTGCTCCAATTCACGAAGAAGAGGACGGCCAATGCGAGCATCATCGCCGTGCTTATTCATTGACAATCCAGAAAATGAACAGAGGGAACATCTCTTCTCCCCCTTGTCCGGCTAGTCTGCGGCGTACGAGACCTCTCTCCACCAAGCGCAGACCTACCTCTCTGGCCGCCAATATCCCAGAGAACACTCAATCCCTCCCTCGGCGTATCTCTTCCGAGTCCAAGATTGTATGGGACCATGCTAATCAGACACTCGTCATGAAACGCTTCCCTTCGCAACGACACGATCATAATGCTCGGGAATCCGTCAATCGCAGACAGAGCCTCTCTTCTCGCTCTCCTCATCCCCCCGGCTTGGATAGATGTTGCTGCGATGGCAATACCACTGGCGACGACAATGATAATGACGATGACGACAATGAAGACGACGCTGATGCTGATCTCGGTATTGCAATGGTTGTCGATGTCAGGAAACGGTGCTCGCCGAAGAAGTACAGCAATCCAAAGACTCGAGAGAATGTGAAGAGTAACAACAGATCTGCAGCAGATCGAGGAGGAAAAGCTGCTGCTGCTGCTGCAGCTGCTACTACCATTTCTCCTTCTTCCCGTGTAACCCAGACGAGCTTGAAGGTGCCGCAGGAACGGTCACTTAACCATTCACATAGTCCCTCTCGAAATATTGCTCCTTCTCAGCAGTTCCGGTCAAAGACTCGACGGAGCACATCTCTTCGAGTACCTCCGTCTGCTGCCCGGCCCCGGGCCCGGCCTCAACCCCAAACCCAACCCCAACCCCAATCCCAAGCTCAGCATGTCTCGGCTTCTTCCGCTTCTTCGCCTTCAAAGTCGGTGCTGAAGCGAGTGACTTCTTGTCCTCCTGTATCCCGCAGAAGAAGTGAATTGTCTCCGGAGAGGTACTGTGACCTACACCATAGCACCTCAAAAAGAAAACCACGAGTCAATTTCGACGAGTCCCGTCAATTGACGAAGAAGACGGAAAATGATTCCAAGGAGAAGGTACCTGCTAAAACAAGGGCAAAAACAGCAAGGGAAGCATCTAATTCAGATGAATTGAATGACTTCACCATCTCGCCGCCATCGCGATTGAGTTCTATGAAACAAAACAATGATGCCCCTCCTCATCACCATCATCATCATGATGAACCCCTCCATCCTCAACCTAGTTCTTCTCCTTTCACTAGCGTGGAGATGGAAGGAAACGCTGTGACCAGCAATAAGATCGCTCGGAAGGAAGATCCTAAATCGTATTCATCCTCTGCACATTCACATGCTTCACCTTCGTCCGATTTAGAACCAATTGACCCTGTAAACAACGACAAAGGCAAAAACAGAGACAGAAACGAAAACACCCTTCACCAAACCATTGACGACGAAAAACATGAATCTGACGGCGATCAAGCAGATTATTCCAAGCCCATTGGCGGCACAGCGACCGCGGTTGCGGTTCTGCCGAGTGGGGACAGTGGCTGCTCCTTCATGCCTGATGAAACGAAATTAAACTTCGACGAGAATGATCTTGACGGCAAGCGAGATGATGATGCTGCTGCTGCTGCTTCACCACCATCACTTCCTGCTATCCTCGTCGACAATGCCTCTGAGAGAAGCTTAGAACAAGACAATAGACTTCCCGATTCTTGTGGCCGTGTGAGCTGCCGCCACGAAGATGATCATGTTACCGGCGACGACGATGAAACTACCAGAAAAGGTCGTGAAGATGAGAATGGTAACAACATCAACAGTCTCATACCCCAACCTGAAACTCCAATTCGACCGTCATCACCACAATCGTCCAAGGCTGATGCACTCGACATTAACCCAAGCGTCAGAAACAGAAACAAAAATGATAAAAATGGACACCACGATGCTCTAATTGCGGATCTTGCCGCGAGTAGTGCTACTTCGGATTTCCCCTCCGCTGGCAATAATGCTCCTTGGACTGTATCATCCTTGCTCGCGAACTGGTTTTCGTCTAGTTCTGCTACTGCTACTGCTCCTGCCTCTACTCCTGCCTCAATCACAACCAACAGTCATAATAACATCATTAATGCTAAGAATAATGACGCTGAGACCGCAACGGGGACGCCTCGGAGCCAGCTACTGCCCTCAAATAATGGCGCTAATGCTAGTACAGCCTCAGACGTTGATGCTTCGGGTCCGCCTGATAGGTTAGGGTCAGTGTCAGCGTCAGTGTCAGAGTCTGAGTCTGAATCTGAGAGTATATATGTAGATGCGCGAGAATATTGGGAGGAAGAGGAGGATAATACTTATAACCACACTGTTTCCGACGAAAACCCTGGTGCAGAAACTCTTCGACCCGCTCTTGTCACGTCTGTTGAAACCGCTGATGCTTCAGAAGGTGATCATCAAAGTGAAGAGCAACGTGGTGAGGAAAAAGGAGAGGAGAAAATGAATGTGTTTAGATCGGCTTCTCCTGCTTTACTTCTACCTAGACGCTCGAAGACGAATCGGCGTTCGAAACTTGGGTCTGGAGAAGAGCAACAGCAACAGTATAAACATCACCAAAGTGCCAGCTTAGGGGGTGACTTGAAGCCTACGGTTCTTCATACACAAGAGATCGTGGCAGCCCGTCCACGCGTGAATCCGCTCAAGAGCCATCCTGTCACCCAGTCGCCAATTGAGCGACCTGTCACATATTACGGGGACTACAGCAATGAGAAACCCTCGAGAAAGTCTCTGGACGAGAGACGCAAGTCGCTGGCGGTCTTAGAGGGACCATCCAACAAAGAAAACTCCAAACCCATACACCACACCAATTCCCAATCTCGATCCAACCAGCAGCGAACGTCACATCAAAGACAATCATCGTCTAACAACGGTGGTCCCGAATCAGTGCATGTCCCAAAGACAAGAAAACCATATAGAAACGATGTCGCGAACGCCAACGGCGAGTCATCTTCTTTACCTCGACCAAATGTTTTCCTGAGTCCCGTCACCAGCCATACCAACTACGCAGGGCCTGATGATACTTTCCCACCTGCCGGTAGACGAAGCAGTCACTTATCATCTGATGGCTCAACGATCCATCCTCTTACAGAGCTCTACTCTCTTGGCTCAGAAGTGAACGGCTCCGCGAGCAGTTTCAAAAAACGCAAGCGCGCATCGCGAAAGTCAAATGGTTTCGGCAGCTTCTTTAGAGGCCAATCTCCCTCGAATGCTGTGCCGTTTCCTGCTATGACGAAAGTCACTGCTGAGAAATCTCTGCGGCAGCCAGGGTATAGGGCGCCACGTCCAATGTCAATGTCAGTAGTTGACTCGGCTAAGACACGGCCCATGTCGCCATTGTTGGCCCCCTCAAGTCCATTGCGACAGAATCATGTTGTTGAAGACGCTGCTTCGACCGTACATCCTATGGGCGTTCAAACGATGAGGACATCAGATCTCCCATCGCGCGTCAAACCACGGCGCAGGCTCTCAGATTCCGATAGCGATGATTGTGGCGGGTCTTCTGTTCCGTTCATGTCGAGTCTCTCGGGGAGTACAGTTCGTCGTCATTGTCGCTCGTTGAGCTCCGATAGTTCGGACGACGAAGGTGATGCTGATGGTCATCGGGCGAAGAGAATTTCGAATCATATACGTCCGGCCCCCGCTGCTCCTGCTGTTTCTCAAACTTTGCCACCTGCGAATCAGGTCAATAGCAATACCAGCGACTATAGTCAAGCAACAACCAGCGCAACTCACGCACGAAGGAATTCAGTGTCGAAGAGGCCTCTGAAAAAGATATTGAACATTTTTTCTCGGTCTTCACGATCTCTTTCGAAGCTGGACATTTCGTCTCCCGTCGCAAATCAGGACTTGGTGAATATCGATACTTCGGAGGGGCAAGGGCAAGAGACTTCTATGCTGAGCCAAGCTTCTTCTAGCCAACAATCACAGCCGGAAGGACCATCTCGAGTCAAAAGTCAGAGGCCAACGAGCGTTGCGAACCCGATGGGTTCTGCAGTGGAATACCCTTCAACTCTTGCACCCGTTGTCGAAGGGTCGTCGTCGACAGCACATAACAACAGCAACAACGCCGAAAATATCAGGGCCAGAGCCAGTACACCAACACCGTCAATGGCTGGTCGTACATCCAGTTTCAAGTCGCGGCTGCCATCTTTCATTCGGAGGGGTTCCAGGAATTCAGTGATATCCATGGCGTCTGAGGACGGTCAGAGGACAGGGGGAGAGGGTAGAAAACGCTCTTTGCTGGGTAGGATTCGTTGAGTGGCTGCGTCAGACTTGTCGTGGCCTTGCATTTGTGCGTGCAGACTCTCTCGTCCACTGAATTGTTTCTATCTTTTTTTCTTTTTTTTCTTCTTTTTTCAAATCCTTTTCTTCTTCAGCAAGGCTAGGCTGAGTCAACAGTATCATCATTTTTTTTTTCTGCGCTGCGCTGTGCTATATGTATAATTGCCATAGTATAGGAATAGATATCGGATATTGAACGCTGCCATACCTCACTCACCCATGTTGTTCGAAAGGCATCCAATTGAGTTTAGTGGAAGCAGCGCTATAGCTCGGCCATTCTACCATGGTTATCAAGCAAGTCCCCTCCCAGAGGCGAAGAATCAAGGGATGGAGATGAGCCTATTCCCATGGGTGAGCAAGGGATACAGTCCTTTGGTTACTGTATGGATTGTTTCGTTTCGAGAGGAAAAAAAAATAAAAAAAATATCTGGACTGAATTGAACCTCCATCGTATCGTGTTCCGCCATATATATGTCTGCCACCTCACCAGAACATAAACCCCCCAATTTTGCTCCCAAAGAACAGATTGAAGTCATCGTCACTTTTGTCGTGTGTCCTGTCATGTCATGTCCTGACTCGACTTGACCTGACCTGACTTGACAAGGCAGTGTTTCCTTTGATACGCCCCATATCAAACCCAATTCAGCGGTTTTTGCTCCTGTTGCTTCTTCGCGCAGTTGCAGTCAGCCCCTCGGGTATCGTCATCATCTTCGTCAGGCTGCTGCACAATCTATCAATCCATCCATACATACTTGCATATACCCTTACACGCGCCATACACGCATTCTGCAATATGCAGCAGCAAAAGCGTCGTTGAAACTTTGTGCGAGTATGTGTGTGTTGGCGGAGAGAGGGGGGGATGGCACGGAAAGAAGCAGAGAGCATGGGATGAGGGAAGAAGGATCTGGAGGAGAGACAGAACGAAGAGGCTGATCAGAAGGACATGACATGATCATCCACCGGTCAAAAAAAAGCGACTCTTGTTGATCAGTCTCACACAAGCATGATCCTTTATTTACCGCATCTGGAAAATAACAGCTGGAATAACAGCTATTTCACTGAGGTATCTGAGGCTTTCGCAAGTATAAGCGATCGGGTACATACATATACGAGAGAAAATGGTGCACAGTCGACTCAGCTCCGCAGGGTTTGCCCTGCCTCTTCTCACCGAGCAATGATGTCTGACTATCTGGCGGGCACTTCCTTCACCGGGAGCCTCAGCTGGATATCAGGAGGGCGAGATGAGGGTGTGCCCAGCCACTTCATGGTGAGGTGATTGGCCCGCTTTTTTCTCTATCTCCTTCTCTTCTAAGTGAGCAGACGGTTCGGACTTCTGTTCTCCTTTCTCACAAACCCGACCAGGATGGTCCAACCTGCACCTCGACCGACGCTCGTTCGTTGGACTGCAGCGCCCCCTTCTTCTCCCCTCTGCAACGCAAAGCACATGGATCAGGAGTGCGCAAGCTGGACAATCGCAACCCCGCAGTTCTACATCGTAAGGAAGCTTGACAAGCCTGGCCAAAGCTGAAGCTGCAAAGGAACAGACGAGCTCGCAGCCGTGAAAAGCCCACTGCTCGTCTTCTGCTTATTCAGATTGGCCCACTTCTGGATCCATTAGTCTCAAACCCTAAAGCCGCAAGTCACGTCTTATTGATTGAGTTCGATCCAGGCTGCAGCTTGCATGCTCGGGCTGAGCTGATAGGCTGGTACGGGTCAACTTCCTGTTTCTAAGGCTGGATTTCTGTTTTCTTCTGTTTTTCCTTTTGCTTTTTCTGGAGGTATTCCGTTACATTGCGACCTCCTGGGGAGGGGGCCCAAGTCTCGGCGCCTTGAAAAAGAATCCAAGGTGAAACTTGCCATGGAGCTGACTGCTATGGTTTATGCTCCTTTGAAGACAGGAGGAAACAGAAGGGACCTCCTTGATCTCCTTCTGCCCTTGAATTAGAAAGATCCAGAATATACTGACGACAAGACTATGCGGTAGGACTATTCGCCATGCTACACTGAGACCATCACTGTAAATTTCACCTGTCTGAAGTTGCGATCATCCCCGTTGCGGTCAAAAATTACAGCAAGGAGGCTGGTTTTTACAATCAACATACGGGCACAATTACCAGCAGGGTCATGTCTTAGTTACCATGACCGTACAGGCGATACTGCGAGGTTCCAGCCACCGCTAATTGCAAACCATTGCCGTGGCTGCTGAGCAGTTGGACAGCCAGGCGAAGATCCTCCTGGCCAGCTCTTCTTCACGGTGAAACAAGCGGACACCGACTATCGCCATGCTTCGTCGACAACACAATTGGAATTGGGAAACCATTGACCTGCACCTAAACTCTGATGATGAAGAGCCTGAGCACACTTGGACAACCGGCATGAGCTCGAAAGACATGGATGACCATGTTTTCTCCTCTCTGGCGTAATTCTATGCCTTCCAACAAACTGCATGGAAACATGGACCCCATCGGGGCGGAGCTCAGACAGATGTGGAGAGACCAATTAACAAGATCTTGGAGAGGGAGAACGTATCGCAAGGTAATAGCGGTACGGCAGGGTGGATTCGCAGTGGGGTTGATTCCTTATATGACGAGAGATAACTTGCAAGACGCGGCAAGTTACACGCCCTCTGAATCACGTGGAGGCTAGACCGCTGGAAAACAGGGGGGTCAACTTCATTGTCCTAACGCCATTAGGAATTACAAAATTACCTCCCTGATGGTGGTTGAAGCCCAAACCGCGCGATTGTCGCGGTAAGTGCATGGCAATTGCGTACTAACGGAGCAAATCATCATACGGGGCCAAAACGGACGCCCATACCGATGAGACGGAGTGAGCTAGCCACCCTGCCCTAGCCGGTCAGGTCAGGATGAGCTGAGAGACATTTACGCGAGGGCCTTTTATTTGCCCTTCTCTCCCACCTCTTGTCTCGGTCCTCTTCTCTTCTTTTTCTCTCTTCATCCTCACCATCCGTTTCCTCCAGCCATCTGCAATTGCAACCGCCTTCCAAACCCCTTC
This sequence comes from Ascosphaera apis ARSEF 7405, assembly GCA_001636715.1. Taxonomy (NCBI): domain Eukaryota; kingdom Fungi; phylum Ascomycota; class Eurotiomycetes; order Onygenales; family Ascosphaeraceae; genus Ascosphaera; species Ascosphaera apis. The sequence goes on along the minus strand of AZGZ01000001.1, from coordinate 1,291,652 downwards.
CCCTATCCCCAAGAAAAACTAGACGATCTTAATCTCGTCAGTCTTTTCTTGTCTAGCCTTTCGGGTTCTTATACTTCGAAAGGCATTCGAGAAGAGACGATCAGAGCTCCGGCAATCTGGACTTTGACGCCCGCGTCCCCATTCCCTTCAGTGTCTTCCCGTCCTCGTATCGGAGTGACGCTGCCTCTGAGGCTAAACCCCATCAAGTAGAGGAACCGGTTCAATTTTCAGGTGCACCAAGCGCTGGACGGGAAGATACTGGAGTCGAAACCCCGATCCCTGATCTTCCAGCCCAAGCAACACCAGAGGTAGAGGCAGAATACGCCCAAGAGCCAATTCACGAGCCCGCCCCATTGCCAGAATCGCCCGAAGTTCAGGCCTTTGAAGAAGAAAAGCAGCAAGCCTTCCACGAGGAGCATCCTTCTGTCAAGCCCTTCCAGCCTTTCGAAAACGAACCCCGCATCGCTGAGGAATTCCACCCTTACGCAGAGAAACCCCGTGTTGAGTACGATACCCAAGTCGCTACCAACCTTCCTTCCCCGTGAGTTTCTTTGCCGTCTACTTGAATCATCCCAATCAATTGGCCCGATGAACGTTGAAACTAATCGTATATCAGGCTTCCTGATCGCCAAGCTATCTCCAATCAGCTTGACGTAACTGAGCGTGATTTCCGTCGCCGTACCCACAAAACTCGTGAACCAGCATCTGAGCTCCAGGCCCCTTTCCCCAGCCAGGAAACTTCACTTGCTGTCATCCCCAGACGTCAAACTCGCCGTGACTTTGAGCCTCAAACTCCTCGTCAGACCAGTTTAGTTCCCACTCGCACGCCTTACGCTGCCAACTCTCGCGTTTCTCGCACCGCTATCTCCGCCAAACCTTTCAACGCTCCTGTCCAGGACAACAGCAAAGCACTCACCAAAATGGGTTTCTATGATAACAATGGTGAATACTACCCCTTTCTTCATATTGCCGAACGTGGGACACTTGTTGCTCCTTCTCCTATCGGCCCGCACGTACAAAGTGGTGAGGTCGAAGACGCTGACCAGTCTATTTCAACAGAGTCCGCCCGTGCCATTGAGGGCCGTGGCCGTGGTAACCAGGGTGGTACCGTCAGCATCCCCTGCCACTTCATCCGTGTCGGTGATGTCTTGATCCTTCAGGGCCGCCCCTGCCAAGTCATCCGTATCACCACCTCTGCCCAGACTGGCCAGCACCGTTACCTCGGTGTTGATCTCTTCACCCGCCAGCTTCACGAGGAGTCTTCCTTCATCTCCAACCCCAAGCCCTCTGTCGTCGTCCAGAGCATGCTCGGCCCCGTCTACAAGACCTACCGCATCCTCGACATCCGCGAGGACGGCTGCCTTGTTGCCATGACTGAGTCTGGCGACGTCATCCAGGATCTTGCTGTTCTCGAGCAGGGTGGTCTTTTCGAGCGTATCTCTGCTGCTTTCGGTGAGGGCCGTGGCTCCGTCCGCGCTCTCGTCATCAACGATGGTGGCCGTGAGCTCGTTGTTGACTACAAGGTCATCCACGGTTCTCGCTTGTAAGCCAAGCACCGTGGATTATGTTTTTTTTCCCCGCATAATATGTCAGATATTGATCAAGTCTCGGTGATTATTATAGGTCCTGACGACATTTCGATGTCCTAATTTATGTCTTGCAACCTATTTTATTTCCTTTGTTAATGTCGCCTGAGCTCGAAGATTGCTATAAACTCATATATTAGATTTATTGAATGCATTTCTTTTCTTAAAAATTTTCAAATATGAGTTTCAATATTCTGAATTATTTGTTAACAATCGTATCCAACGACCAAGGAGAGAAGCCATGCTGATGGCCTTCTATTGTTTTGAACGAGTCTGCAGTGCAACCTACTTCAGCATTACTGAAGGCTGGAATGGTCCAATGTTTCTTTGCCGTACATTAATAAGTAATTGGATATCAGGGGACACCCCCTTTCTTACGCCTCTTCTCGGCGCGAAAACCTGTTGCACGACTTTTTGGCATCGTTATAGAACAGCGAAACCATGGAATGATGATGTTTATTCATATACCGACGCCTCTTGCCCGAGACTCGACGCACCGCGACTTTAAATCATTTGAATTTACTGATCTTTTGGCTCACTTGTGACAATGAGACCTTCAATGACGAAGCATCCATGTAGCACATACTATATGTTTGATGCTTGACTGAACTCAACTAAGATATTCAAATAAGCACCCCGGGCAGTTCCACGAGCTCAACGGCCTCTAGTAATCCGTGGCTCTTGGGAAATACTCGCCCTACATCGTATGCCTCGTAAAGAAAAAAAAAAAAAAATATCTAGATGAATAAACTTAAATGTCGGAGCAGTTTTTGACGATTGAAGGTTGCAGTGTATCTTCTAGATGTGAAGTCGTGCGATGGCTCAGGTAGGGCGTTGCAAGAAAAGCATTCTTTGACTACTCATCTACTGTAAGCTTCAATTACTTGGAAGTCTAGTCCGAGCGCAGAACAGGACAGCGTGAATCAGTCAGAGATGCATTGCTCTTAGACCCCTTACAATGTCAATGACAGGTATGAATGTGGGAGAATGAAGAGGAGTGGTGAAAACGACTGGAAAACAAACAGTTTCAACAAAAAAGGTATAAGTAAAAAACATAGCCGGCAAGATTGAGATCAAAAGGAAATTGAGATAGAAAAAGAAAAAGGAAATGGCAAAGCAACAGATACTAGAAAATCAGAAGAAAAAAGCAAATGACTATAATATAACACATCCACCCCCCCTTCTTCGGCGGAAGGTTGATGTTTTGGATCTCTTCGGCCCCTTTTCTGCTCCTGGTTTCCTCGAATACAGCGAGTTCGCGTATTCCTTATTATTTTCCGGGCTTTGCTCTATATCTTTTCTGATAATCTGTCGACATAGATCAACGAATACTTCGCTGACATTCGCCCGCCTTCGTGCGCTAGTTTCGTAGTATGGTGCATTACCCCATTCTTTCGATAGTGAGAATGCTGTTGATCGTGGTACTTGTCGATCCTCTTCGAGATCTGATTTGTTACCGACAATGACGAGTGGCACTTTCTCGTCGTCTTTAATGCGTATTATCTGTTCGCGTAACTCGGCAAGTTCGTTGAGTGACGATTGACTTGTTATGCTGAAGACTAATAGGAAACCCTGTCCTTGCTTCATGTAGAGTTCTCGCATTGCAGCTGCACTTGAAGTTAGTGGGTGTGCAACGAGGGGGCATTGGGTCTGTAGTGGTTGACATACTGAATTGCTCTGTTCCTGCTGTGTCTAGACTGTTGGTCGAAAATATATCAGTACAATTATCTTCAATTGAGACCTTGATTTGAAATATTCTTTAAGCCTACATTTCTAATATGCATTCCCGGCCCTACAGACGCATTAGTATGTTGATCACAATTCAATTGGTTGACCATCTTGAATGGAGAGATGACTCACGTCAACATTTATTTGCTTTCTGTAGGAATCTTCAATTGTTGGATCATAGCTTTCAATCCAAACATTTTGCACGAATTGGGCTAACGTCAATAACATGTTAGCAAGACTGAACCTGTATTTTATTTTGCATGCACGTAATTCGTGTCGGACATACCTGTCAAACAGCTTTTTCCAACTCCACCTATACACTCGAAGATTTTACCGTCAGCCCACTGCATATGTCAGACTCGAAAAACAAAATTGGATGTGCTTTGGCGTAAAATAGTTGTTTGAGTTTGGCGCAAGCGTGGTGGCCTCGTGGGAAGGTTGTATTTAATCTCTTACCAGCACCTAGAACCACAATGTGATATTCGCGCCTGGATATATATTAGAACAAGCTCGAGGACACATTCGCGATGAATGATTTTCGTTGAGTCGATTGACGGAGCATACCTTGACTGCGCTGTGATATGAGGCATGATGATGTGATGTGTATGTTCAAAACAAGAGAAGGTATATCGGATGGTTATTCGAGACGAATGACGGAAGGAGGAATGAACGAAGGATCGGCTTTGAGTAATTTGCGATATGCGGATAGCTGTTGCTGGTAATGAGGCAAATAGCGGTCAAAGGGAAAACAATGATAGCGAGATGGTAAGCTCGAAGAAGCGATCCCTTTGTTTCCCTTACAAGGAAGAAAGATATCTGTCGTTCCAATGCAGGAAGAAATAGTACTTTTATGCTGTCTCCGGATTATGGTAAGGCGCAGCGTAACATTGGCGCACAAAAAGCCGTTAAAACCGGGGCTATAAATTTCTTGGAATTGCCTGATGAAAGGGATCTTGGGAACCAAGAAATCCACGCGACCCTTAAAATTGGTACGAAAGTTGCCGAGCGAAAAAAATAGCGTAGGTGATTTGAGTGTTTGTATGTCACAGACAAAGAAGTGCGTTGGTTCTTGTCGATGTGAGAGAGCTTAAGTATTGGCTCTGGAGGTTTCGAGAGCAGGATTCTGTCGGGGGATGTTGAGCTGAAGGCACGAAGCTTTGCTTTGATTTTTGCGACGGTGACGTCCTTGCAATCGTGTAATCGTGGTTCCGAGCTGAGCGCAAACGCTGGACTGGTTGGACTTGGGTATGAACAAGTCAAACAAGAATAAAGGATCCTGGTTTTCTGCTCATTTGAGAGAAAAATCAAAGATTATAGTAAAAAAAAAATCAAAAAGTCGACAGGCCAAACCAGCTGACTCTTAATGTATTATCGAGAGCTCTCCAGGAAAGTCCAATTCAGACAATGATCAAGAAGTAAAGAGGGATACTTCTCCAATGACAAAGTAGAAGAGAGAAAACCAAAAATGATCAGCTCAGTCGCTAATTGAGCTGCAGAGAACCGCTTTCGCGAATCGTAAGCGGATAGGAATTATTGAGGTCGCGTGGTAGCGGATAAGAAACCAGCCAATGATGACCCCTCCGAATATGCAGTTGGCAGACGAAGCGGCGTTTACTTATAGTGACGATAAGCTGCAATGCAGTCCGGTATCTGGATACCGCGTGCGTCGTATGTATATGCAAAGTCGCAGGATCAAGTCTGCGATCGAGAAGCCCCCGGCGGCACGGAAACAAGATCTCAGCTGGAGAGAAAGGAGACAAGGCAATGCAAACAGAGAGCGGTTGCTGCTGAAAGGAAGTGGAGGTGGTGACAATGCGATGTGGATGTAGGATTTTTCGCTCTTCTTTCCTTTTCTCACTCTCACTTCTTAATACGACGAATATTGCCCTTTGTTCACTGTCTTCTCCTGATCAGGCGATGAAATGGCAAGATTAAATGGCCCGGCTGAGCGAGACCGGGTTTCAGCCCAAGGAAATTGATTGATGGATTCTCTGGGTCAGATCTGGGTTGATTTGTTGGGTGTGGCAGCTGGTGTATCCAGGGCAGAGGCAGTAATAGTAGCAATTAGCAGCAAGCAGCAGCAGCACCACGCAAGAGTAATGATAAGTATATCTGAATATACTCCAAGTAGTCAAGTATCCGTTAGCTTCGAGAGTGTGAGGAGGTACACAGCAGACCAAGAACAATGGTATATATGTAGATTGCTTGGAAGAAAGAATGGATAGATGGGTGAACAAGTAACGAGAGGGAGCAGTAGGATAGAGCAGCTGAGAGCGAGGGATGACGGGGAATAAAAAGAAGATTTGAAAAAGACAACAAGATTGAAAAGAATTGAAAAAA
>AZGZ01000001.1:1259330-1274736 GCA_001636715.1 Ascosphaera apis ARSEF 7405 | reverse complement strand
GAAGTTGTAGTTGTTGAAGTGGATGTCTGCGGGGAAAGTCAGTATATCTCATAACGAAGCCGCCGATTACACAACTCGACTTGGTAAATCTTAAGCTTGCAGTACTGGGAGTATGAACCGCGAGAGACAAGCAACCTTGAATACATCGCTATCCGTACATTCGTCTGACTCGAGCACTCCACTTCACACTTCAAAGGAACAGGGGTAGCAATTTAACTTCAAACTTACAGCTGCAGCTGTTGAGCTTGGCTTGCGGTCAAGCTCAATGTATGCGTAAAGGTCCTTGTCCTCATTTCCACATTTGTCGCTGGGATATCCAGGGCAGGTATCGCTGCAATCATCCATCGAGGTCGTCGAACCAGGATATGTGTTGGAGCACCAACAGTATTTCCCTTGGAGAATTCCCAAAGCATACCCCTTACATTTTTGCGAACAACGACCGACTGACTGGAAGGTCGAGAAATCTAGTTGCGATAGTTAGATAACTAGTGATTGGGAAGAAGGAGCCCGACAGGGCACGATCTTGCTAGGGAATTCGCTTTGCTCGTACCAGAATCAAAATTTTCTCCCGTATTCTCAGAGGAGCATGTTCCAGCTGAAGCCGAAGCCACTAACCCCAAGAGGATGAATATCGCAAGAATTTTGTATAACGGCGAAGCTGACCTCGCTAGCGAGGTATGAGGTAGAAGTGGTGTCATTTTCGTTAAATGTCCCAGTGAAAAATGAAGCCGTGCCAGCCCTCTTATCCTTGCCTGAGGTCTTCACGCAGAATGTGTGAGTGAAAGGCAAGACCTTTGTTCACACTCCGTGGGCGTTGCGGTCCTTGCAGATGTATAGTGGGAGCTTGCTTGTATGAAGTTGATACGCCCAAAGGCTGACTGAAGAATTGAGCACCGATAAGTCACGGGCGCGCTCAGCCTCACCACGATTGGGCAGTTGACGGCTTTTTTTTTGTTTCGCTTCTTATCCGGGATGATGTGTCTTGTTGACGTAAGATACCGGCGTAAATAAAGCTGTCTTGTAGGTGCGGAAAGCCCTCAATGAACACTATACACGCGTGTATGATACAAGCCAAACTCGACGAAGTTGGAATATGTCAAAAGCAATGTTGAATATCAATCCTTGGTCCGGGAGAAACTCGTATAGATCCGACTTGTTGTCAAATTCGTCTGCCCTGAATAGAGGGAGACCTTGTCTTGGGTATTTCTTGGTAGATGATACTAAGGTAGATGAGAATTTGACACTTCTTCAGACGAAAGAAAGAAAGTACAAAATTAGTGACTAAATCTCCAAAGATGAGAGGATGCACGAGATCAAAAAGAATAATCGATTCAACAAAATTCAAAGATCAAATGTTGAAGGGCGATAGAGGGCATCGAGTCTTGAGAAAAGGCACACTGGGTAAACGGGGTATGTGCTGCTCAGAGCACGCCGTCAGTATGAGGGGTGGTCTCAGAGCCAGTACTTTGAACGTGGGCCTAACGCATGTACAATACATGCATGTCTCAAGGGCGGGAGGCGAGCGCCAGGGCAGATAATTCGTCGCAAAGCCTTAGGCGTGTGCGACTGACCACCTTTCCGTTTGTTCCACGAGCGGAATGTGTGAGGCCACAAGGAAAAGCACGGCAGATGAGCGGCCAAAAGACATCAAACAAAAGAGTTAAAGAAAATGAGAAATAACGGGAGAAAATCAGAATGGGAAAACTTGGATGAGTGCAAGAGCATCGGACTCGATTGATTTTCCAGACTGCCAATCGATTGTTTCGCCGCTTCGCATTGGTGCGATGTTCATATCACTCACCAGTATTTTGAGAAGGATCAGGCAGACCCGGGTGCGATAGATGCAAGATAGTGCTGATCAGATGCCTGTTTCTGGGGATGAACTTATCAAATGTTGCAGCAGAAGCAATATCGACAAGGCCGTCTCTAGCTGCGGTGCTCCCGCTTGCGTGGGAGATGAAAAGCCGTAACTTTTCGATTTAGGATAGTTGACTGTTTTGACAGTGATAGATGCTTAAATCGAAAAGCGCGCGTTGCAAAACGACATAAAAGCACGGTTTATGGTTCCCAAAGTACGGGAGCTTTCACCGTTAAGGTCAGAAACCCAAGAACCAGAGGAAAGCAAAGACAGCGACCGCAGGATGGAAGGGAGAAGAGAATCGACAGTTGTACTTCGCACAGAATCCTTCTCATCAAGGATTCTGTGTTTGTGAGAGGAAATGTCAGGAGTTTTTAACCAAATGGCCATTTCTTCAAGTATCAAGTTCCATTGCAGTCCGTACGCACAACTGTGGCTGTGGCTGCGCGCCCTGTTTTCGGGAGTTTTGATATCCTGATGACCCCCGTGAGTCGCAGGATACGACGAGCCTGTGGGCATGGAGCCAATTTGGGACATGGTAATTGACTTTCAACGAGCGACCTAGACTTTTGTTACGACAGATGTGGTGGAATCACCGTCTTTCCACAAGAAGGCCCGGGTATTCCTGTGCGTTCCTCGTTGTATTCCAATTGCATTACTGAAACGCCCTTCGCATCTTACGTTGACGTACACTACCACCGCTTCCGACAACCTATGCGACATCCTTTGGCGCCCTGTAGCATATGGTAAGGAGGGTGCGTCAGACCTTTGGATCATAGGTAAGTGCCGGTTAATTAAGTTTCTTTTCCTTTGGTGAGACCTTTGGCGGTATGGCCACTTCGTTCTGTGTTCTTCCCAGGAGAGGCATAGAATAGCCTCGATTTTCTGAATCCTCCAGATCCTATGGTTCACCACACGAAGCGTAAATAATCTATAATTCCCGCGAGGCTTTTCCCCCCTTAACGCACCTGGGTGGCCATACGGCTGTTTGATGTTTCTATTCCAAACAGCCCCGCGGCCATCATATTTCACCACAGGCGAGGGCTAGCCAAGGTGCTGTGGGCCCAGAACGTAGGACCCGCCGTCTTGCAAGCTGTTGTTCGCCCCTGGACATGGAGGCAATCTCTCGGCTGCTTCGACCTGCTTCTAAGCTTGTAACTCGCTCAATCCGAGTATTGAAAAAGACAGACGTTGCCAAATCGACGTAGAAAGGAGTAATCTTCTGAGAGCCCTCGCCGTTGCAGATGGCTCGCGATTTGGCTGGCTCTGCTAGTGAAGTGTCCATCTCAAATTGCATAATTGGTGGAGGAACCTCCCTCAGGTAGAGAAGAGTGCGATACAAGCTTCGCCTAATCGTACTTTTCTATGGGTGCCCAAAATAGTTCTTGCCGTGTCATATACCATGCTGATAGCGGCTCGCCCGTCGGAACTTTTTTTTTTCTTTTCTTTTTCTTCCTTGGTTTTCAATCTGTTCTTCTTTCGTCTTGTCGCCTGGGCGCTGTATACAGAGTAAAGATTGTGATTAAGGTGCACTCACACTCCCTGTCCGCACAAGGATTACTCTCATTCCAGGTAGCATGCGTGCTCGCTGTTAGAAACCTGTTGGGTATCATTAGAACATAGCTTCTAGCTATTTCTCTGCAAAGGTCGATATGCTGCGAACTTAGCAGGTCGTATTGACGAAGAACAGGTTTCATATAACCTTCGGCGAAAATCTGGCGGGGGGCCTGTATCTTTCGAATGCTGATCTTAGGGATCATCATGTATATCGATGTACAATCACATTCCCGCATGGCGTCATGGCCATTGCCATCATTTCCGGATACCTATCAACAGCTGAAGCAGACCGCGATTTGCACCCTGCGAGCAGTTGGTCTGTTGGGGTCGTCTATCACTCACGATATGACACTAGAAATCGCAACCCTCAAAGCACGACGCTGTCGTCTTTCTGCACGTTCATCTTACTTACTTTGCTGTAGGAACGGACATGGGATGCTGTACATTCCCTGTACATAGGGCTGAGGCTGGTGCGTATGTTCCCTGAAACATAATGAGTCCGTGCGGCAGCTAGACAAGCCTTTATCTTCCGTTGCTTTTTGCTCGCTAAGAGTGCAGAATCATGGATCCTTGCTGGTAATCCTGGCATCGTCCGGGAAATTTTCCATTCGACGATGTATGTTTGATGCTCCACTTTGGCAAGATGTGAAGGTTCATCATGGCTGCGGAGACGCCCTTCAATATATTGAAATTTACCGACGCCTGTCTACCTGAACTGTCTGATATCCTGCGCCTGCTCTTTCTTTTCGGTGGCAAAGGTTGGTCAATTGAGCTCTGTATGGGCTATGCCCGGGCTTGCTCATTGAGTTGCCAGTAGTGTTTGCTGTGAGCATGAGCAAAGTGCACGTCCTTATTTCATCAATCATCGCCGTGCGGTTTGTTTCCAGCTCCTTTGATGCATTATCGAGCTGGTCAGTGATCCGAGATCCGAAAATCACGGCTGTCATGCTCATGATTGTTGATTATGGAGGATTGCATTCGCTGAAGGCCAGAAAACGCTTTCGCGAAACACTCATCTCATCGACCTACATTTCGAATGCTGGATCTAATCCCTCAAAAAGAGGACGGCCAACAACCCTGATGTTTGAGTTTGAACGCGTATCTCGACTCAAAAGATGTTATGTCCCCTTATCGAGAGGGGCATTCGGAGGTGCGCTGATGACGAAAGCTACATTCCAATTGCCATCAAATTTGCGAGGCGGTTTATGGCCGTTCTTGCAAGATCTGGTTAATGACTTTTAAAATTGGAAATCAGGACATCTCATATTGGGGTCTTCGTCTTCCACCTGAAAATCAAGCTTTTGAGGGTTTGATGACACTCAATTCTCAAGGAAATTACTAAATACAACTGGAAAAGACTCTCCCTGGAAGTTTTGGATATCATAAAATGGCACCAGGCAGTTGTGCCCAATACATCAATGAACAGTGTCCCTGGCCACATGCTTGAAGAATCTATCTTGCTAGAAGATTAAGATTCCCAAGTCCTCATTCTCCGAGAAATTTGCCTCAATTCCGAGGACGCTGCCTCAACATTGTTCTACACGACACAATTTAAAACACCAATCTTCAAGTCATGCACTGAAGAAGGAGCCTGGGCTAGATTCAACGGTTCTGCTTTCGCTTCCGTCTCTTCCTGTTTTGAGCCGTTCGAAATTGACTTGCCATCTGGCATGTTACATCGACTTGCGGCGACATTACCATCTTCAGAGTAAGGTTTACCCAAACGGAGAAAGGCCAAACTTTCCAACCTTCAATACTGAAATCCAATGCCTTCTGACAGCGCGAATGTGCACAGGGCGATCCAAATTGGAGTCCTGTAGCCATCGTCTGACGCAAGATCCCGGCGACTCCAAACGGCCTCTTGGGTTTTTTATATTAATCATGTATAATGAAGTACATCCTATACAAAGAGTTCGAACTCTTCAAAAGCCTGAAGATCTACTTCTATTCATGGTAACCTGTGATTAGATTTATCAACTGACAGAGTGTGAGCAGCACCATAGAAGGTATACTCGTGACAAATTTCAAGGTTAAAGCCTTAAGAAGAGCATGAGATGCGCAGTTCAAAGTATTCACGAATCTTTGATAATGAGGATGATTGAAGAGTGATATTAACATTTGATTATATGGACAGGCTCGGGGGTGTTTTTAGGTTTATGGAAGTGTAGAGGCCAGTCGCTACAGCACAAGCGACGACTGTGAGTTTATGCATCATTAGCTTCTGCCAAACAATCATCAGTTCTACGAATAACAAATTCTGTTGTGACCATACTCAAAGTCATCACGATCGTCTCCAGTAAGCTGATGTAGGTGTTGCCCCTTTCTATAGTGCCGGCAATGGTCTGGCTGCTTGATATCTCAGGGCTGTTGACATAAACGCAAGAGAGCTGTGAACAAATGGTCTGGATTTCAGAAGCGGTCCTAGTTCACTCATGACAAGTGCGCTTCAGCAAGGCATATTTATGCTAAAAGAAACCAGTCAAATAGAACATATGACGGACTATGGTATCGCAGATAGAGCTCTTCATTCTCGTTAGCAGATTGCAAAGACAACCATCTACTACGTTGTCTGCGGAATTCCCAGTACAACCAGAATCATGCAATCTTCTGTCAAGCAAGTGGACCCATCTGATATCGACATGGGTAAGCTTAAGCAGACTATTGTGGCGTTCACGGCGCAGGCGGATAACACTGCAAGAAGTGTCTGAAGATCAAAGAATACTATCCGATCGAGGATCTCAAAGGATGAGCGGTGCTATGAACCCCAGACTCCTCCCTCATTGACTCAATGACACAAGCATTTTCGTCAAAATCAAAGAGCACGCTCGTGCAAGAACTCTTGAGAGGAGAGATGTGATGCATCAATGTTTTGGTTGGATCACTGCATGACAACTTCACTGATAACTCAACAATATAAACCCACTTCCACGATACTGTGTTCCCGGAGATTCAATTCAATGAATTTTGAGAGGTTAAGCCATGGTCCTCTTAACACCTTCGACTGTGTCGGCGTTGATTTCGACGTCTGTCATAGTAATTTCGACGGTTGTGCTGTTTCTGGCTGGCTACAAGCTGCAGCAGAACTCCATTCAGAACCTTCAAAGGCATCTCCGCGAGGAAAGCCAGGACTACTATGCAAATTATGGCAGTCCAATTCTAAATAGTCGGCAGAGAGAGGCGATTGGCAGTGACGGCAGTGATGACATTGAAGACGAGCTTCCACGAGATTATCTCTCCTCTTCTGGCCGTACGTCTAGAGTCTCTTTTGACAGAGGCCAATCAAGCGGCAAGAAGAAGGCACATGTGCAATTACTGAACCGACCAAGTACCACGGACTTTTGCTCTGCTCTGTTATATTTCGACTTGTTAGCAAGTAACGGAAGCATTGAATCTGACCATGTACTGGTGTACCCATCCTCAATTGAGAAGCGGATGCCGACAAAGGATGTTTATGACATCCTTAACCGACTGAGGACTCGAGACGTCATACTCCACGCCGTTGATGTATCCGGTGCTTGGGGACGAGCACCTGCAGAATCGAAAATTCTGGAGGCTGCAGCGACCAGTCTGGTCACATATGACCAAATCTTTTACTTGCGAGCGCCTGGCATCATACTCAGCGTGGACCGGCTGGATAACTACTTTCTCACGAAACCAATGACGCCTGAAATGCTTTTAAAGGAGCGGAAGAAGTTTGACAAAGGCAAGGGCACTTCAGCGTTTATGGACCTTGGACAGACTTGGCTTAGTTCACGTCTCTCAATGAGCATGTCACAGCTACCCGCTGCTTTCATGACCAGGCGACAGTACAGGGCTGATGGACGTTCAACTACTCGGGCTTACGTCCCTTCTGCAGAAGTCCGACGCTCCTTTGTCGTCCCGTCCTCAAAAGTGTCTCGATTTATGATGGAGGACGAGAAGAAAAGACCGGCATATGCATACTTTGAACGAGACGAGGGCAGGAGGGTAAAGGGGAATGACAATTTGTACCAGATATGGAGAGATGAATTGACAAGAGTGTGTCCAGGCACCACGCTCGATGATTGATATATTGAGATCAACGGGGGATCTGCTCTGTCGACAAAGAATAAGTAACCCTTATTTCATTGCATATATACTGAAGTTGCACCATAATGAAAATCCCGTGTGGTTTACCGATCCGTCAATAAGTCATATACATGAAAGGAGGATAAGAACGAGGTCAAAAAGGCAATACAAATATCAAGAAATAAAATCAATTGAAAAAAGAAGGCATGTATGGTATCATAATATCACAAAGCACGGGCTGATTATATATAAGTCAATGGAAACTTCAAAAACAGTTCCGGGAATGCTTATTGCTGCATTGAAGTAATCTCATATCCGAGAAGTACTTCGGTCGAGAGGCCCTCCCAGCCCCTGTTTCCACCCGCAGACAACATGAACCTGCAGGCTCGATCAAGATATAGTTGGGAGACGACACCTGTCCTATGGCCGGGAACAATTAGGAAGGGCACCTTCGTATGTTTGGATGAGAGATCTGCTTGTGTATCATAAAGACGAAGAATGTCATGAGAAGCACTAAGCTCAAAAGTTAGTACTGGATGATATACCCAAAATAAGATAGTAAACAGAAAACAAGTTCGAGTACTCACCAGATGAGATGCTTCCCATTGGGCATAGCTTTCAAAGCGGTGACAGCACCGCTTCCTTGTGGAAATTTGAATGTCCGAGTCGGTTCTTGTAAGTTCTTATGCAAGCTATATTCTTCTACAGTCCCATTTCTTCGTCCCGCATAGATGAAGTTTCCATCTGGCGACCAGCAGGCGTTCATACACCATGGTGGTGCGTGTCTGGGATGTATTCTCGCAATCGGTTCCAATTGTCGGCGATCCCATATGCGCAGGTTCCCATCAATAGAGGAAGAAAGAAATACATGATCAGATGTATGGAATGTATCTTTGGGCTGATCTAGCGAGGGTAGAGATGCACGCCTACCGTTGGGCTCATCCGTATATGGAACAGGGTCACCGTTCATTTGTGCTGGGGGGTCCGATGATTCCCAGAGATCTCGTTGAGAATCGTCACCCTGTGCATCATCATTCTTTGGCCTAGCCTGCCCGGCAGCATCTTCTTGGGAGGGGCTTTGCTTCTCAGGGGCGTTTTGGTCGTGTTGCTTTGGAGTCTCTGAGCCATTGCGCCCGTTCGCAAGGTCGTTGGAAAGATCATTATCCCCAAACATATCATCCGCTTCACCAACTGCATCAACGTCATCAAAAAGCGAATCACCTCCACCGTTGAATAAAGAATCAGCTGGCGATCCAGCGTCGCCATCTGCACCGTTGTTGGTCTGGTTTGTCTCATCATTGTTTTGGAACAAAGTAGAACCCCCTGACGGATCAGCATTATTTGTCCATAGGGTGTTGCTGCTTTGCGTCTTGGAATCGAATACCGGGACAGGCAAGCTCGACTCTGGCTGGATTTCAATAGACGAAATTTGGCTTGCGAGAGAGTCGTATACTCGCGCTGTTTGTCCTGTATTGAGATCCCAGTCCATGATTTTCTTGTCCCATCCGCCAGACAAGACAGATTGCTCATTGCTCGTCAACTGAAGAACTGATACAGCGCTTGTATGTTGTTTCAGTGAAGCAATTTCTCGTGCCTCTTCATGTCTCAGCATCTGTAATCGGATGTTTCCGTTTTGTAAGCCCGTCAGAAGCCACATTCCCTCGCTTTGCGCCGCCAGGGAGTAGACTGGAGACATTTGGTGGCCGTCCATGTTCTCCCAGTATGTCATCAATGCCCCAGCCTTGATGACACTATCGACGAAGGGATGCCGTTGTGCAACCGTCAACATGATTTTTCCATTGACGGTTTCAACCCAATTATATTTGCGAACAAAGCCATCAGAGCCGCCGCTGAACACCCATCGCATGTCCGCCGTCGCAGTTAGGGCATTGACCAAACAGCTATGAGGGGCAGCTATTGTAGGGGCAATATCATACGTTGCGGCAGACAACGCCTCGGGAGATACTGGGGGATGAAGCAGGGAATAGAGGTCAGGGGCACTATCTCCAGCTGACTGACCAGCTGGAGCGGTTGTCGCAGGAGTTTGTGTGCCTCGTTCTTGGTCTCTCTGGCTCTCTGATGCCACGCTCGAATTATCGGGGCTAGCAGCTTCACCCCCTTCTTGCTCAGCATCACCATCGAGCTCCATATCATCTTGGTCTGGACCAGCATCATCCACATCATTGTCGTTGTCATTGTCATTATCGTTGTCGTTATCGGAGAGTTCATCTTGGGACCCTATAGAAGTGCACAATGGAGCAAGTCAGCGTGTGTACGAGTGTGATGTCGTCAGAAGAGCAAGATCTCAATGATTAAGACAGTCGCGCAGATGATGCGCAACCAAGCTACCCGTGCATCTTTCCTTTCGTATATATGCCCGTCCGTAACTCGCTCGAAGGTATAACGTGCTGTACCCCAACAGACGATGAGATCAAATCCACTTACCGGCAAGATCACGGTCATCATCGTCCTCATCTAGAGACGCCATTGTTGGTTGACTAGAGGTTTATCTAGATTACGGCGCGTCGGTGTCAAGAGTGGACTCGGTGAATGGTACGATTAGCACTGATGTACAGTAGTACGCTGTCGGTATCGCGTATGGACGGATAACTTGTCGCATCATTCATTATATGCGCAGGACGAGAAGGTACTGAGCGATAAGAGAAGGTCGGGCTTTGAATCACATTTGCGCATCAATATTGCTCCATGATCATCAACGTCGTGAAGATCGGGCATCACCAGCATAGATGGCGATGTGCAAGTCGCTTTTCTTTGCTGGACGTTGGATTTATAGTATGCCTTACGATTGGTATATCCTGTAATATGCCGGTATACGGGAACTCGGATATATGACAGCATATAGTATAGTATATCTCGTCCTATAGCATACTCATATATAGCGGTATATTATGATACGGTATACCAGTATATGCTATGACATGATATATGCTGGTATATATCAAGTGGACTCAACCCCCAGCGTTCGCACACAACCACACCGCATTCAAGCTTAATGAGTAGACATGAGACTGCATAATGATCACTATCTTTCTCTTAGATTTGAACTTTCAAGCTGCTGGTCTAGTATTCAAGTGTAGAGGCATTATTTGTTCAGGCACAGGCGCAATTGCACCATAGAACGTGCAGCTTGACGTCGAGGGCACTGCACAGCTCAATTCTACGTCCACAACGTCCGATACGGTCAGAACACTTTAAAGGTCCTGCGAATGTGATATCCAAGAGATCTTGGAGAAGAAAACAGCACCCTAAGTCCAGGCTTAACCTCTACCTGAGGTAAATATTTGTGAGTGCCAGCTGCTTCTGTTAAATTGTCCAATTTGCCTCGGAGCGGACCGCTGACACGTCCCATGGTGCACAGCAGGGACCTACTGAGCTTTGTGGATGCCGCCCCCACCCTCCCCATGATACATATACATTGCACGCGATAAACAAGCGTCGCGAACTCCTTCCCAAAAACACGACCACGCGGCGTATCTGGAGCTTGTCACGGACCTTGCAGCTCGACAGGGAACTTCCCAGGGAAACGCCATCAAGGAGAGCCTGACATCTCATCTCACTGCTTGTTAGGCTTTGCTAGCCGTGCAGGAAGCACACATATCTAACAGGTAACCGGCGCATGTCTCTACGCCATTGGGATCTCCTTGGGTGACAAAGCACAGCAGTTTCTTGCTAGATGTGCATACATACATACATACACAATCATATCTGCTCGGCACCGGTGATTTAAAGCTTTCCAGGCGCACCAACACACGTCTCTGTTTATCAAGCTTACTGGTGACAGAAGTCTATCAAAACCTGTCAATTGCCTCAACCCGAAGTTCACAGTGTTACAAACATTGGAATGAAATACGGAGTCGAATTGACAATGTGCATATAACCACTTTCCTCTGACCTACGCTTGTCCTACAATTGCTCAAATCTCTAGGAAATTTCGATCAACTTTCGAACCGCAAGGCAAAACTGAAGATTCTTTCCCTCGCAGAATGCCGTCCAAAAGATCTGGAAAGCTTCATAAGCTTTCTCGCTACATCGATCAAGGCGTAGATGACTCTGAACCCCAACCTATACCGTTGAAGAAATATGTCGCCAACAAATCAATCAGGGAATATGGAGGACTTACTTCCAAAAGAACGGCGTTATTTGCCTCCTCGCACGTTGCTTCTTCCACTACTCAGCTCAATGATCTGAAAAAGAACGGTACAACTCAGAAAAGCAAAGGTCCACAGAATCAATTTGATGCCTTAGACCAACTTGAAGAACCGCCTGCTATCGAAGATCTTCGACTTGAAGATGATGAACAAGGTGTTGTGGACGATTCCACACGCTCTGCTCTCACAGCACAATCAAACGGCCTCAATGAACATGAAAATAAGGATGACCAATCTCTGAGCAAAAACACATCTTCAGAACCCAATTGTGAATTGACAGCTCGGGATTTAGAGATCCTCAATAAAGCTAAGATATCAGAAGAACAGCAGTTGATCTGCAGTACCGATGACAGTTGGTTGTGCAAACCTGAACTTCCTTCCTCGGAAGAAATCTTGCCTGAAGATGATCTGGAGGTGAACATCATGCCAAACATCATTGAAGGAGCATGGGAATCTACAGAGGTATATCTCAAGGCTCATTATGACCTTTGCAGGGAAGATGCCTTGAGTCCTCTGATTGATGCAGTTGCCGAAGTGCGAGCAGATTCGAAAATGAACGACAATTGGAAGACATGCGTTTATGATCAGGTAATGAATTTCCTTCAATTCCGGCAAACACTCCGCTGAACTAAACAAACCAGGTCTACATCACCGGTATCACCTTTTCGCAGATGGGTCTCGCCATACGCATGACGTTCTCCAGCGAAAAGGCGCAGAAAAACATTCTGTGGGAATATTCCTCTCGCCTCATGCCCGGAGATATCGTTGCACTCTCCCCAGATGAAGATCGTTTTAAGACAAAGTGCATCATCGCCGTAGTTGCAGCTCGTCCACTTGAAGGTGTGAAAAAGAGCCCTCACGAGGTTGATTTCTATTTCGCCGACCCTTCGCAAGCGGAGTTCGATCCTCAACAGAAATACATTATGGTCCAAGGCAAATCGGGCTACTTTGAAGCATATAGACACGTTCTAACATCACTTCAGAGAATGGGACAGGAAAGGTAATCGCATAAGTACCGTATCTTGCATAACCGTGCCTCAAACACTGACGAAACTCGTTCATAGATTTGAATTCTCGAAATATATATGCCATCTAAACCCCAATATTGAAGTCCCAGCATATATTGAAGAGGCACCTTTTTTCGATATGTCCGAGCTGTACGGACCAGAAGACATGGAACACAAAGCGGTCAATGTATTGGATGACTGGCCTTCTTGTCCTCCTACTCTCGATGACACCCAATGGGACGCCTTACGGTCGATTTTAACCCGAGAGCTTGCCATCATTCAAGGACCACCGGGAACTGGTAAAACCCATGTATCTGTTATTGCATTGAAGTTATTACTCTCAAAGCAAACAGATGAAGATCCCCCTATCATCATCGCTGCACAAACAAATCACGCCTTGGATCAGTTACTTCGTCACGTTGCAGAATTTGAAAGCAACTGGATTAGATTAGGAAGCCGAAGTAAGGATTTGGATATCAAAAAGAGGACACTTTTCAACATTCGCAAGAAGACGTCTACAGTGCTTCTGGCCGAAGGTCTTTTAGGGCCTGCTCAGAAGAGGCGGAAGCAATTACAGGCGGAATTGAAGGACCTTCTGTCTGCATTCTCTATTGACAAGTCGAAGTCGGTTCTGTCAGCTAAACTTTTCCAAAAGCTCGGACTGATCAGCGACAAGCAATATAACAACCTTGTTCATGGTATGAAAGAATGGGTTTCATCAGGCAACACAGATGATGACCCGCTCCCCGCGTGGCTAAATGACCAGAAAAAGAAGTTTGAAGTCGTCTACAAAGAGTCGAGTTTTGGTTTCGAGGAAGATGAAGTGGATCTGGAATATGAACAACTCAAGGAACTTGAAGCTGAGCAAGGCATCGATGAGGAGTTTGACGAGGAACTGAAAGGTGACTACATGCCCCTGATAGAAAACTTCAAGGGCTTAGTGAGCACCAAACGCAAGAAGTTATCACCAAAAGAAGCTCTCAAACAAGCAAACTTATGGAAAATCCCCGAAAATCAACGCGGTCCTATCTACCATTATCTGGCTCAACAGGCGAAAGCTATCCTTCGAACAAAGTTCTGCAAGTTGTACGACGAATATCAAAAGACTTGCTATCGAATCAAACTAGGAAAGTTTGAACGAGATGAGCCAATACTGAGAAGTGCGAAGCTCATTGGCATGACAACAACCGGTCTGAATAAATACCGCGCCCTGATTCAATCCCTCAATCCCCGGACAATATTGATTGAAGAAGCTGCAGAAGTTATTGAGGCTCCCATCGTTGCCTCTTGTTTCGACTCCTTGGAACACTTGATTCTTGTGGGTGACCACCAACAACTTCAGGGCCATTGCACAGTGCAAGAACTAGAAGGGGAACCTTATTATCTGAACGTTTCGATGTTTGAGCGCCTCGTCAAGAACAAAATGCCTTTCAATACACTACTCCGACAAAGGCGTATGGCGCCTCCCATTCGTCAAATCATCAACCCCATTTATCCGCACCTCAGGGACCATGAAGCCGTTCTGAAGCGTGAACCGGTCCCTGGAATGGGTGATGTGAGGACGTACTTCTTCGACCATTACTGGTATGAAAGTATAGACAGTCTAGCATCCAGGTACAACGACGGCGAGGCAAGAATGGTCGCCATGTTCTATAGATATCTCAGGAACAATGGCATCGAAAACAAGGACATCACAGTCCTCACATTTTATAATGGACAGCGAAAGAAGATCCTTAAACATCTGAGAGATAACAACGAGATCGATGATGGGCAATATATCAAGGTCGCGACGGTTGATTCTTACCAGGGCGAGGAGAATGAAGTCATCATTCTTTCACTTGTCAGGAGCAACGATCAGAACAACATTGGGTTCTTGGAAATCGAAAATCGTGTCTGCGTCGCTTTGTCGCGTGCGAGACGGGGCCTCTATATATTCGGCAATGCAACATGTCTTGTTCAGAAGAGCCCATTGTGGAGGGATGTTGTGTCAATCATGAGAGATCGACATCATACTTTTGGTAGTGAGATGCCAATTTCTTGTCAGACCCATGGAATTGTCACTAAAGTGCATTGTGAGTTGATATCTTGGGTCCCCAATTGAAGTTCAAACTAACTTCGTTATAGGTCCGGATGATCTAGAAAGCTTAGGCGGCGGCTGTGGTGCGCCTTGTGGTCAGACGTTAGAGTGCGGGCACGGATGTCCTGCGCCATGCCATGGGTAAATATTTCCCCCGCCTGATTGATATTCATTGAATTGACGTGCTGATTCTGTTATAATTTCCAGTATCGGCCATGATCGTATTCAATGCTCAAGCATCTGCAACATGGAGTTGGCCTGCGGTCACACTTGTGGCCGAAAATGTGGACAGTCCTGTGAATGTCCCAAAGGCTGTCCCTCAATATGGGATAAACAAGTAACTGCGGAGGAGACGAACAGCATTGACACCACCAACAGCACCGAAAACGTCGAGGATGACGAACCACCTCGCGGCCGACAAAGATCACGATCTCTGAAGGAAGCCACTAATTCATGGACTGACTTCGCTAAAGTAACCAGAGCAGACGAAAAGGCTCAAGCAGCGAAGACCATTGATGCAACTCAAGCTGACAAGGACTCGAGCAGTGCCAGAAATGACACGTCGACATTACCTTCAGTAACCAAGCATGGAGTTACAATCACGCAGATTTCAAAGCGGCAAGTGAGCCCTCAAAGGAAGGGGGTTGCTCGATTTAGATACGAGTCATCATACACGGTGGCTCAACTGTCC